>VNJR01010640.1:0-342637 GCA_008042585.1 Drosophila punjabiensis
CCTGTGGAGCAGAAGTTGATGTTTTATTTTCAAGCTGCAACCAAGGAACTGTCAAACTTGTTTACTTGGCATAAGTGCAATTCAGGTGCTTTTGCAGTTCCACTTAACCAGTTGTTCAGGCTTTAGGGTATTGCTCCACCTCTATTCTAGTTAGGAGATATAAAAAATATTTAAAGCCAGTTAATATCACTATTCCATGTCCTCTTTTGAAAAACAAAATTTAAAAATTTTTAATTTGCTTTATTTAGGAGAGTAAATATTAAATGGAGCACATCACCCTGGGAAAATAATAATCTGTGTTCGTCTTTCAGGACGAATGATGACCCTTTAGCCATAAACTGGAGGTATCACTTCCAAATCAGTTAAAATTTTAATCCCACAACATCCACTTCCGCCTACACAATATCGACATCCACCACTTCCAGCTCCATCACTATCTAACACCTCATCCTTGAACACGACCGTTAAAAATTAATTCCTGTAAGAATATTCCAGTTGGAAGATTGCAAATAATTAAATCCAGTTTATCTCACCAATAAATGCCCTTGTGGCACAAAAGAAATAAATCCTATTAAAATTGGGTACCATTTCCACATCTTGTCTGAACTCTAATAGCTGTGAAGCAAGGCACAACTTATATATCATCAATTAGCTAATTGATTTGGCTCGCATTTGGCACGGAACGAATGGATTAAATAAAAAATGGAACAACGCATTAGTTCAGCATTACATAATGATATATGTATGTATATTCTTGCTAGTATTAATTAAAATTTTAAGTGTTTAGCTTCATGCCAACTGCGGATGTATAAAACAGACTATGATGGATAAATATTTTTAATTAGTTCTCCAACTTGGCTTTATTACTGAAAACCCAGTTCAATATTGCATAGATGCTGAAACTTCAATGAATATATTTCGCTTATGAATTGAGCAGAATGATTGGTTATCTAAAGGTATTAGGGAAGGTGCTTTGATTCCATATTTAAGTCCTCAATGATCATATAAATTATAAATTTTACGGTTAAAGGAAGCGGTTGTTTTGGTAACTATTTAAATTTTGTTTTTTTAGTCCCAAATTTACCATCAACATCCTGAATGATCGGGAATATCTGGGTTTCCGTTAGTTGTAATGTTGTTCTTTCCTACCTGTGGAGCAGAAGTTGATGTTTTATTTTCAAGCTGCAACCAAGGAACTGTCAAACTTGTTTACTTGGCATAAGTGCAATTCAGGTGCTTTTGCAGTTCCACTTCTCCAGTTGTTCAGGCTTTAGGGTATTGCTCCACCTCTATTCTAGTTAGGAGATATAAAAAATATTTAAAGCCAGTCAATATCACTATTCCACGACGAATGATGACCCTTAAGCCATCCAATTACACGACCGTGGACCTTTGAAAAGTAAGGCCTGTAAGAATATTCCAGTTGAAAGATTGCAAATATTTAAATATAGTTTATCTCACCAATCCATGCCCTCGTGGCAATAGGAAAATTAATCCTATTAAAATTGGGTACCACTTGCACATTTTGTCTAAACTCTGATAGTTGTGAAGCAAGGCAGACCTTTTATATTACCAATAAGCTAATTGATTTGGCTCGCATTTAGCACAGAACAAATTGATTAGTTTCAAAACTGCTAAATAAATAAAAAATAGAACAACGAGAGTATTCTTTTTTTTATTATTTTTTTTTTTTTTACGCGCGTGCATTACGACATGTGTCGCAGCATTATCTTCTTCTTCAGCTTTGGACCTAAATGCAGCCTCTGCAACTTCTCAGCTCGATCTCCATTTTCCAATCCCTCTGCCTTAGTCTCAGTGTCTCGGCCGGCCAAGGGCCTCGTCCGAAGCCTAACCATGCATGCCTGCCCTTTCCCTCCTTGCAGAGTTTATGTCTTGTGACGTATTGTGACAATTCTTAAATATTTCTTCCTGTCGACCTAGCTTTCTTACAAGTCATCACCAGCGCGAGACACTTTAAAAACGCACAGTTTTTTATTGTTATTTAAACATGATAGTTTCTTAGTTTTCCCTTATCCCTGGCTTATATTTACACTTTTTACTATATGTAAAGTAAAGTATATATAAAGTATGTAAAGTATAAAACAAATATTCAGAATTAACTATTAAAAGCACAGAAGGCAACACATCGGTTCTTTACGCTTTTATATATATAATTCAACCGAATTGAACATTTTAAGAGCACTTGGCAACATGTCTATACTAGGCCTAAGGTTCGTTTTAATATTTTTAAACTAAGTCCTGGGCCAAGTCCTTTTTACTGCGTTTCCAGTGACTTCTCTTTGTGTAAGGTCAATTCTAGGCGGTCTTTAGTTTTCTCATACTACATCTTTCTCTACTTAGAAGTCGGCTGGAGTCGTCGTTGCCGTCACACACAATAATTAAAATCTTTTCCTTTTGCCGTGATTGTTTCTGCCACCAAGATAAGTGCATCAACAGTAACAGCAGCAGCAGCAGCAGCCGCAGCAGCAGCAGCAACTGCAACAGCAAGACCCAACTGCCGCTTAGATAATGAAATGCAATTCAGTTCCTATGCAAATTTATGAGTGACTGACTGAGTGACTCTGACGGGCAACTGCCACCGGGCGAAGTGAAGCCAGTGAATGGCATGCCATTCAACCTTTCTAAATTGTGTTATAGTTTGGCATCCATCCTCAGCTTAGCAGAGCCGCAGCAAAGCTTCGGTTCAATGATCTATGGATATGTGGAATCCACATACCTTATGCTATATTCTCCTGCTGCTGCTGCTGCTGCGTGTTTGTCACTCAGCCCCGCCCACCAAGGAGGGCTGGGGTTGGTGGAAATTCTGGAATTCCGCCTGCTGAAAGCATAATGACCATGCTGAAAACTCCCTTGTCTCTGCTCAGCGATCTTTTCATTGTTCTCTTACGGCAATTACAAGTGCAACAATTAGGCCTAAGTTGCATTTAACGAAGCAGACTTATTTGCATATCTCCGATGCTTTCTATGATTAAGTTGTGCCATTAACAAATGAGTCTAACTCACGTTTCTGCCATCCAGCCGAATGCCTTTTGGCCATATAATTTATGGAACAACTTAACGAAGAAAGAAATAGACAAATTTCTAAAACACTGAAACTGGATTGCCTAAATTTGCATGTGCTTTAAGGTTTTGCGTAAGAGTAAAAGTTATTTATATGGGGAAGCTGATATAGCAGACAAACTGAAACGAAAACATCTCTATGTATGTCAATATAAATCTGGTAGCCCGATATATATATATATGGGATATGGATAATGTCAATAATATACGGGCTTTACCGAATATGGATATGAAGGCTCTCAAGGATTTGGAGGTAAAGGCTGCCTTAGATATAGATAGGGCTCTGTCAAGTTTTGTTAAAGCGGAGACTACCCAGGGTTTCCAAGGATGCCATGGGTTTCCAAAGGGTTGTCCCGGTTGGTTGCTAGTTGTAATATCAAGAATAAATTAATCTATTGAATCAAAGTAATTTGATAATTATTTTATATTTAAGAGAAACCCATTTCAATAAAGTATTTAACTCCCAAGTCCTAACCATCCCTCTTACCTTGTTCTGTTCTTTCATAATGCATTCACAAAAAAAAAAAAAACAAAAAATCACGAAGCTGTTGCATGCGGAGCCAGCAAGTGCCACATGTTGCATAAATTCAAAGTGCACGCGATTTATCAACGCACTGCTTTTATTAATTTATATGTATACATATTATATATATATATTTTTTGGCCTTTGAAGGGACTCAACTGAGCCCCCGGGCGAATCAATTTCGTAAAGGAAGGCGACGACCGCGACATTCCAGGCAAAGAAATATGATCGAAGGACAGGCCGCAGGAGCTGGAGGAATAATAACTTGTCCCTGGTTCTGGGTTGCGTTTTGTAAATTATGCCGAAAAGGCACCAAATGCCGGGTTGGCCTCCTCCGATCACCAAAGCCTTATAAATTATTCCGCCGGCTGTAGCTGATGCTGTGGCTGGAGCTGGAGTTGGAGTTGGAGCGGGGGCTCCGTTTCCAGCGTGAAAGCAGGCGTTTGCCTCCGGTTAATGATGATACCGGATAACCGGCACTTAAAGGATATTTATGCTGCAATGCAAGCCAGATTGCCGTGGTATTGAATGGCACGAAGAGTGGGGAGGAAATCCCCAACTCAGCGGCCAAGTTTCTTATTTTTGTTTTTTTTTTTTTTTTTTTTTTGAAAGATCTCCCTGGGTCAGACGCGGTGCTGTCGATGACGATGTCTAAGCCCCTTCGAAGGCGCATTAAAAGTCCATTAAAAAAGCAACGGGTGGCTGGCAGAAATGTGTTGAACTCGCTCGAGTTTGCTCCACTTTCATGAATATGCAAAGCCATTGCGGAAATTTTACAAAGGTATGACGAATATGCAATACTCTTCTGCTTACTATGAACTTGAGAAAAGGTATTAAAACGTTTAACTGAGTCGGGAAATATTCATTAAAGAAAAATTGTGCTAGTACACTAAAAATGTAAACTAAACTTCATTAAAATCAATTTCTAATTTTGTGACTAAGTCTAGCATTTGTTTTATTATATTTTAAGTAATATTAAAAAATGTGTGTTTTATAATTTCTTATATGTTGACTCCTTGTTCTAATGTGTAAGTGTATTTTAATTTAAAAGCAGGGCATTTATTATATTCTATTGACGATTAAGCACAAGTCACCGAATGATTTAGCTAGTTTTGGTCTTTCGAGCAAATTGATTTTAGGCTCCCACTGTAACCCCCGCCAGTAACCCAGTTTTTCAGGCATTAAACACTTAAAAGCCCGCAGTGAGTATAGGGTATATTAAAATGATATTAAAAAGTTTATTTGCACTTTTCGGCAAGTTGTTCTCGATGAAAATGATGATTTGTACGAAGCCAAAAATACAAAGCGTCTACACTTGAGAACCCCAAGATGAGCGTGTGTGCGGCGCTATAAAGTGTTATGCAAATAAGGCGTCAAACAAAGAAAGCGGAGAAATAACAAAAAAGGAATAACAAAAATAAAAAAAAAGAAAGAAACAAAAACAAAGAAGAAAGGTGAGCCCCAAAAGAAAGAAAGAAAGAAGCGCGCGCTGCTTACACAAGCAATAAAACATTCATATTTTTAGTTTTATTAAAAAAGCCCAACTCGATCGCGATCTCGATCTCCATTTCCGTAGCGATCTTGGTGCTCCCTATAAGTAGCCGGCGCTTGGCAAAACGCTCTGTCACTTTCCTCAGAAGCCAACTCCGGACAAGATGCGAAGCTACCTGGCCCTGCCGCTCCTGCTGCTGGGCTGCACTCTGGCCCTGGCCCAGTATCAGTACCAGGCGCCCCACCAACAGACCCTGGCCCAGCAGTTTGCCGATGTCGTCGACGTGGTGAATCCTGCCGAGGAGGCCCTCAAGGCGGTGCGGCCTGGGAAGAATCGCAATCAGTGCAACACCAAGCAGAATTGCTGTGAGTTTAAGTAAACCTTACTTGGAAACCCTTTTAAAAACTCTTCTCTCTTTCATTTTTGTTTCAGTCTGTGGCACCCCGAATGTGAATCGTATTGTGGGCGGCCAGCAGGTTCGCTCCAACAAATATCCCTGGACTGCCCAGCTGGTCAAGGGTCGTCACTATCCCCGACTCTTCTGCGGTGGCTCCCTGATCAATGATCGTTATGTCCTGACCGCAGCCCATTGTGTTCATGGCAATCGGGATCAGATCACCATTCGGCTGCTGCAGATCGACAGATCCTCCCGGGATCCTGGCATTGTTAGGAAGGTGGTCAAGACCACCATTCATCCCAACTACGATCCCAATCGCATTGTCAACGATGTGGCCCTGCTGAAGCTGGAGTCTCCAGTTCCACTGACCGGAAACATGCGTCCTGTGTGCCTGCCCGAGGCCAATCATAACTTTGATGGCAAGACTGTAAGTTTATTTAATTTCTTTTAATTTATTAATAAAAATTAATTAATTATTTAACATACTCACAGGCTGTGGTGGCTGGCTGGGGTCTCATCAAGGAGGGTGGCGTCACCTCCAACTATCTGCAGGAGGTGAATGTGCCGGTGATAAGTAACCAGCAGTGCCGCCAGACCCGCTACAAGGACAAGATCGCCGAGGTGATGCTCTGCGCCGGTCTGGTCCAGCAGGGCGGCAAGGATGCCTGCCAGGGTGACAGTGGCGGCCCCCTCATTGTCAACGAGGGTCGCTACAAGCTCGCGGGCGTGGTGTCCTTCGGCTACGGCTGTGCCCAGAAAAACGCCCCTGGTGTGTATGCCAGAGTCAGCAAGTTCTTAGATTGGATTGAAAAGAACACCTCCGACGGTTGCTACTGCCAGAGTTAGATTCTGGAAATCATTGCCTTATCATCCTCTGAATCACTGAATCATTTGCCTTTTCCATTCTTAAGTTATTCTAAATTATTGAAAAGCCTTTTCCCATCCAATAAATTCACGAACTTTGACTTTAATGAAAAGAATTAAATTTTTGGAATTTACATTAGCTGGCCAGTACATAAATATTTGATTTATGTTTCCTGGGAAGCTCACAACTAATCCTTTCTGCCTGAGATTCTTATCAGAATCTGGGGAACATTCCTGGGCAGTGGCTGTGAGGATTTGGGGAGAACATGGGAACCACCCTCGTACTCGTACTCGTACTCATACTCATACTTGACGGCCGTGATTAATGCCTTGAAATTGTTGCCGCTGATGGAAATCTTTTTGGCAGCGCTCACATCATAATCGTTGCTTCTCGAACTCCGTTCGGTCGCGCTGTCAATCAGGCCTGGATGGAGTCGAGAGCCAAAGCCCGTCCTGCAAGCGGCATAATTTGTTTTGACTCATTTTCATGCGCAGCTCATAAATTGTGGCCGCGGAGGGAGGGGAATAGCTCATAGCTCTAGCCCAGGCACGTTGATTATGATTATGATGATGATGCATGTGGACAGCGCTGGGCTGGGCTGTGCAGCGCATCTGCATAGAGTGGCCATTGATTTACTATGTGAACACTTTATGGCTGTTTAAGTTGTTAAATTGAATTAAGATGAAATAAATTCTCGAGCAATTTTTATGTTTGTTAATAAATTTTGCATGCCCTGCGATAATTTGAACGGCTCCCGGCCGCCGATCATAAATTTCTAGGCTTTATGGGGGCTAGTGGACCGACCGACCCGACCCTCTAAAAATAATGCTCTGCCAGCTGCATCGGACAATCGAAATAAATAATTCATGCGACTGCGAATGGACTGGACTGTGGGACTGGAGGAGGACTTGGGGAGGGCCATGGATATGGACATGGACGCACATCCTCTGCCGATCGCTTTTCTTTTCAATCTGTGGCTCAGTTTGGCGTTTTCGGCAGCGCCCAGGGGAGCAACTACAAATGGACTGCCATTCTGCCGGTCTTTTCGGTTCGCAGAGTGTGTTTCTGGTGTTTGCATTTTAGATTTTTTCACACCTGAACGGCGGCGGCGGTGGGTCCTTCCCGTTCAAAGCGACCGCCGCCGGCGCAATGGCCAACCTGTCCCAGGCCTGCCACTTGATACAAGATTCACCACAGTCTCTGGGAGTCCGCGGGAGAGTTGCGTTTTTATCTAATGTCGGGTGTCGAGGTCTTACCAAATTTGGCCCTGCTCGTAGCTTTTCAAACGTCCGGTCCGAGCCAAGTCTGGCGGCTATGGCGGCCAGCGAATTTGTCGTGACTTGTTAATGATACATTTCGCCAGGTTCGGAGGTTCCATACTCCATGCACTGGAGCTTGGAGCTTGGAGCGGATTCCCTGACTGGCTCTGGGCCCTGGTCAAGTGTTGGCATGTCGCTTAAATGGTACATGGTGCCATCTTTGGAGCAAACCAAACGCACAGTTAGAGAAATATCTGAAGAATTAAAGATTAAATTCTATCTTTTATTAATTGAAAGATATTTATACTTTTTCCATCGATACTACAGGTTTCCTATTCTTCAGAATATAATTTCTTTATATTTTTAAAACTTAACTTGGAACACATTAAAGAGTTTATTCAGCATTTTAACCATACTTTTCTGACAGTGCTCTGGTTATACTTAGGACAGGGCCCAAACAAGGACTAAGCCCATGTTAATCATGACTTGGCCATGGCCGCGGCCCTTGGGGCTATCAGTTTTCATTGATTTGAATAGTTTTTCAACTCTTTTTCAATTTGGTGGGACCGCTGAATGTGTACTATGTACTATGTTCTCTGCCCAATGCAGAGCCGTCAGCCGCGTCTTGTTCGCGCCACAATTTACGAGCTGCCTGGACAGACGAAATCTGGGCTCGTGATAATTAAACTGCGGCAGCAACAAGAGTGAAAACAAAATGATTTACGGCCAGAACCTGCAGCCTTTTACTTGCCATTCTCGGTCGTGTCAGAGCTCACTTTTATTTTTGGCTTCAGTCCCGCAGCTTAATCTCATTTGTCTCTGTTGCCTACGACCGTTGATGCCTCCTGAATAATCGCCTGGCAATTACGAGTGTTTAGGCCTGGCTCTGAAATATTTCTCGGCAGACAAAGCGGTTTATTAGAGTGCAGAAAATTTTGCCAACAAAAGTGAGAGAGATTCATCTGCATAAAATCCATTAGAAGATCGTTTTTTCTTACCGCAGATGGAACTATTTACGGCTTTGTGGAGGCGAAGTGTAAAAAGCTTTTGATAAAAATTTCTTATAGACATGATAGTCAGAGGAAACTATTTTCTAATGTTAAATCATATTTACGCCCAATAAACTTGGGATTTGTACGTTAAATGTTTATATTTATGCTTCGCCTTTCAACTTAAATGTATTTACAACTGCACCCAAGTTCATAATTGATGTTGCTTTAGAAATACTTACACATCAATTTAAATTATTTCCTTATTATTTAGGAATTTATGCTTCATTGATTTATGTTTTTTTATTTATAGGTATATATTGTCGATAAATAAGCTGTTAAATGATTTTACTTTAAGAGGTATTTCAGGGATTTTTCCAGGTTTTTGATAAAGCAAACATTTATAATTAATTCAAGGCAAAGATAATAGTTAAATATGTATATATATATGTATGTATAAAAATATGTACAATATATTCTTGTCATATTTAGTAATATTTAAATTAATAATAAATTGCATAAAGTCCACATTTTCAACTATTACTTAACCAGTCATCACCCCATTGAACCAAACACGTACAGTCCGTGTCATTCTCATATGCATAAATCAGTTTTTTTGTGGTTTTTACTTTTTGTTTCATTTTGCTTGTTGATGTTGTTCCTTTTCCACGCTGAACACGTTCCAGTTTTACTTTCCGTTGGGGATTATCATGGGCATTTTTGCACGTTGCACATTTATTTTAATTTCTGGCTGATCTCTTAGCAAATAGGCTGGGCCACAGTTCGCTCTCAGCTTCAGCTTATCCGGTGCCACGATGCACGTCTCTGCTTTATGTAGATAATCTGGAGAGATCCAGTGCAGGCTTTGGTGGGTATAAGGATCGGGTGACGGGGGGGATTCTTGGCTGCAAACTGCTCATTAGTTTATTAATTAAGTTGTGCTCGGCGTTCGGTTCGGTAGTTGCTCAGTTTCCCAGAGACTGATGCGCTGCTGCAGCTGCTTCTGCTGCTGCTGCTGCTGCTTCTGCTTTGCAGATTTATTTCTGTCCATTATGAAAATTGTCTATGGGCTATGCATCGGTCGCATCTTCTTCCTCGTCCCAACATTATTATGCTAGTTGCTGTAGTTATTTTAAATTGTTTTGTCTGGCCTAATGATACCCTACACGGCAACGGGGCAGCGGCACTTTAATCGACAGTAGTTGGGCTTTAACGCCTGGCCCTCAGCCCGCAGCTCCCAGCTCCCAGCTCCCAGCTTGGGTCTCCGTCTCTTTTCAGGTTCGAAGTCCGAGTTCGCCTCTCAGCTGGGTTCAGGTTTGGTTAGCGGCCGCTAAGTGGAAGGTGTTGAGAAAATGCACAAAAATTAATCATCTTATAATTGCTAAATTGCCGGCGGCCATTCAATTGCTCGAATGCCCAGGCCTGAGAGAGCTCCGGCCCATAAATTAGAAATTTGATGAGGCGCTAAACCAGAGTAAAATATGCATTAACAAATGGTGGGCCAGCGTGGGCATTGGCATTATCATCTAGCCTCCGCTTCGGCAGTTCTTAGGAGCCAAAGACCATATAAGAAAGGTCTGACAAATTAGCCACACGTTTTTGGTACACCGGAAACAAATTCTAGCAAATATTAAAGCATTAATATAGGCAGCATACATTTTAGAAAAATGTTTTAAAACTAGTTTTGTAAGAGGTTGTTCATAGTATACAAATATTCTAAAATATTAAAGGAAGGACACATTTAAATTTAGTTTAAAGCTCACAAAGTAACAATTTCCCAGTCGTTCAATGGAATGATGTTCTTACTACTTACTATTCATTTTCTTACACAGTGTATCTGTAAAACTCTTCTATTGATTGAGCCACCTAAGCCTGCCTTCAAGTCAACATATTTCTAAGCTCAAGAAGTTTTTGTAAAGAAATTATTCTTTTCAAGAATTTCTAAGAAAGCTTTGTTTCTACCAGCAATCTGATGGTCTCATCTCACCTTGCCAAAGATGACGTCATCCAGTAAGTGACCTTGGAGCGTGGTGTGCGAATGTAGCTAATCAGAACGGACAGACAGACAGACACTTTTGGATCTGGCAGAGTTCTACCAAGTTCTACCGAGTTCCCTCTCTCTCTGGGGCTGGCCACGCCTGACGCGTTGTCTACATTTTTCTCGCTTTACTTTTAATTTTGCACGCGTCCCAGCGGGTTTTCCCTTCGCAGTTTGTTCTCTCTTTTTCCCTCCATTTTTTGTGTCCATTCTGATGAGTTTGTTTAGTTTGAAATATGTTTTCTATACGTGCGTCATGTTTGGACGGCCCTGGTCGCGATTCTTGGCGGGTACGGGCACTATAATTAAAGGTATTGGTAGGCGTTACTATTGGCTCAGGTCCTCCCAAGCCGGAGAGGAGGAACTGGAACTGGAAACGGCAGATGGTCGGTCGACGGTCCGACGGTCGCCTGTCTAGGTGGACATTGCATCAGTTGGCGGGGCAGATCTACAAAAGAATCGCCGCACGCTCAGAGCTCAAACAGTTATGTAAGTTTCCTGTAGAGCGATCTTCAACGAAATTCGTAGGAAATTGCCTTAGCCAAGATTCAGTTTCGGCCTGGCTCTGGCTTTGGCTCTGGCTTTGGTTGTTAATTGCCAACACTCACAGCCTGCAAAAAGCCGGCGCGACGGATGTTGGTCTACAATTTGCGCTATGCTTCCCAACGCCTTCTCATCTGGCATTTGCTCCGCTCTGCTCTCGGAATTAATTAGCACTTTTGCTTGAAAATTAATTACTGCAAATAACAAGTTACAGTCGTCGGTCGGAGCTTTAGACTCCACTGATTCTGGCCATCTTCGGACACCGAGACTCTGCAGCTACTGCCGGTTTCGAAAGCGAAATCCGAGAAGAATTTCAATAATTCGCAACGAATTAAGGAGAATTAGTGGCCGTTCCAAAATGATTTACATTTTAATTCGTTTATTATGCCCAACGGATTACCCAAGTTTGAATAAACTTATTGCAAAATGTGGCACAAGGTGTGAATAGTATGTAAAGTGGTTTCAAGAATTGGGTTTCGGGGTGGCATTGCAAAGTAGCAACAGAAATTGGTTTAAATTTAATTTCCAGTCCTGCTATTTACCAAGATTTTTTTAACAAAACCCTAAACTAAACTGTAATACTTTATAAACATGATAAATGACTCAAATCTATCATAGTGCTCCCAGCCCAGGTTAGCAATTGTTATCCATTATTTATAGAATCTTCTAGCCAAAGTTCTTTCGCATGCTGTCAGAGACATCCATCGCGATTGTATAACCGCACAATGAAACTACCAGAGAACGGAGACGAGAGAGTTCCCCGAGAGTTCCCCGAGAGTTCCCCGAGAGTTCCCTCGAGTTTCCAGCAACAAGTGCCGCCCGGGCGAACGCTTACCGCATTAACAATTGCAAATCTTTGGCCACAATTTTTATGACTTTAATTGTTTGCTTTTGCCTGGGATGACAGAGAACCAGAAGAAGATCACGGCCCGATGGCAGAACAGTGAAAAATAACAGCAAGACCTTAGCTAACCTTACACTGTAAATTTAATGGGTGAAAATCTAACTTCAAAGTAATAATATTATTTAGAAATTGTGAGAAAATAAAAAAAAAGGTATAAACAATAAATTATTAAACCATTTCAAAAAAAAATATATAATTATTAAGTTTGTATAGATATGAGAGAGAAAAAAGGTGTAGAATTTATGGATCATTCGTAGATATGAAAAATCTACAAAAATTGGCAAATACTTTTATAGATTTTCCCCATATCCACGAATGAACCATGAACTCTACACCTTTTTTTCTCTCTCTGCACTCAGCAGGTACAGACCAAGTTAAGGAAATCAAATTGCAGAACTCGAGCGTTGAGAAAGCACCGTTAATGTGACCCCGACGTGCGCGGCAATAGATAAAAATGCCCAGCAAAAGACACAAAACGAGGCAAGACAAACATTTCAGAGACTGAGACAGAGACTCAGAGTCGGAGATACTTGGCTAGTTGAGAACCCGGGCCAGTCAGATAGATAGATACGTAGATAGACAGTCGTTGTTGCCGTGTACTAGTTGCGGGCGGGCCCCGAACCGAACCAAACCAAACCCGAACCGAACTGAACCGCAGGAAAGGCGGCGGAAAATGATGACCTCGTGCAGAAAACTAAGTCACACGAAGTGAACGAGCCAAGAAGCGACCAAGACTGCCAGCAATCAGTGACTGAAAAATTGCCAACGATGATCTCAGCCAGAGTCAGAGTCACAGTCAGAGTGGGTGAAGGGGTCCTCCGAAAAGAACAAAAAAGAAAAGCAAACAATGCCCAGGCATTGACACAGCTGCAGGCCATGGGCAGGGCAAGCCCCTGGATAAGTCGGCCTTATAAGGCTCACATCGAGGCTTCGAAATATCATACATAAACGTTATCTTACGACCATGTCACCTGGCCAAAATCCGCAAAACAGTTACACTCTCCGCTGACTTGATTTAAGGTAATGCCTAAAGTGCTAACTTTCGAAGGTGAAAGGGAATTATGTGACACGGGAAGTGATTTTTATTAGGAAATTCAGTGGTTAAACCTGCAAACTTATATAAATATTTATAAATATAAAATTCATTAAAGAATAACTAGTTAACCTAACAAGTCATAACCTCTTCAAAGGTTTTTCTCTGCTTTTTGTTGATGTTTTATTAGCAGAGAATAAACAAATTTATAAATTACCATTACTTAACCAATCGTAAGTTGATCATTTTTAAATGGATACCAACTGAAAGTTGGACCTCTACTCTTTGCCTTAATCCTTGGCCCTGAACCGTATCGTATCAGTTGTCAACTTCGGTGCAGTGCTCCTCCACTGACACTGACCGCCAAAATGGAAATGCGTTTCAAATCTGGCCGCCAGACAGCCGGTGGCCAGCATCACCTCCTCCCCAGTCAGATGCAATTTCAATCAAGTGGGAACAGGCTAAGGGTTGAGCAGGTTGCAGGTTGCCGGTTGCCGGTTGCAGGAGAAGGCCGGCGTAGACCTAGACTGGAGCTGGGGCCAGGCAATTTTTATTGGCAATCTTATGGTTATCAAAATAAATGAAGTGTTACAGCAACAAGTTGCGCGGCGCGGAAGCCGAGCTACGTGCCTGCCTTCAGTCGGTGATTGCTTGGGTCAACACTGACCCGAAAAAAGTATCGAGAAATATGGATTAATATTTAGTGTTTTTAGATTATTTAAATATACTAAGAAGCAAGTAATAAATATAATACAAATTCCTCCCTAAAGAAGCAAATATGATTACAGTTTTTAATTGTAACTAATTTCAAGTAAATTAAACAGCTAAACCTATGAATCATAATTAAACTTCTACTTATTTCTCTCCCTGCAGCTGACTGACACTTGCAGGCCTAGGAGCCAGGATTTTGGCATCTACAACCAAGGGAAGCTGGAGGGGAGCTGTGGGACGACTAGTTAAGCCGCCAGCGGATTGGAGGCATTTTTCAATATACAAATACATGGCAGCCGGGGCCTCGACGATTCGACAAACGCTTGCACAAATTGAATATTAAGCCGGATCGCGGAAAGCGAATCTAGAGGATCGCCGGCCGCTGACTGCTGGCCATTTTCTCGATGCTGCCGCCGATAACAACGAACGATCGCGATAAGCGCCCCAGAAGGCGCTTCCTGTGAGCCGTCGGAGGAGCTGCTGCTGCTGCTGCTGCCCGCTGTGGCGTTTGTTTGCCACACGCAATCAATGGTGGACTCATCTGCCCCGGGACCACCTCCAGCCACCACCGATCCGAGGCGATCCAAGGCTTCAGCACTTTGATCATCATTTCGACTAATCGGCCCGCTGTGCAGATCCAACAGATGCCCCGATCCAGATCCAGATGCAGATACAAGTACGTGTACGAGTGCATGCATTTCTCTTGTGACTTTTGTGCACTTTAAGAAATGGGGTATGTATATGTAGAGATTAAGATAAATAAGTAATTCAAAGATACATTTTTATCTTTCTTAATATATTACATTTGGAAACCACTGTTTCTTTCTAGCTGATAATTTTTTAGTATTTGAAAAATCTTTAGCAAGATGGAGTTCCTCCTTTATTTTTCTTACTTTTAATATACTTTACTCTACATTTTTCTAGCAGTGCACTTGACCAAAGCACTCGCATCTGTATCTGCAGCTGAGGCTGTTTATCTAGCTGCGATTGTCGCTGGCAGTCAGTTGGCCATGTTGTTAGTCATTTGTTATGAAACAACTAAAAGGGTTCGGGGCTCTCTCTCTCTCTGGTCGGTCCCTGGATGGATCTCCCTCCCATGTTGTGCATATGCATGAGATCCGGAGTTGGACTCCAGCTAAGGGTCCCATGTCCCCCCATCCACTCTTCTCCTGCTCCTGCTGCTGTGTGGCATTTCAACTGCCGGCCAGTTGCCATGTGCGGAATTTCTTAACACGTGTCACCCAACTGCATTTGCCTTTAACTGCTCCGTGCGGACCAGGTGACCGACCACACAGCCAGCGATGGTATAATAGATCCCCGCTACTACGAGTACTCAGAGACTGAATAGCTGAAAAGTCTTTTGGGAGTTTAATGAGTTGTTGACAATGGCTTTGTGCAGCTGCATCATTTAGTGGGAAAAACTAAGGTATACGAAAAGAGAAAGGATTAGTTAATTATATTCCTGAATTTATAAGTTTTAAGGGATTGCCTTTAAACTGTAGGAATTCATTCATTTCTTCTGAATAGTGACTTTTTAAAGTTGGTTTACGCAATAATTCACATTTTACTGATATAATTGTCGTGCATTTTAATTTTAATTATATTTAATGTTTCACATTAGTTCTTATTTATTTTATTTTTGGTTCGTTTTTATTTTATTAAAATTTGTACTTATCAAATCAACTTATTTATATAGCAAAGAAAAAAGTTTTTGACTTGTACGTTTTATTTAAAATCGTAACAATAAAAAAAAAACGCAATTTGAGTACCCGGGGACACCTTTCCTTTAGTAAATATATAACTCGTAAATGTTTAAATTAAAATCTAAAAGAAATTTTTATTATTTGTGAATTTTAGTGGGAAATTCTGCGCCTAAAAATAAACTAGAGTACATGGCACATATTTTTGGCGCCATCTAACTCTCGGCCATGTTGGAAGCTTGTACAAAGCAAGCTTTAAAACGGGTTTGGGAATTTCATGTAGAAAGTTTGTCGTAAGCCACAATGTTCTACATGTATAAACAAGGTAGAAACAATTACGTATTATGTATAAATACAGTTTTTACGTTTATAAACAAAGTACAATTTTGCAAAAATGTATATGTAAAAATGGTAAAAAGGGGTAACGCTTTGTATTGAGTGACTGAAATTCTAATTTAACATACATATATCTAGGTGACAGTTCTATATATTAAAAAATAATCCTGCGCTCAATATCATATAGAAAATATCTGAAACTTGATTTATCGAAATTTTAAATATCTTAAAGTATCTCATTTTACATAAAAAAATATAAATATTATCAAAGAAAATGTTCATTTACAATCGCACACATATGAAATGTATATCGAAAGGCTAAAATATTGATAAAATATCAGTACTTTAAATCAAACACAAAAATAATGTGTCTTTAAATATTTATTATTTTAAATGTTTTAATTCAACTAACAAAAAATTTTATAAAAAGAGCAATGCAATCAAAAGTTTTTTTTTTTCAAAACAAAAATAAAAAAAAATGCACCAACTCCAAATCCAATAAAGTACGCCCCACCGAAACAATTGATTGTCAAATATATATCTCTGATTTATTATTCACTAATGAAAGCTCCTCTCAGACATGTATACACGAACATAAAACGGTCATAAAGCTGGCACCCCCCTCCCCCCTGCCCGGGTAGATAAATCGGCTTAGACGCGCGACGATTTGGCCCCCCATCAAGGACACTTTCGGCGGCAGACGGACAGCAGGTCACTTGGGTGACGAACGCCCGCAGGTATTAGTTGAAGTTATTAGCTGGAACTACTGAGCTGGGTAGCTCTCTGCACAGCAATCCAAATTTATTATTAGTAGTCGCTGCTGAGAAGCTTCAATTAACTCGCATTATCAGTTGCAGCACATGCACTGTGAGTTTTTTAATAAATTAATTTCAGATTTTCCTAGAAGTACTCTCGGTAAAGGACCCACAGCTTTAAGACCGGAATACCCCCTGGACTGTTTAATATGGGCAAGCTGCGAGACACTTAATTATAAGCATAAAACACAACGGCGGCAGGGGGGCTCTTCGTAGAACTACATAAACAACGGCCATTAGAGCGGACAGGTGAGTGTCGGCCATTTTGTTTTGATGCGACCGCGACGCCTTTAATGCGACTGCACGAGGAATTCATACAAATTAGCGGTGAAATAAATTACGCGACAGCGTCGCCGGTTCTCTATCTCTTTCTCTTTTGCCTTCTCTCTCTTTCTCTGTTCTCTGTCGGTCTGTCTGTGTCCTGAGTAAAAGCAAATTAAATTAGGCATACAGGTCGGAAGGGAGAAAAAAAACGAGGCAAAAGGAAAGCCATTGAGGTAAATGTTAAGTAAATAAAAAACAAGAAAGGAAGCTAACTTCAGGAAGCCCATTTTTATACCCTTGCATTTTAAGGTTAAAATGTAACTAAGGACAAAATAAATTAATTTTAGTTTAAAAATCTGTGGTTAATAAATCAGCATTTGGAATTAACAATTTTCAACAGCAAATAGTAAGTAATATAACCATGAAAAGGTTTAACAAGAAGAAATAATAAATAAGCATCATTTTAATTTTGCTTTTGGAAATTCAAAAATTGGCAACTAACAATTATCTGAAATGTTATTTGATAATTATTTAAAACAATAAAAACTGGTGTTTTCTTGTTAAGATTTCCTTAAAGAGTGACAATAATTGCATTAAATCTTCTTTCTACTTAAGAGTTCTTCCAGAAACGACAATGAGTGTTTTTTAAAATATTTTTTATACCGAAGCTTGAGTTATATTTTTCAAAAATCTATTCTTTTAAAATATTTAAACGGCTTTATTTAATCAACTCAATCACATCTAAGCTGCCCAAAAAATTCAATTCTATCTACTTTCCCAAAAGAGTATTCCAACGAGTGCTGTAAAATTCATGAATGGTTTTACAGGGAACTGGTACATACATATCTGTCGCCCTTGGGCTGTCCGTCTGCCTCGGTGTCTGCCACTCTGCTGGGATGAAGGGTTCGCTGGGAAAGCGCATTCGTGGCTGGGAATGTCAGCAGCCAAATGGGAGCGGGCATCAGGCAAAACGCGACATGACAGTTGACTCCCTTCCGCTTCTGCTTCTTTTTTGTTTGAATTTCCTTTCAGACTGGAGCAAGGGGGCCCTGACTTAGGCAGTGCTTAAAAACGCGTAAATGGCAGCCAGTCACATGCTAATTTCCAGGACCGAACCCCTCCACATATCTGCCGGGGCAGCTAATCATGGCGGTGCCAGTGCCAGTGGCACTAAAATGTCAGAGAATCCGCCATGAGAAGTGACGCTAATGAGCTGACATAATCCGAAGGGCAGGCAGGCAGGCTCGCTGGCTTGCAATTAAAAGTATTTAATCATTATTGGCATCTTTTCCATTTTGTTTTTAAAATTTTTGCAGGAAATATGCCTTGTTAGTGGTGACAAATTAAGCCGATTGACTGGGATTTACGCTCTCCTGCCCCGTTTGATCCTCTCTTTTTTTTGGGAGACCCAACCAAAGTTTGTTCGAAATGAGTTTTTAATGCGGAGGTAGAAAAACGGAAGTCTTGCCAGACCGGCTTAGCGCCTGATCCCGCTGCCAGGGAAACTTCCCCTGAAAGTAAAAGAGAACCGCTACCGACCTAGAGCTGCTGCCTACGTCATTGGCATGCTAAATGCCTGCTTCGTTTATTCATACGCCCCGTTGGCCGGCCTCAAGTTCGACCCTGACTCTCTGAGTTCTTGGCCAGTGGCCACTCGCATAAAAATCCTCATTACAGCGCGCCAAAATTTTATTGTTGCATATATTTGGGCCCGGGAGTCCTCTTGAACAGAAACTTATTTATGTTGTACACATATTTGGCCAGCAATTTGTGCCGAAGCACTCTGTACACATACTATATATGTAAGTGTATATATAGTAAGCTATAGCGGCCTTTGTCTGGCAAAACGATGCTCAATTCATGAGGAAGGGTCGGTAGAGGGGCCAATAACCTCATTATTCATACTCCTTCTGGCTGATTGTTGTACTTTGAATATTTGATTAAGATGCCAGGATTTTTTATTGCTCGCCTATTTGCCAGCGATGGGCCATGATAAAGTACAAAGTGTACAGAAATATATAGCCGCCGACGAGGAGTGAACATTATAAAAACAAACTGCATTTAAATTTACCAGCTGACTTTTTTATTTCCAAGGCTGTATATTTTTAAGAGATAAACATAAGGTTTCGAAAGGTGAAACATATGACTGATTAAGGCATCTAAAAACGCATAATATTTGTACATATATTTTAATACATAAAATGCAAAGCATTATAACTCTAGAATATCCAATAAACCCACTTCAAAAAGTAAAAAAACAATAATTTAATATCTCCTCTTCTTCTGATATAAAATAGGTTAGTAAAATATTCTTCACATAATCCAATAAAACCTGTAATAAATCCCATTATTGCCCTAAAAAAAAATATCGTAGACAACCTTCAATGCAATATGGCAAACAATACAATTATCAGTGACAAAGGAAGTGGACCCGCCAGAACCCTTTTCATGCAGCAAAAGGAAAAGTTTTGCTGGCTCCTGACCTGAATTCAGTGAGCATTGCTTTTCAGTTTTCAGTTTTCACCTTTTGCCAAACCTTGCCTTTCCCCTGTTAATAATTGAGCTGATATTGTCCATTTGGTTTTCTTTTTTTTTTTTGGAAAGGACATTGGCAAACATATTTCCATTGAGCATATTTTCAATTATTTCTCTTGGCCAATTTCCTTTTTGTGTGCCAAAAGGGTTGCACCGCTGTCTTTTCCTTAGTGTTTGCTTAACGTACATTGTGCCTCTGGCAAAGTGGCTAGCAGCGGTCTAGGTTTTGTTTAGGTAAATATAATTTTCTGAGCAAATAAACTTAAGGGAATGAACTTGTTTTTGGTTAAGAAAAAATCTATATGCGGGGCAGGTGAGTTGCAAGACACTGGGAGAAAACGGTTGAGGTCGATTGTTGAAAGTACCTAAAAATGGGATTTGCATTAGCTCTAAATTCTTTAATTTTATGTCTGAAATTGAAGTATAATAATTGGAATAATTTATATTGGAAATTCCTAAATAAACATAATCTTACAACAACTTATTCCCAGTGCACATCCCTGTACTTTTGGGCATTGTGCCGAATTTCGGCATAGCACTAATTTCTATGCCCCGTACCTGTATGTATGCTACTCCTGCCTTGCACATGAATTGAGCCACTTGGGGCACGGCATAATCAGCACACGCATAATGAGCACAATTAAAGGACAAACATAATTACCAGTGAGCCCTGCCCACAGAGAGCCAACAAAAGAGCAAAAACCTGGCCCAGAAATGGGGCAAACAAAAGGGAGCAGGCTGCTCCTAGCCAGAAACAAATACGAAAAGAAGGCTAAGCGAATCCTGTGCAAACTGTGCAAATGAAATTAACAAATTTCGCTAGCGCATGCACAAATGGAGCCCAGGAGCTGCCGGCCGAAGGACTTGAGCCCTTCTTATTTACGTATGAAAGTCACACAAAGCGATTTCGGCTCGACGCTCGATTACACACCAGATTGGGGTTTGGGGTGTGTATGTGGGTGTGGGTGTGGATGTGGGTCTGGGTTTGGTCTAGATCTCGGGCTGTTAAATGCGGTGATAAATGAGTTAAGGTAATGCGTTACATGCGATGATACTCCGGGGATACTCCGGCACGCGCGGCTCTAATGAAATCATTTAAATACATCCCACACACTCGGAGGCGAGCTACGGAATCACAACCCACTCGACCACTTGCTTCCTGTGCCGGAACTGGGCAGGGAAGGGGAACCTGGCACGGGAACGGGATTAGTAGGTACCACAAAAACGTGCCAAAGCTTTTAGTCCGAGGAAGGGAGGAGCAGCAGTAGAGCCATTGTGACATTTGAGGTGGCATGGCAGATTCTCCCAAAATAACTTGTTATGTCGAGTGCATAAGTCGGAACCAGAGAACAGTTGTCAGGACATTAAGCAGGTCGTTTTTTAATTAATATTTAAGGAAAAGGTTGGTCTCCTAAAAAAGGGGACTTAAATATAATAGAAATATTTAAAGTTGAAATAATTTTAAAACGTTTGAATTTACTTTATGCCCTAGTGCTTTGTTATTAGTTCTTTAAAATATTAATTTTAACTTTCGGGCCATAGTTTTTGCATACAAATTATATGAAAATGCTTAGCATTTAGCTAAAGGAAGATATAATTACCATTAGTATTAAATTAAAATCATTGTAAATAGTTTTCCTCTCTACAAATCCTGTGACTTCTTAAAGTAACCATCAAAAAACCATAATTTGTATTTTATTTCAAGCTTTTATGTTACCCTAAGAAAGAGAAAACTCCCTAAAAGTTCCCTTTTAAAAAGCAAACTTATTTCGTCACCAGTTGTCCTTTGCATCTTTTATCTTGCAACACTTAAATGTAGCCGCATCTATCATCTAGTTGGGTGTCCTTTTGGTATCCATCTCCTGTTACTGCACACACTCCACAGAGAGAGGGGGAAAAACAAATTTCAACTATTTTAGTGCAGGCGCAGCTGCGTTAAGGACACTCAAACCTAAACCCAAACCCATGTCCTACCCGTCTGTTGACTTCGATATATCAAGGCAAATGTCAAGCAGCGTGTTACTTTGTTTAACACCCGGCAGGATCCTCATGCCAACGCCAACACTTGTATACCAAAGCAGAGATGGCATTTCATTTTTTATAGCCGGCAGCACTTACGCACCAGCGCTCAACGGTCGGGTTCTCATTCGTTCCTTCCCTCCTCCTGGCCATTACTGCAGTTGATGGTTTTCCAAACTCCGGGTCGCTCATAAAACAAAAAACTATGCAATATGCTAACCAGGCGGAGGAAGAGTAGATGCAAAGGGTCTCCGGTCCCATCCCATAAATAATAAACTGGCTAAAAGAGAGAGAGGTAGCAGCGAATGCGACATCTGCTGTTAATTTGCCGTGTCATTTGCAACACTTTTATGATTCAATTCCACTGACAGTGTCTCATCGCATAAAAAGCCAAAAGCGAATGCATACATCCATCCAACCGTTTGAAGTGGGCGTGCCAATTAAGCCAAAGCGACATCAACTTTAAACTCCCCTTAAACCCAGGCCCAGGGCCTCGGTCCACAAAGCAGAGCAAACATTTGCAGACACAGATAAAGGAAGGAATCAACGTTGGAGTCGAAGGTCTCGACCATGGATTACCTAGCTTATGGATTTAGGAAGAAGGTATAGCATACTATTTGGTTATATATTTCATTATTTTTAACAAGCTTAAGTTTGCAAGTAAGAATTTGTTTGCAAAATTGTATAATTTAACATATAACTTATACTTTTCCTGAAAACATTATGCTCCTCCCATACCCCTTACAAAAAGTGAAAAATGGCAAACAAAAAAATTCAGCTCAAAAAAAGAAAAAAAAAATGAACCTAGAAGAGAAACCGCAGAAAAGTTTTGAGGGCACCAAAGGCGGCAAAAAATGTTTGAGCAGAAGATAAACGCGCGTGGCCCGGACGCGGCCAAGTACTGCAGGCTAAGCTTCCGTTTCCGGTGCATTTTTGCCTTTGCGGACAGGCCCGAGTTTTGCAATGCAAATGTTATCAAGTGGCGTTTAAGCGGGATTGCATAAATTGTGCTGCCTGCCATTGAATTATGCGACCCTGTTCGGGCATTATGCATCGGGATTTAATATTAATCAATGCAAGCTCCCTCGCCCAACTGGCCGACTTTTATTTATTTACATTAATCATGGTTAAACTCTGGTGCTACTAATTGATATCCCATGGCTGTCAACGTTTTAAACCTTAATTAAGGCAGGGGGCAGCCTGCCAAATGGGAAAAATTGAAACAAATGCAACACTTAACAAGCCGCTTGCATGTCCAGGGACATTTATACGGAATGGGTAATTGCTATAACAGGTTAACCCGGCCACATATATATATATATATCTGTGTCTGGGCTCATCATTAAATTATTTTGCAATTTTGCTTTAAAAGTTTGCAACAAGCTACGACTATTGAAGAATCACAACGCATAAATATATAATATCTGAGCGGGGCTTTTTTGTATCTAAAAAAGTTTCGGCGCCTGCAGCGTTTACAGTTCTAATAAAACTTTTTTATTGCAAACACAGAGATTCGAAAATAAATATTTCATCATGTTTAGCTGAACAACTAGAGCTATAATAAAATATATTCCGTATATTCCAGAGTTTTAAGTGCATACAAAAATCCACTAGAGACTTCCAATTTCTGTATTTTAATAAAAAAAAAATTCTCCACGTATATTTTAACTCATTTATGCAATTCGTAATCCCCACACAGTGGCGGGGGAAAAAAAGAACGAATAATGCAAAAGAAATTAACCCAAGCGAGGGCTTCCTTCGCCACAAGGCGTACGTATACGTAATATTTTCGGAGCGAACAAGGGAAAACTGCGGTGTGTTCTCCGTTGATTGAGTTGAATAAATTATGGTTGCATGTTGATTAACTGCAGCCGTTCCGCTGAACAATGCCACATTGGTAATTAAGTTTTGGGCTCTGAAATGGTCCAGATGTGAGATGGAAACAGGCAAAAGTTTAACGCTTTGACATTTTAATAAGCTGTCAGGTGGCCATCAAGGCGAAACGACGGCCATTAAAACTAGCAAAAGGTTTTAAGCCGCTTTATTTAGTATACGGAATGGCACTTCTGAGGCCAGGCCAAAATTACCAACGGAGCTATATACTTTATAAAATATATATAATAAAAGGTGAGTGTTTTTTTCCAAGCTAAAAGTCTTGTGCAAAATTGATGTGTCAACTTAAAAGTGTTTGATGTTGACTGTGCCACAGGGGTCTAGGGTCAAAAAGGGTTTTATTTTTTTGTAATTTTATTTACTAAATAATTTATTATTTTCTCTTACATTTTAAGCTTTATTCATATTTTTCAGTGCACTTATGGCAGTCCAATTAAATGCTTTCCGATTTCTTAATTGTTTTAACCCAACAGCTCTCTGTTCGTGACACCATCGACACAAAAGAGCTTTATCTTCATTCGTTTTTTTTTTTTTTTTGAGAAGAAAAATAGCTGGTGACACTTTACTCGATTGTCCCAATGGTCGATCGATATGCACATGCAAATTATCCAGCATCCGTCCAACGGAATCTTGACGCTCTCTTCTCATGGTGTCCTGTGTGCTGAGCTGGCGTTAAAAAATTCATAAAAAGAGGAGAGAGAATATTAAACCTTTGATTTTCTCCAGCATGCATTAAACATTGACACCTCGGAGGAGTCCCCCAGGTTAATCAACTTTACGCACACTCGCCTAACACGGCTGAAAGTTTAATTAAAAGCTTAATTAATGGAAAGGGGCAGAGGCTGCGACTCCGGCACATGGCGTGTTGCCTGTCAACCAGCCCATCGGCCTTACTGCCACGCACATGCTAGCAATTAAAATTAAAATTTTATGCTAAACTAAGTAGCAACTCAAGGCAGCAGCAGTAGCAGCAGCAGCCGGAGCAGCGGCAGTAGCTGCCACACGAGCCATTCGCCTAAGCTCCTGGCTAATACCGTCGCACGCTCAACGGGGCGTATGCGTAATATTTCGAATTTCATGCATAACAGTGCCACAGGTCGCCAAGGTAATTTATATTAATTAGCCATTAGCATGCAAATATCGTGTTGCATTCGTGAGAGATAAGTCCAGACGTCGATTTGGTAATTTTTAAACAAGAACAAATTACAACGGGGGAAAGGTAAAGGAAGTTATATTATTATTTTTGGTAAATTTAATATTAAAGATAAATTATAAATTGTAAATATCAGGAGCTTACCTTTAAGAGCAGATTATAAATCTAAATCGAAAAAAAATAACTTTCCCAATTATTACGTTAAAAGTTCTATTGAAACGTTGACAACAATTTCCTAAAATTGTTTTCCATCGCATCCGCTAAGCCACAAAAAAAACAGAGGAAATTCGAAGGTTGTCAAAAGATTAAACTAAGTCAATTTATAGATACAATTTTTTTTCAATAGATATTTCTCCTACTCACACTCCACACTTCCTTCGTCTGTGCCTCATCACAATGTATTTATTTGGTAAATAAATTCCCGGAATTCCTTTATCTCATCTGCCCCTGTATTCCGAACTCGATGTCAGAGCAAAAAGCCCCAAAAGAGCACTGGCAGCCATTGAAAATTGTTCCAAGGCTGCTGCTGCACTACTTGGACATTTTTTGTGTACATTTGCACGGATATTGAGTTCGCCTCGGAATTGAGTTGGATCGGTAGCTCACCTCGTAGAGAAGAGGAGCCCAGCCAGTTGGCCGTCAGTTTGGAAACAAACTTTTTGCCAGCCACACTCTTGGCCAGGACAAAACTAATTTTGCTCTTGGCTTGTCGCGCAAATCTCCCGGACATCTCCGGGCTTGAACTTTCGATTCAGGCCCAACTGGAGCGTAGCGTATACGCCGTGTTGTTCGAGCGCAACGAACAGTTTTTACTTTGGTGTTTCCCTGTTCCCACAAATGCTTGTAGTGGGGACATGTTTTCAGCTTGTTTTCAGCCGGAGCTCCTCGTTTCCATTTCGATGTTGATGCTGACACGTCGTTGCCAGAGCCTCCCTTCTCACAATTGCTCCGACTCCTTCTCCTAGTCGTTACTTTTTACTGTTGCTCACTCTCACCCCGCCTGTCCTTGCTTGGAGTTTGTTTTTGTCTGCAATTTGACGTTTTTGCAAAGGTATTTTTGTCTATTTCCTGTCACTGGATGTGTGTGTGCTATTGCAAACCTAATAGATTATTTGGCGCTTTGCTAGAGAAATAAGTTTCCTTTCCCCAGGACCTTGAATTATGTTGTTACGACTGTCAGTAGTGCAAGGCACTGTGGTTGTGGTTGAGTTATGTGCCTTGGATTTGAGTTTCTTTGTACAATTTTGATTTAAAGAGAACCCTAGAATTTGTGGAAGCAAAGGAATGGCTTTCTAGGAAATTTCTAGAAAAAATCATGGAAAATGGTGTTCTGAAGAAAATTCTATTTTATAGAAAAGTTTATAGTATGTAAACCTGTACAGGTCCCACTGTTTTTACTTTGCATTATTTCTGCTCTCGACGTATGTAGTTTTTGCTTGGCAAACTGGATTTTTTGAGACTTCCTGCTGCACATCTGGGCCACGTCGCTCCGGTATTTCTGCTTATGCGATGCGATTTCCCCCCATCGATGGTTAGCCAAGCGTGCTGGCAGACCAAGATTTAGTGTGTTACCTGGAGCACGGCCACGGCCACGCCCATGCGTTGAGTTGAGTGTGCAACCGCCCAAATTAATGGCTAATGAAGCGCAAGGAGCGCAGGTGCCATAAAAGTCAAGTATCCGGGCGGAGTTTAACCGAGCAGCTTCCTCTTTCTGCGTTTGCCTGCATGCCTCATTTGCTGCACAAACAACAAACACTTCTTTCTGCCTTCGAAAAAAGGCAAAAATGTTTCAAACCAATAAAAATCGCATAAATTTTCGACTGACATCAGCAGCTGAAATTGCAAATGCAGCGCCCTGCAATGATTTGTATCGCTGCAGCAGCAGTATGCCCCGACCATGGTAAATTTCTTTTGATTTCTACAGTCACGATTTGGCATTTATTTGGACCCCGAGCAGCTGCTCGCTTTTTGTCCGCTTCCATTTAATTCCCGATATCGATCAAGGGGAACAACTTGCACTACAAAGTTTGCTTTGTCGACATTTGAGACTCAACGAGACGGAGGGGAGGGCTGACAGGTCGAAGAAAGAGCCCACTGAGTCGTGACCTGGTCAAATGCAAATATATTTAAGGTCATTTAGGAGTAAATCAATCAATTTGCTGTGTCCTGACAGTGCCTAAGCCAAGATTAAGCAGCCAGGGAACGACAAAAATGCGGGCTTAAATTTATTCTATCGATAATAATTTTAAGGAATTTCTTGTATTTTTTTTTTTTTTTTTTGAAGGGATGTTTGAGCTATAAGTACTTGATTATTAACAAGAAAGGAAGGAACTTCGGCACTCCGAAGTTTGTATACCCTTGCAGATTCCAATTGTATCAATTATAATATATCCCAATATAATATAATATGAATTACTTTCATATTCATACAATTTTTACAGTTTTAAATTTTTTACATTTTTTTCATGTAAAGTAAAATGTAATTTGTCTCCACATTTACCGATCGTTTGTATGGCAGCTATACGATATATATATATATATGAAATTTACAACAAAATTCTGAAAAAATATGAAATACTTGTATCTCAAAGTAGAAGAAATTATGTTGAAAATTGACAAAGCTATAATTTTTTTCTAAAAATTTCCCGACCGTTCCTATGGCAGCTATATGATATAGTAGTCCGACTTTTATAAAATTAAATCCAAAAATCTTAAACAACATAGAAAGCTCATAACCGAGACTTGATCAAGATATGTTAAAAAACATTGAAGTTATAATTTTTTTTCAACAAATTTACGGATCGTTTGTATGGCAGCTACATGATATAGTTGACCGATACGGCTCGACTTATGTACGAGTGAGAGTATATAAAAGACTATCTGCAAAGTTTCATTCAGATATCTTCAAAACTGAGGGACTAGTTTGCGTATAATCGGACAGACGGACGGACAGACTGATGGACAGGCGGACGGACAGACGGACATGGCTAGATCGACTCGGCTGTTGATGCTGATCAAGAATGTATATACTTTATAGGGTCGGAAAAGCCTCCTTCACTGCGTTGCAAACTTCTGACTGAAATCATAATACCCTGCAAGGGTATAAAAATAGAAACAGTCTTTGATTGTATAGAATTCTTCATAACAATTTTAAAACAGATAACGCTTTTTAATTTATTTTACAAGGTAGTCTGTGCGTTTGAAGATAAATTCTTTACATTTTTAAGTATTTAAAATCTAATCTAAAATCTATTTTAAATCTTAAAAATTTTAAGCTCAATACCCAAATATCTAATATAACAATAATAAACATAGAAAAATATATACAATTTTAATAATAAAAATTTTCTAAATATTTTATAAATAATCTCAAAAATAATTTACTTAAAAATCAAACACTAATAAGATACATAAATATATTAAAATCTGGAAAAACAGTATTTATTTATTCATTTATCACTGTTGACACCCTCAATCCCCTCTCGCTTTCTGGAATTTTCACCGCCCGTTTAATTTCATTTACAAATCAAACGTCAAATCATTTCACATATCAATGCATTCCATCAGCCTGAAATGTTGTCATTTCCCCCCGGGTTGCCCCTTAACCACGCGGCATTTCCTTTGAGTTTTCTGCCTTTTATCGATATTCAAATATGTCAGGTCGGCCCCTTATTGATTACATTGCCAAACAATTTGGAGACACATTTGGACTTATTGTTGCGCCCATTTTGCGCTTCATTTAACATTTTTTGGGTACGGAAAGTGTTTAAATGCCGCTTCCGCCTTGTTCTTCCTTTTATTCGTCTTCCTTTTTTCGGAATCCCCGAAATTGTGGGTTGTTTTGTTATTTCATGTTCGGCAGCTTAATATTTTTGCAAACATGCGTATTTTATTGATTTTCATTTACGCAAAAGTATTCATCAAAATTGGTTTCTGATGTGTTTTTTATGATCGTGTATTTCTCATAGGACATCTTGTCTTGGTTGTACCGTAAAAGACATTCATTTAACTGTGACAATGGGATAAATAAGCGAGACAGATAAATAAGTATTTAAATGCATTAATATTTAATATTTAAATATATAATTTTAATTATTCTATTTGCTGAAAATTAAAAGGGGTTTGTATAGAAAATTTAACTTAACTTTAACTCTAAATTAAAGCTTATATTCCAAGTACTTCACTTCATTCCACTGTGCTTGTTAGTCGCCTGTTTTCAAGTGCTTTGCCTTTTCAGACAAATTAAATGCATTAATAATGCATGAAAGACAGTAAAAAAATATTGATAAAGTCGCGCTCAATTTTAGCAGCAGCCTGTGTGTGTTCCCGTAACGCATTTCCCACAGCTCTTTGCTGGAGAAAAAAGGTGGTCTTAGCACTTCAAATGTGAGCAATCGCACGTGGCATATGCGGCGTATGCGTAATTTTCGCATAATCATGCGGTGTCCCAAGCTATTGAACACACTCGCAGCCACACACACACACATACGCACACACAGACACACAGCAATAAACCTGTCAGGGCGGCATTAAAAGTAAGTCTCTAAATGTTATTTACACACAGACACGGACAATCAGCGGGCAAAAGGAAGGAAACAAAAGGAGCTGCAGTGGAAGGGAGTTTCGCAGAAACGGTGCAGAGAGAAAAAATAATAAAATTCGTTCATTTAAATAATGCTTTAAATAATGAAAATAAATAGATAGAATAGATTCAAAAATATCTGAATTACTTACTAGTTCTAAATTTAATTACAAACATTAATTATAAATTCAAACTAAAACTATTTATTAAAAACTCTATAAACTGTTTTTATCGAAAAACCACACCATTAAAAATCATATAGTAAAAATCGTTACGTTTGATTTTGTTTGAAATATTGAAATTGAAAAATATCTATATTTAATTTATGTTTTATTATTTACCGATGGTATTTAAAACATCATCACTAAATATTTATAACAATTTGTTAGGTTGGTCAATCTTTCCGACTTAAAAAAATAACTTTAAGTATCTGTCTTAACATCAAATAACGATTCACTATCGGTATAACGATATTTTCTGCTATTTATTTTTAGAATATTAAAAAAACTAACTAGTCTTAAAGTATTAAAATACACAAAAAGAAAAAGAACCAACCCTTTGACCCATTTGAGTAATATTTTCTCTCTGTATCAAAAGCGGTTTAGTTTTTTTTGCCGCCTTCAGAAGATCATAAAAATTAAAATGATTGCCCAAACTTTAGGCACGCTGCACGTGGAAAAGTTTTGTCATTATGCTGAGTAGCGCTGTCGTTAATGGGTTTCCATGTGTGTGTGCTTTCGTATCTCCCTGAAAATCCTCTAGGCCATTCCATTCCAATTGCCATTGAGCTTTAATTTACAGGAGCAACACAGAAGGCAAATTGTCGTCGCGCAATCGTTTTGCCATAAATCAAAGGTCCCGCCAAGTGCTAGTGAGTATTTCCAACTATTCTTTATTGTTACTCACTGCGGGTAAAAGCGTAGTTAACTTAATGAACACGTTCCATTTGTAGACAAAGCCAAGCAGCAAATGAACTTTGTGTTCAAACAATGCAGCAATGCCGGCAATATAAAGCGGTTCTTTGACATATAAAGACAGTAAAGACGTTTCAGGCATCAGGCCGAAACCCTGCCCTGATATCCTGCGGCGCTGTAAGCTATGTAAGCATTGCAAATAACAGAAAATATTGAGTGGAACGAAACAGCTGTGGTTTGTTATTCTCTGTTAGGGACCACATGGCGGATGAGTGATGTTACTTAGCAGCTGTTGTTGAAAAAAGGATTCTAACAAGCAAAATGGGAACTGTAGAAATGGCTTACATTCACGGAAGAAGGCTAAAACATACACATATTATTATAAGCCTGCATATCGTCCGTGATTAAATCTAAATATTGTTAAGACAAACTTTTAAATGATTTTCCCAACGCCACCACCAGACCAGCATGTTTATTATTCTTTTAAATAACCATTTGAAACAATTCCCTTTGGCTTCCAAATTAAATGTAGCATGATGCCCCAAGTCCAAACCCATACCAAACCCAAACCAAAGCCCAACCATTTCTCATTTCCCGTTTCGCCCCGAAAATGTTCTATTATAATCGAAACTTTTTATCGGCGCACTGCGCACTTGGCGAAAGTTTTTGCATTTCGCACGAGCTCGAAATTACTTTTGTCCTGGCGGCGAAATGTCCTGCGGCCACTTGACGCATTAGCGTACTACGAACGCGATACATTTTTGCGTCTGTGGAAAACTCAGAGAAATTCCGTAATTGAAACCAGCATGGTTCTAACGGCGATTAGTTAGTCTTTTGTTGCTGGTGGGGCGGCAGCTGATCAGATTTTTGGGCGCCCAACAAGGCTCACCTGCTTCCACTAATTACGCTAATTATCATTACAATTAGATGGCTAACTTTGCGCTTTTGTTGAGTCCCTCATCGGAGCATTTATTATTCAGAGGAACTCTACTCAAAAGTTTGCAACAATTCGAAGAGTTTATGCGGAGTAATTTGATGGTGTGTAAGATTTCTTAAGTTGTTAATATTAAGTTCATGGTTTTGGTTTCTTAAAGAAAGTTGGAAAATGTACCATATAATTCCCATAATTTAGAAGGGAAAATAACAAACTCTTTCGCTTCCCTTAAAAGATGAACTGCAAGCCAGGACTACCTGAACTTTTTCGGCATAAACTTCAATCATCCATCACTTTTGTGTTAAGGAACAACAACCAAAAAGGGAAAACTTTTAATGAGACATTGAACGGAAATTTGTAAATTGAGTTTTTACTCTGTGGACTTGCATACACAACTTACATGTGTACCGGGACGGGGACTTACTTAACCCAATATTTCACTTAACGGCCACAAAGCTCTGAATTCAAATGGAAAAGTTGACTTTCCCTGGCATGCAAGTCGCCTGGAATGACTTTTTGACGCAGTCCTCTGTGCCGGCAAAAATAGGAGTCCCAAAATAACATGGAACCTGGCAGCCGCTGCTGCTCTGACGAGGCCGAGGCTGCTCTCTCTGTATGTCCTGGTCCCACAGAGTAAACACAATTCAATTAACTCGGCGCTCGTTGTCGGCGTTCGCTAGCTCGCTTTTCGGGGGGCCATTGTTGTGTGAAAAGGCGCAGGCACAGACCACGCTAAAATAACTGAAAACGAAAAGCCGATGATGGCACATAGCCAGTGGCAGTAGAAGGAGAAGGTGCACGGAGGAAAACTATCTACAAGTATAAGTGGGAAATCAATAAGTAAAAATATCTAAAAATATTATTTCATTCACATCGACATTGCCTCTACAAATTTATAAAAACAAATTAGTTTCTGTTGTTTAAATTTTATAATAATTTATATTTGTTCTCAGTGCAGGTGATGCACTTCCTAGGTGCATGCCACGAGCCACAAAAGCAGCTCGTTTGCATTATTAAAATTTTCATTTGGCGGCCTCCACTCTATATCTCTCTTGAAACTAAAAGGAACCAAAGGAGCTAATTGACCTTTGTGGGCCTGGTAAAAAGCTAAATCTTAAGCTGCTTCAAGTACAAAGTATAAATTTGCCAGCTTAAAGTGTAATTTCTGCTAGAGTTCCTTTTACTCTGGAAGTACCCTCATCAAGTTGTGCTCCTCGACCATTCCGCTGTTATTGGCGATATAATAAGTGTTTTATGCTTAATGAGCTAAATGCTGAAAAACTTTGACTTAACCGAGCACAACAAGCGTCAACGCTGGCTCCATTCATCATCTGCAAGAAATTTAAGCAAAGCGGCAGCTGAAGTGTAAATGTCATTGTCAGCTCCCTCTCTCCCGCTAACCTCTCCCTGGCAACATCGAAGGTCTGGCTGACGCCGGATGATGAGCGGTCCAAGGGTAGTTCATCCTGTGGCCTTTGGCCTTATCCTGTAATCGGGGGGTATGATGGAGAAGTCGTTTTGTAAAGTTAAAGCAAATGCTTTTAAATAAATTACAATTAAATAAAAATATAGTAAAGTTGAGAAGAATCTCTACTTTATAGAAAATTAAATATATTAAAAAATAAACCATTTTAACTAAGGGGTATTAGAAGTTACTCTTCAGCTTCTTGACGGCATCGTTACTTGTGTTTCTTATGGCATCTTTTATTGTGCGACACAGCAGTTGGGCAGGAGCAGTCATCGCCAGAATCGTCGGAATGGGACATCCAAAGGATGCGATGCGTGGCTGTGGCTCCGAGATGGAGAGACGCACGACTGCCGTTGACACTTTGCCAGCTGTGGGAAGGAATGGAAAAGGCGGGAAAGCTGGGAAACCGGGAAACTGGGAAACTGGGGGCTCTCCGAAAGGGTAAACGGCAGTGTGGCAGTGCCAAGTTAAGGCAGCGGGCTCGGTGGAGTGTGACTTTGATTTTCGGCCAGGACTTACCTTAGAGTAATGGCTTCATTTTCCGCCGCATACTCGTGCATTTCCAGCAATGTCACGCCTGGCCGCGGTGGCTTTGTTTTCATTTTCCTGCTTTTGCCTTAGTTTTGTTTTCATTTTCGTATTTTCCCGACTCCTTCGACAGACAGGCATCATCTTTAAGCTGGCAGTCGCTGTGTTTGCGAGAAAATCCATTCAAAGTTTTACTTCCCTTTTGGGCTTTTCTTCTTCTCAGACTGACTAAAAATAACTACGGGAAATTCCTTTAAATTTAATACATTTCTTTTCTGGTTTCGGGTACCGCCTTGATGGTGCTTTATTTTTAAGGACCATTTGCCGAGTGGGTAGTTTCGGGGCCAATATTTTATATAATGTTTCAATTTGCCATCACATAGACACAGATACGATTGTGCGGGTTGGGCTTGTGTGCGTATGATTGATATCAATTTTGCTTTGATGAACGCTCCAAGGAATTGCTCCTGAGTTTATTTATTATACTTTTGGGTCGCCTATTCCCCATTCCCCGTCCTTCGTTCGGGAATCACATTTTTATACAATTTCCACGCCGCAAATTCGAAAAGCAGAGCTTACTTTGGAGGCCCCTCTGTCTTTGCGGTTTGTGGTTCTCCGGAGCGAGAGGGTCAGAAGCTGCCCCAAAAACTTTGCCTCTATATACTGGAACTATATGGTATGTACGGATGTTTACATCTGCACGTCACACATAAATATATTTAAATCAGTCTGCCTTTTCCCAGAAGCATTTGCATATCAAAATGTGCCACATCAGAGGGGAACGAGAAATAAAATATTTACATATATGTATTCCGAAAAAAAGAAAACGAGAAATGCTAGCAGAGACAGGCTGAACCATTGACACGATTTGGTCAGAGCGACAGCCGAAAATTGATTATTCCATTTATTTTCCAACACGAATTTCTTATGCCGCCCAGGAATTAGTCATCAATTTCATAGTCATGGGTGCATGTGTGAAAAATGGACCGCCTCTCTGTTGTATTGACTAGTTGATAGGCCAAATAAATAATGGACTGTGGCTGAGAGGCTCGGAGTATCCAGCCCAAGCCCTTCTTCATTGATTGCAGATTTATGCCCAGCGTTCCCACCTAAGCGTACATAAAGATAAACTTTCAATTTAAGTCTAGTCTGAGCTGGTAGTCAAAAAAATATAAGACTATAGCTTCGTTTATATAAAATATGCCTATCCCTATCGCATCTATCTTGCTCCCGACTTATCTCAGTTCTGAAACTTTAAAGAGGATCCTCTGTAATAATTTGAATACAAAAATACAAAATACATTTTAACATGTTTTATTTAAGAATGCTGAAGGTTATACCTTTAACAATATACAGTTCATATTCACATGATGTTAATTTGAAGCTAATAACATAACAAAAACATAGAAATAAACATATTTAAAAATTTCATAACTAGTTTCACATCTTATTTGAAAATGCAGAGTTGTATTGAGAAATTACTTATTAAAGTGATGTAGACTGATGTTAATTGGAAGTTAAAATACTATTGGTAAAATTATACATTATTTATAAGCAAAACATCAATAATTCTTCAAGTTATCTTTGCATTAGGAAAAATCACATACTTATTTATATTCAGACTATTTCTAAATATCTGAATCAATCAATAAAATATTGAGCTTTTTTCTATTAAGCAATTTTTGCAATACTTAAAATTATCAAAAAAAAGGATCATTTTTAAAAATATCCCTGTTGTGGATATACCTAATAAACTGGATGTGAAGTAGACTGGGCTGCCGGAAACTGGTGTACTGGACGTTGAGTCAGGTGCAGCGGAGGAGTCGGCTGTGCTGCCGGTTGTTCAAATTGAGTCGGCTGACGTTGAACCAACTTTCCTGCTGTAGTATCTTGTACAAGGTCTTGCCATTTAAGACTGCTGTACAGGGCGTGGAGCCAGCTGTGCTGCCGTATCCTGATGTACACGAGAAGGAGGAGGATCTACTTGGGCCGATTGGCCTTGAATCGTCTGTCCTGCTGAATCATCTTGCAGTGCATGAGACGCCTGCGCCTGTTGACGTTGAACCGGCAAGATGCGACAGCCAAAGATGTGTCGCACATCCCCTAACCGAGCCTCTTGATTGCATAATGGGCACTTTGAATTATGCGCCAAGTGATGCAGGATGCATTCCTTACCAAAGAGATGGCCACATGGCAGCGAGACAATGCGATGGTCGCCCTGCGCCTCCCAAGGCGACAAGCAAATAGCGCAGGCGTTCTCCTCGTTGATCTGATCCAGCTCTTGGGTCAAATTATGCTTCTCGTCGTAAAAAACTTGGCACTGATTGGTTAGCTCTTGGATCTGATTCGACATCTCCTGCACCCGAATGTCATTTTGATCCATGACCCAGTCCACGATGGACTGATGTGACTGTTGGTTTTCCAGCAATTGCTGGCGCAGTCCTTCGCTCTTGGACATCTCCTGCTGCAGCTGCTGCAGCAAGGACTCCCTCTCGGTTAATCTAACCACCGTTGTATCGTCTTCAATACTTAACTTTATTCTTTTTGGATTCCCGTCAGCCATTTTCTATAAAAAAAAAAAAACTAAACTGCAGGCACGTTGCAAGTGTTGAATAGGAAGTCGATAAATACAATGTTGAGTAACTTTCGATAAGGCGACAGGTTTAGTCGTTTGCAATATACAATTATAATAAGGTAGTGTCGTCGACTCAAACTTGTTTTGGGTTCTAGGGGCTTATTTTGACAGATTTTGCTTATCCGTTAACGAGCTACATAATTGTGTGTGTACAAATTTGTATAATTGTATCATGGTCGTTTGCAAAAGTTTATAAAGTTCGGTGATTTTTAGTCACAATCAATATGTTTACGACACTTACTATTGTGTACAATAAACCATGAAACGTTTATTTTATTTTTAAATATCGTAAGAATAAAGGATGCAAATATATCAGGTTTCCTTTTGGGCATAAGATGCCAAAAAGCTAGGTTTTTGTTAAAGGTCATAAATATTCAGATTCTCGTTTCTTATCCTAATTAAGAAATAATTAGAATAATAATTCCATCCAGGAAAATCATGTCGATATATTTAAAAATCGGATAACAAGGAATATAAATATAAATAACTTATTGGGTTTAATAAGTATAAAAATAACATATAAATCGCATTTAAATGTGTATATCGAAGATCTTCTAGATTTCCTAGTATTGATACCTAAAATAACTCATATGGAAAAACTTAGTCTGGTCACTTTACACTTTCTTCAGTGTTGGATAACGATTTGTTGAAGCGTCGTGCAAAAACGCAATTTCATTTTAAACTTTAAACTGACCAATTTGACGCCTTGTTTCCGCGAATTAAGATCCGATGATGCCGGAGTTTCGTAGCGTTACGCTTGGAAGCCGGCAGGGGCCAGATCCGGTTGATCACTTCCTGGAGCGGCATTTCCTGTACAGGAAGAACATTGTTATGGACGCCACCAGTCTTTTCCGCGTGGTCTCTGAGCAGGTATACGACACCCAGGTGCTGCATTACGAAGTGCGCATGGAGTGCGTGCGTTTCATGTTCCGCAAGAGACGCCTCTTCGAGCGGCACGTGCGCGGCGACTTCGACGACTACCTGTGGCGGCTGGAGAAGACGCAGACCGAGGGCACGATGCTGGAGCTGCGCGCCATGTGTTTGCTGTACAAACGAAACGTGGTCATCTACGAGCCCTTCCAATTGGGCGAGACGTTTACCATCATGGACATCAATTACCATCAAGACGTCCTGCGGATTTTCAAGACCCGCAGCGGACACTTTGACACCGTGCTAATCCTGCCGGAGATCGCCATGGCCGCCATTTGTCAGGCCATTGCCTATAAGCTGCTCTACCAGCAGCTGTTCCGCCTTCCAGATGTCAGCCTGGCAGTGGAGGAGATGCTGTATCCGAACACCTTCTATCGGGGAATCCAATACGAAATGGATGCCGAGCACAACGTTATTGGTCTGCTGTGCCGCAATGGCAGGACCTTCAAGCTAGACCGTCCAGAGAAGACCTGCTGCCTCCTGACCAATTACAAGACCTGCGGCTACCACGATCATCGGTCCAAGTGTCCAGTGCCCATATCGTGCGTGCGCCAGTTTCTCTACGACAGCAAGATTCCCTTTCCCTATGCGGTCGCAAAGTCTCTGGATCCGTACACCTATCGGAATGTGGAGCTGTATTGCCTGAATGCGGCTCGCCGAGAGGCCAGAAATCTCAACATATACATGGGCGACTACAACTTCAAAGTGGGAGCCAAGTGCCAGGTGGCGTTGGAGCCCAAGCAACCGCGAAAGATGTCCATCTGCCATATCCAGCGCATCAACTGGGAGAGGACCTCCTGCGTTGTTTTCTCCGAGGCCAAGGCACAATTCTTGACCGTACCCTATGCTGCGCTGCATCCAATGCCTCTTTCCGAGTTCCAGCCTTGGGATACTCCTTACAGATACCGGCGCACCCGCCACTTCCATAAGCTGCGCCCAAAACGGGTTCGCACGAAGCAGCCGCAAGCGAACAACAGCCTGCCGGCTCCGAAATCTGAATTACCGCAGAAAACTTTGCACACGGAGGGCAAAAAGGTAACTCTTCCTTTTCCCCTTGCGACAGGCCACAACAAAAATAAACCAATTATGCCGCCGCCATCATCGGCAAGCCAACAGAATCAATCGATTGCCATGCCACCGTACCAGAGAACCGCACCGGGAGCGGCTATGCCTGTTCCCCAACCACCGTTGTTCATTCCCCGACCGCCGTTGCCCAACATTCCTCACCCAGTTTTCTACTCAATGCCGCAGTCGGCAATTGGATCACACCAATTTTTGCCAGGACAATTTCCGCTCCAGCCCCATATGATTCGTCCTCCTGTGCGTTTCTACCTCATGCCGCCGCCGCCACCACCAGGAGCCCAAGGGACAATGCCTGGCCTGATGCCAATGCCCGTCACAGAGAACAGTGCGTCTATGGCTGCCCAAACTCCCAACGATCTCCAGCCCCTTACTTTCTAGGTTGGAGGTTGGAGAGACATTACCTCTAAAAAACAAGGCATGACTTTTAGTTTGCACTAAATTTAATTTTAAGTCGAAAGTTGCTTCACCATGTTTGCAACCAAATAAAAGTGTCACAGGAATATTCTCGAGTTCAAAATAAACTTTTTTCTTATTCAGAATCGTGGCTTCTTTACTTTTATTGCACCAACACGTCTTTCCTTAAACTGAAATGTTTCTTATTGGAAGCTCAGATCCTTCTTTTTTTGGTAGACAAAATAATATTAACTGTTTTTATAGTATATGTTCAACTTAATTTTTTTAAAGTGGAAAACATTTAAAAGTGAAAACAAAAAAAAAACGTATTTTCGTTTTTACTAAAAAAGTTTTATTTCGTACGAATACATTTTTCCAATGCACAAAAAATATATTTTTCCTTTAATATCATTACAAACTTACAAAGACTATTGCAAACGTTGAACGTTACTTATAAAGGCAGAATCCGCTTAACTCAATTCATCTCCGGATGTGGCCTCCACGCCGAGTCTCGCATCTCCGGACAATCGACACTGCAGATTCTTATTTATGTTGTCCACCATGTCGAAGGCGTCTATGATCATCTGAGCCTCGCTCTGGGCCTTCTCGCTCATCTGCTCCAGACTCCGGCGTAGTTCCCTGTGCTCCCCCGTGACATCTCGCTGCTCGGCCCTCTGGTACAAGCTGGTGCGGGAAAAGAGAGCAGCTGTACTGTTGTTTCCCTGCTCCAGATGCTTCTCCAGTTCGTCGGGCGGTGGGAAGTCCATGTCCAGGGCAAAACGTCGCAGCTCCTCGCACTTGGCTTCCTGGGCTTCCTTGTCCTGACCATAGCTGATGACCACCGCCTGGAGAACGATATCACTGCCGGGCAGTTGAATGTAGGCAATCACGTCCTTAAAAAGATTCTCCTGACGCCACACCGTATGTCTGTACTGCACCACTTGGTAGACCACCATCTCCGGCTCTGGACTGTATTGCACCAGCATCCAAGTGTCGTCAGCCAATGTCGGCTCGTCCTCAATTTCCAAATGGTCATCGAAGGCGTGGTCAAAGCTGCGAGCCTTTAGGTGCAGCAAGATTTTCTCCATGTAATGTCGCTGATCGTACGCATACAGAACGTGCGCAATGCATCCGGGACCCAGGCTGACCAGTGGTGTGCCCGAAAGCTCTGGCTTGGCGCTCATCCACACCACACTGTCCGGGGAGACGAGCTTCTGGACGAGACGCTCGCCCGATGCCTCGTTTTCGGTATATTGAACCAGCAGTTGCCTGGCATTGGCACTCTCCCGCTGCTCCTTACTCATGGACAACAAGGCGGCGTCCACGAGGCGCCGTTCGTCGGCCGCAAGTATGAGCTTAGCCTCTAGCACCATGCCATTGACCCGGAACTCCACAAAGCGGGTCATGTACTTGTCGGACACGTCCGACTCCAGAAGCTCCATTGAGTGCAGCACACAGAGCCGGGGCTGGCCATTGGGTTTGCCATTCTTCATGGATCCATCGTCGACTTCGGCGAGGAACCAGGACAGACGAGTAGCAGCTATTGGGCCATTCGCATTGGCTACGGCGCCACCGTTGGCGGAGTCATCCAGGCCACTGTCGTTACTAGTGTTGCTCATGTTAGTAGGTAGCCCTTTTTTTCAAATTAAATATTAAGAACTTTAACAATTTATTTAATGGCTTGGTAACTCTCAGGTGTTGATATCTGCACTGTTCGTGATGAACTGATGGCTTCTCCTGCCCTGGGAGATCTTTTAAAGGTGGCAAAGGGCTGAGATCTTGCCTTATCCCAACTGTATTACCTGGCAGTTGAGGTGCAGCTGGCCCGGATTACTTAACTTATTCTAATTGCTTACTTATTACCTGCAAGGATGCGGATTTTCCCAATTCGCAGCTGCTAGGAAAGGGGCAATAAATGCAAATTCCAAAAGAACATCTGTTGCAGTTAATTTTATTTACATACCTGCTTTGAAAGGTAAATCCCTAAAATAAGATTTAAAATATGCATTCGAGTCCTGATTTTATTCGGTATTATAAAATGTGCATTGCTATAAGTTTTCTTATAAAATTACACTTCTAGTTTTAAGTTATTTATAAAAGATTAATAAGAAAATGCAAGTAGCTTCGAAGAGATTGACATCCTTTAGAAAAGATTGGAGCCAACTGCAGACTCTTCATAGCTTTGATTTGGTAAGTTTGGCTCAAGGTATTCCTGGGTTCTTTTTCAAGAACTCAAACCTTATCCTTATCCTCAGTATCTACTCCAGAAAGCATACGAAGGAAATGCTTAGACGCCTCACCCAGTTCACTCATATCCGACTGCGACATGCTAGGTTCTGGTGCGTCGTGAACACTGCCCAAGAAAATCAAGTTGTCAGTGACAGCTCCACGGCCAATAAGGCCCGCGTTTTCAGTAACTCTTGATATTTCTGTTCCAATGAGATTCTGGTCCGATGACTCCTTGGCCGTCTTGAGGGCATTGGTTAGGGAGACGAAGCCTTCGGCCTCCCCAACCGAAAGCCCCAGCACTCGAGTGACAAACTCCATGGCCTTCGCTTTATTCCTGATAGCCAGCTGGGTCTCACCACCCGGCTCTCGCTGTGGGACTATGGCATCGAGAGGGCAATCCCTGGGATCGCCCGCACTTTGCTTGTTCACTTCACAGAACGTGTGGATATCCTCGAACAATCCCAGGCTGATGGCTTCATTTATCGCCGCTACATTGGCCAGCAAGCAGCCCAGCACCTTACCCGTCGCCCTCTCACGGACATTGATATGATAGATATTACATCCCCGCCGCATTATGGTCAGCACCACGTCTCGGAACGGCCTGCAGTCAATTATTTTCATCATTTCGTCAACCAAGCTGTCAAGGACATGTAGGTTCCCATTGTCACTGCACGATTGGCAGCCACCGTTTGAGACTGGAGGATCTGGAGGATCCTTGCAAATGGACTCAACTTTAGAAGGCTTCTCAATTAGCTCTACCGATTGCACTGAAATCGATTTATCCTGGCAGCCCACCTTCTGATCCTTCTCAAGAACCATATTGCTAGTCGACGTGGTCACGCTTTTGCCCTTTTCCTCAATCTGTACTGCCTTCTCAAGAACCATATTGCTAGTCGACGTGGTTACGCTTTTGACCTTTTCCTCAATCTGTACTACACTCAATTCAGGATTTTTTGTCTTGGAAAATAGGTTGATGAGTTCAGCGAACAAGCGATCGAATGAGTAGTGCTCCCCTTCAGTGTTCTGAGCCGGCGGCGGATTCTGTTCGCACTCCGTCTTGGGCTCTGTGAAGTACTTGATAAACTGCGCCAGTAAGAACTCGTAGGCCTCCTTTTGCAAACTTTGACGGGAGTCACTGGGCTTTGGGGCACTATTCTCCGCCAAAAGAGAAGCTGAAGAAACCTTAACTACATTTGACACATCATCTTTCGATTTGGTGGCCACTAGATCAACGCATTTATCGACTATGTTTTCTATCTGGTTTGATTCTGGATCCGTCAGACATTGTTGAGTCGAGATGGACAAACAGGATAACATGTCTTTTTCTGGTTTCATTTCACAGATTTCAGTCCCTGGATCGGTTTTCTTCGAACATTGTTCCAAGCTAAGTGTTGTATTGTTCTTGAGTTCATTAATATTATAATTTAATCCTTGACTTCCTGGCTTTACAAACATTTGATTAAACTGCTGCATTAAAATGCCTGACTTTTCCAAGCACTGTATATACATTTTTCGGGGATCTTCACAATTGTTCTGTAGGGGACAAATAGAAATTGGCTTTTTCATATCCTTTTGGGAACATTTGGGAACAGCGTTCGCTGTAGCGGGTTCTGATTTCATGAATATATCTATGAATTCCTTCTTTAAAGTCTGGCTGTCGGGAAACTCTTGATTGCGTTTCTGGTTGGGACAGCAAGACGAGGATTGGCACGGATTTATGGAGCCTTGTATGCTGCAGTTGGATCTTTGGGTAGATTGATTACATTTGGACTTGCAGGGTGATCCAGATCCTTTTGGTGACTGGTTAAAGTTGCAATTTGATGGCTTGCCCGTTCTCAGAGAGCATTGAAGGCTCTTGATGCAACACTCCTGTTGCTTCAGCTTTGTTTCCAGTTCACAAACACGACAGAGTATTTCGGGGATGCGGGAACCCGCCGCAGTACCATAATGCTTACTTTCTGATGGGGCGGCTCCTGGTTGTTCTTCTGATTGAGTCTCCGCGTCTTGTTTCGTCGGCTTATTGCCATCATATTGAGATAGCATTGATTGATTCGACGGTGCGCCACGAACAGATGAAGTCTCATACCGTTCTGCCGGATACGGCTGATTTCGTGGTGGCGGCTCGAATGCAACTACTGGTTGCCTCTTCTTCTGCTGGTTTTTTGAGTTCTTGTTGTCTTTTGTTATTTGGCCTTTTGGTTGTTGGCCCCTTGCTGGTTGGCCTCTTGGCGGTTGACCTCTTGGCGGTTGGCCTCTTGCTGGTCTTGTTGATTGAGGTTTTTGATTGTTTGCTCGTTGGGTTGACGCCCCCGATATACGTGAAAGGCTCCCGTCAACCACAATAAGAGGACGCCTAAAGCCCCATTTTTGCGATAACTTTTCTGAAATGGACCCTATATCGGCTTGTGGCTCTTCTTCCTGTTCTACGATATGACTACCAGATGGCTGTAATCCTTTGGTATATTCTACTTTTATGACAGCACTTCTGGTGTTATTTTGCCAGTCCGTAAACGATGACTGTGTCCCTGCATCTTTAAAGCCTGGCACAGATTCCGTAGACACCGCCTCTGGCCCGGTTTCATTGTCTCCCGTTTGAGTGGACACATCCCGGGTGTTAGGGCAGCTGCATGGTGAAGTTCCACCAGCAGGTATGCGATCCATATGCGACGAAACATCTGTTAAATAAAGGGAGCAATAAAGGGATTAATAGGTAGCTTCTTCATCAACTACCTGAGGCAGTTTTCTGGTATATAAGACAGTGACCTATTAGTAACCATTTCAGTTTACAATTGGCCAGCAAACAGAACGATGGTGAGTAGGAGGAACCGTACTGGAAGTGTTCCTATGTTCTTACTGAAGATTCTATTCCCCACAGATCAATCGCCGCCAACGCCTCGAATTTGCTCTTACCCTTCTGCCCTACGATCCGGAAACAGTGCAGCTGTCCGAGGCCCAAAGGCAAGTGGTGGACATCATTGCCCGCCTTCGTACAGATGACTCTTTTACGGAGGAGGAAAGCGATGGCGATAACAAGACGTTGCAGCAACGGCAAGAAGATGCCGACGCATTCGCGGATCGTGCCATGCGCCAGATCGAGTTGACGGACAATGGGAAGCTGAGCACTCTGGAAACTCTAACCCAGGCTGCTGAGAAGTTGCTCCAATCCCAAAACTGCAAAGACGAGGAAGAGGAGGAGGAGGATCAAGACTATGATGACTTTGTAAGGGATGTGGAGACAACGCAGCTTATGAAGAGCACCATACAAGCGGTCAATGAGGCGCGGATGAAGCTTATTCAGCAATGGGAGCGCAGCAAGCGAAAGGCCCTAGACCTTCTCACCATTGAGATCGAGAAAGTACAGGAAATGGACCAGGAACCGGACTACAGTCCGGAGCAGACTTCGACACGCTTTGAGATGTTCCGCGAGGGAACCGAGGAGCACAATACCTCCACGCCCAAGACCAATGACGAGGACGCTGACATCGATGAAGACGACGAGGAGTATGTGCCCGATAACGAGGAGGAATCTTCAGTCGGGACCAAAAGGAAGCGCAGCAAGAAGCCGGTGACCTCCACGCCGATTGCCAAGCGTCCGTGTCCGGGCTTTGAGTTCGACCACGACAGTAGGTCGCCGATGGTTGTCATCGGTCCGAACGGCACCAAGATATTACGCAGCAGTCTCAGTGCCATCAATTGGGATATGACCGGACCCTCCATCACCCGCAAGCTGTTGTGCGAGATCTTCGACCGGGACACGCTGGCCCATCACACGCTCTCCGGGAAGCCGTCGCCGGCATTCAAGGACTGCGCCCGGCCCAGCAAGCAGCAGCTGGATCCGCTCAAGGTGGCCGATCTGGTCTACCTGATGACCAACAGCATGGACATGACGCCCAGGGAAGTGCGCACAGCAATCACCACGAAGTGTGCGGATGAGAACAAGATGCTCCGCTCCAAGCTGCAGCGCTGTCAGCGAAAGAAGAAGTAGATTTCCCCGAATTCCTATTGACATCCCAACTGCATACATATAGATTTCTTACAGTAAACTAAGTTCCGGCTCAGCCGAAATAGCCAGTGCATCGATAAACAAATAAAAATGCTCAATTTCTTACCCACAAATTCACTGGATTTTGGTGTGCAGACTAGAGAGTCGTCACTTTGCACCTTTTGGGGATAGTCCTTGCTACTGGTAAAGATAACTGGTCACAGATATGGGACAACAAGTTTGTGAAGACTCATCTTACCATCCAAATAAAAGAAATTGCATTTTATAAAGCTTCTTCTGCTTAATTTGATGTGCCGCCAAACTATGGTCGGTGCTCATGATGGAATAAATACAAATTTACAAATAATTTTGATTGAATTTTGATTTTGATTGGGTTTCCCCAATTTTAAATGTCAAGAATGCCGGAAAAACATACGTTTTTTTTATTTTACAAATGTCTCAATTTTTATTCAGTGGTGTGGCAGTACTGGCAGAGAAATATTTAAAGCTGATGCGTTCATTATTGGGCTAAATAATTATATGCCGTTCCCATGGGATGGAAATATGTTATAAAAATTGTAAAATTGTATTGCATTTTCATAAAGTATATATAATTACCTCCTCCTCCTCCTCGTTTACATTGAAACGATGAGAATATGACATTATCCAAGATCAGTAAAACGATGTATACATCGATAAATACATTTATGGGTGTGGTAACACTGGCAAGACATATGTACTTTTTTCGTCATTTGCAATTGAAAGCTTGCCACGAGGAGAATAAAAAGTCATTTCGGAATGTCTCAAATATCCGAAGAAAACCCGCAAGGCGCTGAGTCTGGACCGGAAAATTCCGGCGAAATGTCGCAAGAGGGCGGATCATCATCATTATCTTTGCAAATGCAAGAGAACATAAACAAAATGACTGAATTGGTGGCTGAATTGCATCAGGAGAAGCTCAAGGTTGAGGGTCTTCAGGAGCAAAAGCTCGCACTGGAGGAGTACAGCAACAACCAAGATGTCATCCAAAAAAACCGCATCGAGCACCTGGAAGGCCTCGTCTTGCAAATGTCTCGATTCAACGATGAACGCGATGGCATTCTGCTGCAACTACAGGAGGAGATGTGCAACTACGCTGCCATTCAGGCCAAATTCCAGGAGCACGAACAATCCATGGAGCTAATTGTCAGGGAGTTGCAGCAGCAGAACTTCGAACTTGAAAAGGAGCGCGAGGATCTCAAGGAAGCGCTGGTCGTCAAGGAAGTGGTCGGTATGGATGAAGTCGAACAACTTGACAACGAGATAGACGACATGAGCAAGGAGCTGAATGATCTGAACAATCAGGTTTCCAAAATGACAGAGGCCACCATGTGTCCCCTCTGTCTTTTGCCATGGGAGCCTGAAGGGTCACATCGCGTGGTCACCCTCCGCTGCGGACACCTCTTCGGGAGCAGCTGCCTCCGCGAATGTATTCAACGCAATGGCTGCTGCCCTATTTGCAGGAAGAGGGCTTTCCAGAACGAAGTTCGCAACATCTACTATGGTCAAGCCAATTAAATCGCAACGATAAATATTACTATTTGAAAGAAAACCATAAAAATATGATTAACATCACAAACTTAAATTTCCTTTCTTAAACTCATTGAACTCTAAAAACTTTGTATTAAATAATTATATTTAAAGGTATTTCCAACTGAGTTAATGGTCAAGAACTGTCTGCACCTACATTCTCATGAAATTTAATCCTATGTTCATCGAAATCCGATAAAGAAACACATGAAAACTGAATATGCCAATGTAATAATATAAAATAAGATTTCTTCCCACTTGAAATGGTTTATAATAACAAGAAATGCATAAAAGCACCAATAAATAATAACTAATGAAAATTTGTGTGCTTTAGTTTAAATATGACTAAACATTCATTTCAATAAGCCCTTACTGAGCTGAGAGCAGATATAATCGAGTATATTATATTCGCATAATTCGATTTCTGCACGTGTCGCAATCAATTTCCCAAAAATGCCTGGCCCATGTGCGATGCACAATTAACTAAGCGCTTTTTAATTATTTAGCAATCATAGTATCATTCATGGGATTAATACCACTGACCACCACTTCATCATCATCTTGTGAATTGGAGAAACAAACGTGATAATGAAGCAGCAGCAAGATTTAAGCATTTCTTCCGCTGCCCATCGGTATATTGACTTGCTGATTATTTTTATTTGCCCGGCGAACGCTTCAATTGAGACATAAAACTATGCCGACACACACGAGAGCATAAACATTTATACACGATTAAGTGTGCTGTTTGTTTTTATGTTTGGTTTAGCGCTTCCGTTGCGGCTGCCAAGAATTCCCCTCCGTCCGATATTGCGTATACGCACTAAATGGCCCAGAATGAGCGATACAAACAGGAAAGGCGAAAACTAACGAAAACGTGGCAATGAAGGGAGCACAAACATTTGCTGGTGTTGCTTTTGGCCAGATTAAAGTGCGTCGGGGTCCGAATTCAATAAAACATTCCATGTGAACATACATACATAAATCAATGAGAAACTAATCAAAAAATCAAAAGAAAAACACTGGGGATTTGTTTTTGCTGGCAAAAATGAAAACTCTACGGAAAAGCAACGAAAAAATTGATGCTGCCTTTGTTCGCAATGTATTTAAAATGCAAATCAATTAAATTAAAAGCGCAACTTTATTGCCTTCTCGCGCCATTTGGAAATTTCAATTTATGCAAATGCAACAGCAGCAAAAGAATAAAAAGGAGACTAGTCCAAGCCGCAAGCTTAAATGCTCATTAGGTTTCTCTGTACCAACAAAAAAAGAGAAAGAGAGATATAAATAAACCCCTCAAACCCCTGAAACCCTAATGTGTGCCCAGTGGAGCGTATTTTGTGTCGCCTGCATCGCATTTCCATTTTCGAATCTACAGCTGGAGGGATACATGGAAATATCTCGCAAGCCCCAAAAGAAGACCCTCAAAATGCAAAGTACTTCAAGTCTGGGGGCTTTGAGTTGCCGAATTGCATGCAATTAATTTGGACTTATGGCCAAATCCAAGGCTATCTTTGGCTTTGGCTGAAACTGAGAAAGACTTCTGCTGCAGCATTGTTATGCGCTGTTGCGTAAATTGATCCCCTTTTAATGATGCAGTCCAGTGGCAAAAATAGTTATTCGGTTGTGACAGCCTCTCAAATGCTTCTCTGTGATAAGCCTTGGCCTTACTTTATTGTCAGGTCAGGCAAAAAAAGTCTTCAGCTCTTTGTTTTTCGTTTGAATTTAAAACTCATTGAATTTTGCACACACACACAATGCAATTTAGATAAACTGAAAATGCTGGAAGAACGGCTCTTGAAAATATTCCGCATACGCAGCGTGGCCCCAGCCAAAGTTTACCCAAGCAAAAAATTTATTTTTTGCAATGCACTTTAACTAATTAACAATATGTTTTTGGTGGTAAGTAAAACTTAAGAAGCAGGCAGTGGTCGAGCATTTTTTGTATTTGCAAGAAATTAAATAAAAACATGGAACTTTCAAGATGAATTTGACATATTTTTCGCTTTAAAAAAATTGCAGCTAAACTGCTTTAAGTCTGAGCAATTGCTCTTGCCACACGTGGGGCAACTCTTGTGGCTAATTCTGAGCTTGTTGCTCTAAGCCCGGGCTGTACGTTATGCTAAAAATTGTCAGCACACACAAACTGTGGCCACACGATAAAACGAAGACCAAACAAGCGGCCAGGCACAAAACCACACGCTATGTAGCTCCCAGCCAGCAATTGTTACAAAAAAAAAAGGAGAGAAGCACCATGTAGAACATTCTGTTGCAACCCACAAGCAGTTGGCCAAGAACTGCGGGAGCTGCAGTTTAAAAAATACAGCCACTTCTCGCCTGGCCTTCAGCCCGAGGGGAGTGAGGCGAGTTTAAGCTGTGCGTTAGCTTCCCATCGATAAGTTTTTATGCTTACTTTTAAAGTGCATTTATCCGATTTAGTTAGTTTGATCCTGGGTTATGGGGTTAGCTTTTTGAAAGTGATAAAAGCTGTGAATTTGTGGGTTGGTTTCATTGAAATCTAAGCTGAAAACTTGGAAATATTAAAGTTTAAATTTTACGGTATTACGAAAAGGCAATTTAAAGTTTAAAGTTTTTATTATTTGCTCACATTTAAACACTTACACTAACACTAAAACTAACAATACTTACACAAATAATTTTTTATTTATTTAATTTACAAAACAATATTCTCTGTACTGTCTCTTGTACTTGTTTAAAAATTAGTTTTTAAATTTAAAGGATGCTTAAGACATGAGTAATACAATACTTTACAAAGTTCCCTTAAAAATAAGGCATTAAACCTTTCTTTTTTAATAACTAAGAAATTGTATATTCTTGTTATTCTTTTCTTTGATTGCGACAAATCGAGGGACAGTATCGCATATCAAAGACTCGAATTTTTGAGGATTTTTGGCATTCCATTTTATTTTTTTTTATAATTCACTTGAGTCTTGTTAAGGCTGCTGGCGGCTAGCATTTGTGTGTTTTTGTGTGTTTTGTGTGTTTATGTGCTACCTCATCATCAACTCGTGCTCACTCCCACTCCCTCCTTCCGCCTCCCGCCTCCCGTCCTGGTCCACACATGCAACCACTCGAGCTGGCTGTGGTTGTTGCTGGTGTTTGTATTTGCCATGCCATTTGCTGGGGAAATTTTTCTTGATTGCCTCTCGCCCTTAGCATTTTGCTTGTTTTTCGCTTATGCGTCGTCATCTTTCTTTCGCAGTTTCTGCTCCCGGTTTTCCTTTCCCACTTTCCCGCTTTCCCACTTTCCCACTTTCCTACTTTCCATTTTGTGCCGTCTGACAGTGATTTTGACATTTCACGCGCATTTGTTTGTTATGCTTTTCTGGCCAGCATTGACAGCGCACAAAGGGCGAGGGCGAAGCTGAAAGGGGGTAAGGAAAGGTCAACATTTCCCTTTTTTGCATATATATATATGTACATACATATATATAAGTGCGCATGTATTCATAGAAATAGTAGCTGGGCATAATAAAAATAAAGGCTATGGTACGCAGGCTCATTAACATTTGCCTGGCACGAGGCACGTGGCGGGAATGACGCTAACTCAGTTGCTCCCCAGCGTCGCATTCGGCTTAACCAAATTGATTTTTGGCCTCGTCCTGCCAGCAACAAAAACAATCTGGCAACGGGGAAAAAATATATATATATAACATAACAATATCATCTCAATGTTTGCCTCGATTTGGTTGCTCTTGAGTTAAGGATTTTATGTTTATAACTTACTCAAAGCTAAATATTAGTATTTTCTTCTTATAAGAGTTCGAACATGTCTTAATAAAATATATTTAGAAAATGTATTTTTATTATTCTGATCAATTTTCCAAAGTATTCTTCTCTTAAGAGTATTTTTTTATAATTTTTAGAACAAAACCCTTGTGTATTAAGAACCTAATCCCATTTGGTAAATAAACACTAATCAGAAACCAATGCCTTGTGGAATTTACTAAACATTCTGCATACAAATTAGCTCATTTTCATTAAAACAAATATTTTTCTCTGTAAAGGGCCTCCGAGGTGGAATAAACATCACACAATTCCACTCAAAACAATTATGAATGAATGGCCAGGAAAGCGCTCAAAGTCGTTTACAGAGCAGCTGTTGCTGTTGAGCGTATGTTAACGCCACAGCCAGTGCCTCAGTGCCTGCCACAGTGCCACAGTCTCACACAGCCTCAGTCGCTTGCTTTCGGGGCCCGTGGCAGTGGCAGGAATTGTGATTCTGATTTTTAGTCCACCAACAGACGTCGAGGCGAGAGCACACGCGGCCCAAGAGCGCGCGCATGTCAAGCGAGTTGCGTTCGGTTTTCGGTTTTCGATACTCGTCCCCGTGCCACACATGGCGTATACGCGTTGCGGCCAGTCCCACTGCCTGCCTGCATTGAGCAAATAATGGTCAGTGGTCATTTGCGGCAGTGGTTATCGTGAGTGAGAGCTGAGCAGCAGATAATGTGTCAATAATTGAACTGGGCAATCAGCTTAGTTTCGATCAGTATGTAAAGCCTGTAACTCAACTGGAAAAAGGAACTTCAATGTAAGGTTTGAAAGTGTTTAGATGAGTAAAAAAGATGAGCTAGAAGAAGGTGTCTAGAAAATTCACAAGAATTTCAAATGATTGCAATAAAAAATTAGCTAATTAAAGACAAACAAGATTTAAGTTTTGATTCATTTATAGTTGCAAAAAATATTGAACTTTAAATTAATTCAGTAATGTTGACTACAATTATTAATTGTAATTAATCGAATTTTCAAAAGGTATTCAATAAAGTTAGTAAATAAATATAATATCGATAAATGCATTTTAAAATTAGTTATCAAAATTAATCTCTGAAATATGAAAACAAAACCTATTTAAATATTTGAAATAATAAAAAGAAACCCTCTTTTTTTTCATTTAACCCAATCAATTAGCTTAAATAAGGTAACAAAACGAAACACAATTCAATGTAAGAAGCTAAAGATAAAGCACCTAAACAAATGCAAATTAAATAAATTCAAATCGGATCAGGCTGCTGACATATATATATTTAAATTTCATCAGGACCAGAGACCCGTGACACGTAGTTCGACATTCGAGTTGTCATAAGCCGGAATTCAGGGCGGATTGCATTAGGGAAGTTAACTCCTGGTCCTGGTGCTCCTTCTCGAATTTCCCCGGGGCACTCAGGGCGGGATGCACGTGAATGCCATGCCGATGGATTTTCCGCTTCCTGCTCATATTTTTGCGGACATTTCCCTCGCTCTTTGTTTGATTTGCATATTGCTACCTGTGCCGGAGTTGCCGAACGCACGGACGTGCGTGAAAAGTAAACAGAGGATACAACAAAATATAAAAGTCGCAGGCCGTGATAAAATAAGCGGAAAAATAGCTCAACACAAAAAAAAAAAAAGGTGTATAAATATCTATATGAAAACAAAGGAAATTATCTGACCAGATGCCTTGGCGTCTTTCCCGTGGGAAAACCAAGGGTCGTCGGTGACAAGTGACAGTTTATTTGCTGGTTTGTTTGTTAGTTTTCCTTTCTTTTTTATTATTTCTTTTTTTTTTTTGTCAAAATATCGCCTAATTTGGCTGCCGCTTTTATTGTTTGCCCTTGGACATGGCGTCATTATCTTTGGTATTTTTATGCCTGCTCCTTCTCCTCACCCCGCTCCCTGTGTTTACACGCACTTTTAACGTGTTTATTCGGCCGTAACGCAAACTAATTGAAACACACCGGGCGTATACTTAATGTAAGGCCCGCGGGCGTGTCACGTTTCGCTCGCAATCAGTGGGCGCCTTGAAGCCCACTCACATGCAATTGCAGTGCACTTGCCACGCCCTCTGCACTCTGAGGCTGCCCTACTGTCATTTGGCACTCAATGCCAGCGGAGGAAAGCTGAAACAACAGCGGGATCCTAGCAGCCGTAGTCATCGTCATCGTCATCCGGTGTAGTCGCGAGTGCGGGCTGAGTTCAGCTGAGTGAGCCGCTGTGCCATGGGCGGCAACTTGTTTACCTGCCTGTGTTTTAATGAAATGCAAATGCAAACACAAGCCGTGAAGCACCATGGGCGAGGATACCCTCGAGGAGGCACAAAAATTTGGCCAAAGAAGAGATTTCCCTATCTCTAGGGTCCTTCTTTGCCTGTTTAGACTCCTTGAACTATTTTGGAGGCTTTTGCATACTGAATGTAGTCTGAAATTTATTTAAACTGATTTTTAAAGAGCAATGAGCTTAAGCTTGAAATTTTTCTTGTTTTAAGTTTAACCAAAGAAATACAATTTTAATTTAAAATCTAAATTATATTTTATATTTAAGCTATCACATAAACGTTTTATATATGCAACACAATCATAATACAACCAGCTTAGAAAATACCTTATTTAAAATCAACATTTTAAATTAAAAACCTCCACAAATAATTTGTAACTTGGCAAAATCATTTCTTGTATTGCTTTCACTCTTCTCCATGATTTTGTAAATAAAAAAGCTGGTTTTTATAAGCTCACCTAGATTTCTTTCGCAAGATTGATGGCATCCTTAGAAATAATTTGAAAGAATTCCAAAATTTGTAAGTAAACAGACCCACAGTGCTTTGGCACCTGTGCAGGCAGGTAATTTTTCTTGGCCCCGCCTGCAATGGCACTTAGTGGTAATGGGGTTACTGCCAAGGAGCCGCCGCACTCGTTTTGGCCGGGTCCTGTCCCTGATTTGCTACGCAAACACTTCAATTTCCGTGACAGATGACAATTTGCACACTGCAGTGCAATTAGATTTAATAAATTTCCAAATCGCATTTGCCTCTCGGCCGGCAGACTGGCCCATTAAATATGTATTTATCATAATTTTATTCATGTTAGACTCCGGGTCTGATGCGTAAACAAAATCGCATAAATGAATTGCCGAAACATTTCTTTACGACCTGGGGCTTTGCCGGAGGGGTTTTTGTTGGTTCGGATGCCATAAAAACGGATTTGAGCATAATTTCAAAAATGCCCAGGAAACACCGTCGATTTTGATTTAAAGTGTCCTCTGAGCACATATTAATTTTATGGCAAAGCATTAAACTAAAGACTCTCCATCGAAGGTATCATTGGCTAAGTTGAACGTGACAAACTTAAGAAAAGTGCTAAAACATGTTTGCTTGAGCTCCATTTTTTTATAGGGGAATTTAAAAGCTGACACTTAAGTTGTTAATGGAGAAGCAGATTACATTTGAAAATATTATGTTTATCCTGGAAAATTATGTTCAATTTAATGGGTTGAATCGGAAAAGTATTATTTTAAAAGGGGACTAAAATGCTTAAAAGTTTACATCTTATTTCAAGTTTAGCTAATTTTTTAGAACTATAGGAACGATAAATATTTTTGTTTAGCAAAACAAAACCTTCTATTAGATTCCTTAAGCTTTAGGTATTCATTTTCAAGTGAAATCCCTTCTTTGCGTGAACTCAAGTATGTTTCTTGGAGCAGTCAAAGCATCATGTTACCAAGGCCAACGTCAAATATGCTCGCATCCTCCATTTGCTTAAGACCGACTCAAAAAGTTCAAAACTTTTCCAATTCACTTAGTTCATTAACTTGATTCATCATCCCGGCAAGTGAGTTTGGCCAACTCCAAGAATGGTAATCAACTGTCATTGATTGCTCTTTCATTTTGGAACTGCCATTGGATTCGATTCCTTTTCCCCTTAGCCTCAAGTTCGGTTTCGCGTTGCAGCCACTCATTGACCTTGGCAGGAAACCGAGTAAGAATACATTTATATTACTTTTTTTTTGGCCAGGACCAGCGACAACTCTTTGGTAACATATCACTCAACGCAAGTTTTTTCCCCTTAGACACAGCCTTAGCCTCAGGCCGAAGTTTCCATGAATAACTTGCAAATTTCTTTGAAAATTTTCGCTCAAAGGAGGAGGAAATGAGGAAGTTTCCGCTTTTGCTCGCGTTTGACATGGAGAAGGGGTCGCACTTGAATTTAATTAAAAAGGATTTTGTGTTGTAAACTCTTAAGCGGCAAGTGCAAGCAATATAATATATCTAATAGGGATGACACAAATGGATAAGGCATCGTTGGGAATAGAGATTTATGTTTAATTTTATATCCATAATATCTACTCGTAATATTTTAGTGACTAAAAACCAAGTCTGTAATTTCTCATAAAAGTCATTTATATGAATATAAATTACACGTTTCTCTTACTACTAAACTACAGTTTCCACTGTTTAATAAATCCTTAAATACCCATTACAATGATTTATAAAAATTAATTTACCATTTCGGTCACCCGGCAAACATAATCATTATTCGCCTATAAATACTCCCTTTGATTTATGCTGATAACTCAATTTTGGAGCTCTCTCTCTATCTCGCCATGCCTCATATTTTATTCTGACGCCTAGTCTGGCTTTTTCATTAATTTATTATGGCCAGAGGCGACTGATTTCACTTTAATTCAATTTATTTACCAATACACAACGGAAACAACAATATTAACAACGACAACAGCAGCAGCAGCAGCAGCAGGGCGAAGGACTCGACTCGTATTTATTTCATACTCGCACTCGTCGTATGTCGACGGCCCGTGGGCCATGTCAGGACGAAGTCACTTAACTGCTTATCTCCTCGGATTCATCGGAGGAACTAAGCCAAATCGAGGGGCGGCCCTCACGCTGATGGAGTGGGCGTGGCCAGTGAGTGGGAGTCACGCATTGGAAATGTATGCACGACAAATTCATTATAATTTCGTCTCCATGAAATCCTCGACGGCTCGATTTCGTACCGATTTTGGCCGCGTGCGTGCCAAGACATACGGCAAACGAATTTCCTGCTCGCTTGCGGTTGTCCTGGGCGAAGGCACACACCCACCATACACACCACACACACCACACACACACACACTCTGACAGGGAGACACTTGCTGATCCAATATGAAATCAGTTTAAATGCGCCCCAATGTGTCGTTCTCGGATTATGATGGCGAACGTTTGCGGCTGCCTCGAGGGCGGTTCGAAATGTAATGAAAGCTTTTCCATGAGATACGAAAATAGCACAAAATTAAAGTGAAGTTTCTACTTTAATTTGTTTCATTTGAACTACTATACTTTTTCCTTTTTATGATTTAATTTTGATCTTTAGAGGAAGTAACATTTAAAAAAAGCTGTTAATGTTAGGACTGTTTTTATAGATTTACAAGATAGTAATAATTTATTTTTATTCTTCAAAGAATATATTTAATTTAATTGAATACAGATAATAAACCTTATAGTTGAAGAAAATTAAACGTACTCTTTAATATGTAAACATTTTTTTAATAAATATAAGGTCACTGCGAAGGTCTTCTTTATTACTCATTTTTTCCTATTGATTAACACAAACTTGGTGAAGATTATAAAATATTGCTGACTTATTAAGAACATATGCGGCTTCATTTAATTAATGTGTATTATTCTCAATTTAATTTTTTTTTAATTTAATTTTAGTTCCAACTGATGTCAGTTTATATAAACTCTCTAAAATGGTTTATCTCTTTATTTCTCTTTATTTTTTAGCTATTAATTTATGTTTTTAAAGTCTCTCTTAAGGCTTTTAAGAATTCGATTTCTACAGTTGTCTTTTTGTTATCTTTATCCCTTGATAAAGCTTAACTAAATAAAAAGTGTGAATAATATTCTTGACAATTGCTCTGGCTCATTGTCAAAAATAAAATAGAAAATAGAGACTGCAGCTATTGAGTGTGCTGGAGAGGCAGTGTTTCCTTTGGCATAAAATTATTTAAATAAATATGGATCAGCTGCTGCATACATAAATACACGTTTGCTTAAGAGGCAGAGAGAAAATGCTGCAGAATTATGCCTTTTTGTGCCATTTACACAACGTGCCCAGGGCCTGGCCCAAAAGTATTCTTTATTCTTTGCTGCAGCAAAAAAAAATTGCTCACGAATTTTTCGCCTTAGTTTTCCTCTTTTCTCCTTTTTAAGGCAAAAGGGTCTTGGGGAAAAAATACCCAGTTGCTTGTTCATGTGTGTAAACGGTAGCATGTGAGTGCTGGTGTGGCATTATGTGCCTTGGCATTTTTATGGCACTTTAACTTTATGTTGAGTAATTCCCGGCTGAAAGGCGAAAGGCGGGAGTCCAGAGTGCGGTGAAGCGTGGCCGAGGCCATGATGACCGCTTTGTCGGAGCTATTGAATGTGTGTCGGGCCCTCGACAGAGACGCTATTGAATTTATTAATTGCTTAATCATGATCCGGTTTACAATTTTCCATCAGGAATACACCTCTCTTTCAATGGCACCTGAATGGGTTCTTTGAGTTTGCGGCGGCAGTCATTAATTTGTTGAGGATTTTGCTTTTATTCTTGTCGGTTTCAATTGCAGTTCTCTTAAAGTTCTCTTTTCAATTTTATTTATGAAATAATTTAAAAGCAGCTTAAGAAAAACATGTGAATTTCCTAGACTCTTTATATTTGTAATAATTTCATTTATTTCTTTATCTCCTCTACTTTGTCGTGTGGAAATTCCATATTGTATTCACGCTTCAGGGTAAACTTGAGGTCCAGCAGGCTCATCCTTTCCTTTCGGTACTGGGCCAACTTGACCACACGCCTGGCCACATCGTTAACAAAGACATCGGCGATTTTGGCCACCATATCCACTGCCTGATCGTCCAGCACGGCGTAACGGTCCACTTTTTGCACAAATTGCTTCAGGTTGGCCTCGGTGATAATCTGAATTTGGTGATTCCAAAGATTTAATGCCAGTTAATTGATGAACTCAAGAGTAACTCACATCGTAGCTGCTGTCCAGGAAGCGTCTCTCCTCCTCGCTGGACGACGACTTGGTTTTCACGGAGCTCACGCTGCTGGTGTCGCTGGAGCTGCTGGAGGATCTGTTGGTGAGGGGACTCCCATTGCCGAACGACGAATCACTGAAGTCGCTGTCAAGTTCCATGATTCGTAATTAATTCCTTGCAATTCCCTGCTCCTTAAATATGTTTTAGATGCAAAAGGGACCAAAACTAATTGGAAATTATAGGAGGCAACGAGGCAAAAGGCATAGCCTACTTATGGTACCTTGATTTTCAATAAGTCGAGCCTCCAGGAATGTTTACTTTTCAGTTGGAATCGGAGGAGGCAACTCTTTTGGCCCAACAGCATCGCCCTGCCATAAATAACCAGTTTAAGCCGCGCTCTCTGCACCTGTAGTTGGAAAGCTTGCCATTGTTGCCGGCTTTCCCTTTTCCGCTGCGGATTTTCCTTCACGTTTTTCGTCGGTCTTGTGCTTTTGATTTATGTGTCCGCTCTGCTCGGCGGCGCTTTTCATTTCACATGCGGCGCGGCCGCGTCTAAATAAATATCAAAAAGCAACAAATTGTGGCCATGCCATAAACGACCTTTGCCTAAGCCCAAGACGAGGGCCAGGCGACAGCGGCGTCGCAGTCGCTTAATTTTATGCCAGGTGGGTTTCGGGGCAAGGTCGGCCGGAATAACAACAGCCAACAGCCACACATGCCCAGGTGTCCTGCCGGCCTATTATGCCGTTTGTTTCTTTCTGTCTTTTAGCCAGGTGCACAGTGGGAATAGTCCTTAAATGATTCGCGGGAAATTTAGAGCTACTTGGGGACCTGCAGAATGAGATGGAATTTAAGGAAGTTTGTTGGGAGAAAAGGAGAGTTAATAAGCACAAGAAATTTGTGTGAATTATGAAGACTTAAGATTCCATTCCACTGCTACATAATATTTGGAATAAGTTTCAAGTTAAAATTATATTTTTTATTTATATATTTTTTTTTGTAGTATTTTTGTTATATTTAATTTATAGCTTAAAGTGCTTTCTGTAATTAAGAGAGGTATAACGTTTGCTACTTAAATGGAACACTTTAATTTATATTTCACAAATTTTATTTCCATAGTGCCCATTTCATCCCCTTCTAAAAATGGTTTGCCATTTGTGTTTCAGCTGCGTTTTGCACTCTTTGCACACACACACACTCGGTAGGTGCTCTCCTCGGTGTCCTCGGCGTTAATAAAGTCGCCTACTTAAAGCGAACGACAATGACATTGTGCGTATGTTGCCAGTCGGCGGGGGTTACTGTCGCCGTCGCTGTCGCCGTCGCCCCTTTGGCCATGTGTCACACATCCGCATCCGGTGTTGGCATTGGCATTAGGCTGCTCCCTGGTCTCTGCTCTCCTCCCCCCGCTTTTAGCCTCTTTGTCGCTTGTCGTTTCCGGCATGCGACTCTTTTATACCGCCACTTTTATTTGCTCTGTGCACTTTTCTGGTCCTACCTACGCTCGTGTCCTGCCTGACTTTTTGTTTCATACTTTGCTCGGTGGCCTTATGCACTGAGAGAGAGACTCACACCGTTTAGCTTTAAGTGTGTGGCAAGTGCCATAAATTTCACTTTGTCAGGGTCTTTAATCGGAAAAGTCCCAATCAGACAGTCATTGTGTGGGCCTGCATAGGATTTTGCCAGTTCAGGAATTGTAAATGTCGGAAAACAAGTGTCTATTTCATATGTGGCGATATTTCTAGAGGGAATTTCAACTTTATGGGAATTTAAATTAAATGAAGAAGAAGAGAAGAATTTATTAAAGAATTGGGTATTATTTTTACTTAAAGCTGAAAGAATATCGTATTCCTAACCAGTTCGTGTTTATGAAGTGCTAATTTGCTGTAGTACTCGCATAAAGAATGACAGCCTTAGTTGCCAAAATGCTTGAATTAATCACACATTTGTCAAAATTATTCAAATGTCTTTTGAGGCACACAGAGTGGGTAAATGTGAATGTGAATGAGGACGAGTCCCAGTGACTGTGTGCGAACATGAATAGTTAATACAAATGCTCGGGCCTGCGGTTGCTTCAGTCTGTTCCGCCTCCTCGGTATTTTTTTTGTTTAGGAGGAGGAGTGGGGACACAGGCTGGCTGTGTATGTGTCTGGGTAATAAAGCTAATGAGTTTCTGGCATGTCTGGCAGAGTGTCGAGACTGAGAGGCTAATTCCCAGCCAGCGCACAGAACATGCATTCGCATTCGCATTTGCTGGCTTGTTGCCATTAAGAATGGTTTTATTTCACAGGATTATGGCGTTCTGTTGTTACGTATATTTCTCACATCTCTCTAGTATATACTTCCCTTCCTTGCAGCATCTGATATTGCTCATACGCCCCAGTGGCACTGCCGCATATTGCGTATACGCCGCGTGTCAGGCAGTGAAATTGTTTTAAATCGGCATCCCAGACGCACACAGACAATTAAGCAGAACTTCATCTGCATCAGATTTGCGTAAATGTTTCATAAATGCAAGAAAAGAGCAACGCATTTAATTTGTTTCTCCATTTAAGTTTTTAATTACACTTAACTGTAACAGCAACAGGAATGGAAAATACAAAATGTGGAGAGGAAGAAGGAGGCGGGGCAGAGAGAGAGATCCTTAATAGTCGGCGCGCCATTTTGTCGCCGGCATCGCTGTCGCTTAATCCTTGCACGGCATATTTTCCAACGTGGCGGTGGCTCGGTGGCTCGGCGGCTTAATGAGGCGCATTTCCATGCCGAGCACGCAGCTCGTCCTTCTGCCACGCTCGATGCCAAACAAAGCAGCGGCATCCTTCCGGGAAAAATGCGACTCTAAGCCAACATACAGCCGCACTCAGGTCTTATCAGTTGCATTTACGGTGGCACAGGCATAAATGTTGAGTCGCATTTAAGGTGCTTAATGGCTTCAGAATTTGTAACAGAGTCCCACCAAAAATATGAAAATTTAATTTTCAAGCAGGAAATTAATTTTGTTTCCGTGTCTAAAAGAGTAGACAATGAATGCTGGATATTTGTATTTATTTGTGAGAGATAAATAAGAATATTTACAGGTATTTAAAGCAACATTTTCCTAAGAAATTACCAGCTTAGTCATCAAACAAAAGTGAGCCCGCTTTTGTGCTCACCTTGAATGTTCAGTAAATCAAAGTAATGGCCATTTACTTCTTAAGAAATATTACTAACGCAGCGAACCGTTAAATATTTATGAATGGAAATTAATTTGATTATTGAAAATGCTGTACTCTCTCAAGGCTTATTGAAATCATCATCCTTAGAATGTATTCAGAGCTGTTTGTATTGGTAAATTGAGCGACTTGACTGACACAAATCAAACAGATACTGCAGCCTTGCAGCTCCAGCAAGGACGACTTGCTGGCGGATCCTCGATGTAAAGCAAACAATTTACCTTCGGTCTTAGCCGGTGTATTACGAGTATTTGTTTGCTTAGCTTTCCTGCGCTGGCTTTCTGAGTTTTCCGCTGCTAAAGCGGTTGCAGCTGCTGCTTCAGTTGTTTTCCTTTTAATATAATTTCATCGTTTTATGCAGAACTTGTATTCAAGGGAAATTTGTTATTATTTTTGTGGTTCCTAGAAAATTTAAGCGGGCGACTTTTCGCGCAGTTCTCTGTGTTGTTCTGTGTTGTTCTCTCCTTCTTAGTAGCTCAAAGAGTTGAATTTAATTTCATTTCGCGTGACTCCAGCTCTATTCTTGTTTATTTGAGCGGGTCAAGAGGGGGTGCGAACCCGTTTCAAGCCAAGTGCCTAGAAGCTTGTGGCCACGTGGCAGTCTATCCAGCCGCTCAAAGCTCAAATGAAGTGTTAACACCGAAAATGCCGTGGGCGGTGGCCAACTGTCGCATCCGCATCCGTTGCGATTGTTGGCTCCTCTGTGAGATTTGCTGCGGGGAACGAAAAAAACTACGAAAAAAAAGCTGAAAATCGATGGCATGCAAACTAAAATCTCCAACGGAATCTATCAGGGGCGGAAATCGGCGGCGCCACCCCGAAATGTTGCTCCCTGAGGGGCGGAAAGGCGTGTCAACGCTTTCCGGTCTTTCCCAGAACTATATGGGCAATTTCAATGCAAATTCCACTTAATATTTGTCACGCTTTTTGCAGATGCTGAGCACAGCCCACGTGATGTGATTGGGATCCAGCGACGCTTGTCGCCATAGCAGACACACTCTAACCTCTGACCTCGCCTCACCGATGAGCCATGGCCGATTGAATGTGGCAACGAGAAAAACCACAGGCACCACCACCGCAGCAGCAGCAACAACAACAGCAAGAGCAGCAGCAAAAACAGCAACAGAAAAAGCAACACCAGCAGCAACGGCAACCACAAGCAGAGCAACATGTTGACCACCCACCATCTGCACCACCTGCACCACCATCGCGGCAGCACGGCTGTGGAGCTGGACAAGATCACCAATCTGAATACGGTAAGTAAAGGAAACATAATTTATGATTTATTAAATTAAAATGAAATGAACAAAGATGGCTTTGAATATCAAATTTATAGCTTTTTGAAGCTGAAAAGCATTTTCCCAGAATCCCTCGATTTTTGGCCAAAAAATCTTTTAATCACCGAAAAGAAAATCAAACAGCTTTTCTCAGCATTTTGGATATTCAATAATTTTCTCTGCTTTATTCACTTTATGGCTTTCTACTTAAATATGCAGCTTATTGCATTCAAGCGAAACTTGAAGCTTGTTTTCCAACTTGCCAAACCTCAAACGATTTCCAAATTGCGTTTTCCATTTCCCCAGAACTCGTTTGCTTGCCTTGTGAGCTTTCAGGAAAAGTGTCAAGCTTGTCTATCGGAATTTAAATGCAGGCACTAATGAATTTCAATTCCAATTTGCCAAGTTAAATCCTTTGGAAAATGGCGAAAAGGAGCTTGAGCCGGCCTTTGGCACTGACCTTCAATTAAGATATTTTCTTGCAGTGCAGCTGCACGGCATCCGGTCCAGGAAATAAATAATAACAGGATTGAGTGGAAAACAAGCTCTCGCCAGGCATCGGGCATTTGGAATGGAGTTAAGAGCAAAGGGAAATTATTGAAAGGATTCTATTGAGTGCCAGAGGACCTCTCTGCCCCTCTGTAAGTTCAAACTCTGTCCGGTTCTCTTGTTCACCAAAGTTGTCTAGCTGGAAAATGAAAAATGCTGGTGTAAAAAAAAAGAAAAAGAAAATGGTAGGAAAAACGGAGGGCGGACTCGGCAGCGAAAAGGAAAATGTGAAACACGTTTATTGCCATTCATTATATTCTCGCGAGCTGTTGCGCAAAGTAATGAAGCACTTTTATACGAGGCAGCTCTCTCCTTTCACAGTGCACGCGTAGCGGCACGCCCACTCCTGACTACGCCCAAAGCACTGGGAGAAAATTCAGAGATTTTATGAACTCTATAAATATATTGTTAAAGTTTTGTTTTTATAGAGTTTTGAATACAATGGCAACATAATCTAAGTTTTTGAATTTGTTTAACTTTTTATAGTTTTTCTCTACTTCAAACTTCTCTTGAAATATTTTTTCACTGTATTAAAACATGTTCTTCTCTGAAAAAAGAAAAACCAACACTCGAAAAGGGGGAAGTGACTGGCGTTGATGAGAGGACTCGGCCCCGGGCTCCCCCGGTTTTTGGCTCAAGAAAAATGGCTCGCTGTCTTGGACTCGAGTGGAAATAATAATTTTGGCAATGGCCACTGCAGTTTTCCAGGGAGCAGAGAGAGGGGACCAGAGTGCGTGGAACTACAACCAATTTTCATTAAATGAGCACTCCCACTGCCCCACTTTTAGAACAGCCGCCAATACGTCTTCATTAATTTTGGAATAATGCATGGCATGTTTGTGCAGACGCTTAGTCGACCCTGTCACTCTGCTCCGCTGTTCTGCTGTTCTTGGTCCTTGGCAGCTGGGGGTTGGCCGCAGGACCTCAATAAAAACTGAAAACTTGTGCTTAACTTTAGCGGCGAACATTTGTCTCTCTCCTCCTGTCCGAGTGCGTGAGTGAGTGAAGGACAAAGGAATTTTTTTGGGAGGGTAGAAAGTTGCGCAATAAAAAGCGTGGCCTAAACAAAGGATCGTGTTCAAGGACAAGGATTCTACGCTTGTGTCACACTCAATATCGTGGCAAGGTATCCGTCGATTGTCAGTCAGCTTGATTGATAATGTAAACCGAGAGCAGCTCAGCACACACACTCATTCCTTCGACCCAAAACCCATTGCCGTAATCGGCGGCCATTGAGACCACTAAAGGCCCATAGTGGCCCACTCCTTGTCAAGGAGCAAATAAAAGCCCGTCTCGTCCTGCTAGGCGGCCATCTTATCGATTTTGCGGATTACAAGTTTTTGTTATCACTTACGCAAATGACCCGAAATTGCTGCCAGGATTGGGAGTTTTCTTAAGGCTACGGGAAGGATAAGAGTTTTGTTAAAGACGTGGACTAAGTCTAGGATTTTTTAAGGAGAAACTAGGAATTAATATTATAAGAAATAATCTAGAAAAATGTCTAGAATCTTGTTTAACTTTTTTTTAGCTTTTTTTCTATAAAAAAATATATATTAAATATATTTTCTACAATTTATTAAGTATAACTACTTAATGTCCAGGTAAAATATTGTTTTTTTTTATTTAACGATTTTCCCATTCATTCAACAAGCAACCCAACCAATTGTGTTGCATGATATCTAACAAAGGACGTCAGTCCAAGCCAAATTGCTTTCTGTGGCATCTGGAGTCGTGGTCGTGGTCGTGGTCAGGAGGGGACTTTCATCACCGTCGCTTTTGCCGCAGCTGCGATTCGATGGTTGTTCTAGGCACTTCCCTACTTTTATTGTTGCTGCCGGCCAAGTGGAGCTTTGTGGCTCACACCAACGCCTCCGAGCGCGTACACACACAGGGAGCCCTCATCGATATTGGCAGTGTGTTGTTGCACAGCAGCTGCATTGCATTGTGTGCTGACTCCTGTTGCAAGCTGTTAGAGCACGGAAAAAAATAGTTTAACTTTAAAAATAAATTCTAAGAAAAATCTTAAAAATATTGCTTAACAAAAAGAGCTTAAATTGTATTAAAAAAAGTGTTTAAAATGTTTTATAAAACTTAAAAGAATATTTAATTTTAGCAACATGATTTGGTCAAGCAGTATTCCGTCTGCTTTTGTAATTTTTAGGTTTCTTTTGAGTTTTCTTATATTTATATTGCTTCTTATATTTTTTGAAATATTTCTAAAGAGTAGATACCCATTTCTCCCTGTGCAAGTCCATTTCAAAACGCTGTCTGACATTTATACACTGTAACGAACCTTTGTTTGGCTCGAAAGGGGGAGCTCGACCTGCCGACAAGCGATGGGCGATGTGCCTGCCTGTCGACTGTGGAATGGACAGTTGGCTGCATCCTGCATCCTGCATCCTGACCTCCTGGCCACTAGTTCGATGGTAATTATTCTACAGTTCAACTTGTTGGTTCGCTGGCTAATGCGTTTTGCCATTGCACTTTTGTCCTGGTAATTGCCCCGGCTTTGTTCGCAGGACATCGCGAGATGTGTGGATGTGTGAGAAAGGCATTATCTGAGTTTTTGCAGCTCACGTCCTTAATGGGAGCGTGATATTTATTAGCTGGCAGCTGAGATCTGCCGAGGGGAGCACTTTTCTTGCTATCATTTATTGTGGCAAGTTTCAAGGACTAAAACCACACAGTGTGTAATGGCAGCGTTTTGTAATTTGTTGAGTCTCTTCCTGTTATTCACGCCACGCATAACACTCGCCTTGGACATTGTGTATTTCTGGCCCTGGGCAAAAATTGTATTCTAAAATGCATCCAAAGGATTCTTCGCCCACACACACTCACACTTGCTAAACACACACAATCTGTTCATTACAAACGCTGTCTGTCTTTGTCTTTGTCGGTTCCCCTCTTTTGTATTGCAATTTTAATTTCCGCTTTCACTTTGTCTAGATTCAGTTCTACTTGTCGTCGCCGCTTTCTTTTGTGTGTTAGTTTTCCTTCCCCCTGCTGCTTGCCCCCTCCCTCGTTTCTCTCTTATCTCATTCCATTTCATTTTGCCACCCACCACCCACCACCCCATCTTATCTCATCTCCTCCCCGCGGGCTTCTTTGTCTTCTGCTTGGCGTTGTGGCATTTGCGTTTTTGCTGATTTACACATTTGGCCAACTGCTGAAGGAACAGGAGGAGCAGTAGGAGGAGGAGGGGCTGTCAGAGTCGTGAGTTTTACTTGCAACAACCGCAGCACGTATGTAGATGCAGAGAGAAAAAAAGATTAGTAAAATATATATTTTTAGATTTATAAAAAAAGGAAATGAGAATGCTTAAAAAAATTATAAATTATTATAAACCGAAAATGTATGTCTGCAACAGGTATTTCAGAACTTAAAATTGAGTAAATTCGAAATGAGCATCTCTAGGCGTGTCGATTTAGCCATGTGAGGCTGTCTTAGGGATATATCGTTACGTTAAAATAACAACGCATCACAAAAGTAAAGATATATCTATATTTTCTGTCATCTTCAGAATGTCTCTATGAATAAATACCTTTATTTGTGATGCCATAGCAGCTAGACCAACATACAATTTTATTAAAATTTATATGGAAAATAAAATTGATGGATAATAAAATTAAGAATTTAAAACTAAAAGTACTAAAAGGTAAAAGATAGACGGTCATGGCTCATTCTCAGTTACGTCAACTTAAATCTAACGTGTTGCTAAACCCAAGAAATTGGTAAGTGTTGCTGGATATTATTTTTTAAGTGCATTTAACATATGGCATAAAGCACATTGCTTTTGTTGCATTAAATTCACAGCGGGGCCAGCGCCGGCAGCTGTTTTTCAATTTTCCGCCTCAACTGTTGACGCAAAAGTAGTTCAAAGTGGTTGCTTGCCAGCCAAAGAATAATAAAACAACATTCCCCTCCCTTCCCTTCCACCACGTCCAGTGCCAGTTTCGCATGAATATGCATGCCCCGAAATGGGGGGATTCCCCGTACCTGGGCTGCCTTTATTATTCCGCACATGTGTGTGGCAGCACACTTTTTAGCCGGTGTTGCTGCTGCCATTAAGCTCTGCTCTCATTACTGACCAAGAATGCCAAGGGAATTGAATATACCTCAGCTTTGTATAAATGAATTTCGCACACACCACCTGTATATGTATTTGTATGTGTGTGTGGTCAGGTAATTTCAGAAATGTACTCGGATTTTTTTCCGCATTTGTATTATTTTTGCTGGGGTTTTTGCGCTGGGGCTTGACTCTCTCTCTGGTTTAGCACTGGCTCTTATGGCTCTCGGCTGTCCCTTTTTATGCCAGCCCAAGGACCTTTGCCCCGCAGGACGAGAAGACGACAGGCGTTTACATTTGGGATTTGCATGTGCTGCAGGAACTTTTGCAATGCCAGCTCCTGCCGGCTGCTCTCTCTCTCTGTTTTTGTGTCCTTATATCAGCCGAGATTTAAGCGTCATATAAAATTTATGCGTGTGGCTTTTATGAGCTTATACCTGCGTCTTTCCGAGTGTGTGTGTGCTATGTTTTATGGGAGTCACTGTCCTTGGTGGGCAGGTGAGAGAAAAAACAAAAAAAATCTCAAATAATTAGGTAGCAAAGGAGACAGGATTTTTGTGGTGGTCCCCAAGCGGCTATGTCTTATTAAAGTATTTAATGAAACATTTTAGGGCTCATATATCCTGGCGAAATTGTAGCTTCAAGAAAGTAAATGAACTAAGATATTGAGTATATATGGAGCTTTTATAAATACCTAAACAATATGTATAACTCTAGCATCGTCTCCTTTGAACTCTATCAATTGTTGTATAATATTGTCCCCAATAGGGGTTTGACTTTGATTTAAATTATTTATATCTTTATATAAAAGGCTTAGATGGCCTTACCTTATCCCATATTTTTAATCTCTTCACAACCCTTTTGAAGATTTTTCAGCTGTCAGGAGAATTTTTGAGAATTTTTTATTTAAAATCAAACCCACATTCCGCATCGGTGTTCCCTTGTTCCCTGTCAATATCAAAGCCTTGCCTAAGAAAAACAATGAATCCAATAAATTTTTTGGGGAGGGAGGCAACAGCTGATGGTGGAAAAGTTTTGTGGGCTAGGCCCACTCGCTTTTGGGGAATGATTACAAAACCATGACCCACCGCCCACCCGGAATGGGAGCAAAGTTTTTGGGGGAATATCGTGCTGCTCAGGCAGCAGCGGCGGCACTTTCAATAAGCAATTTGGCTAAGTGCTGCCTGCCCTCCGTGTGTTCTCCGGGGCCGCCTCCAGTGTCTGTGGCATTGTCAAGCCAATGCCATCAATATGACTAATCACGCATATATTTCATAAAGCTGTAAATCCCAAATCCCCCAGCCCAGCCCCCCTCCCAGCACAGCTGTCGGCCCCCCAAAATTGAGTCAAGCCACAAAATTCACTTTGCATTCGCCGGGGGCGTTTCAGACTTTCGGAGGATTATTAAAATTACGCATACGCCGCGTTTTAAATGAAGTGTGCGCGAGGCAATGGAGGGGGAGGAGCGTGAAGGGAAATGAGGCTGCGAGAGTCAACCATTAATATTTAAACGTGCCGCCTCCCAAATGTTGTGCGGGGGCGTGTCCCAGCACGCACATGTGTGTGTGTGTGTGCGGGAGTAATGCGGAAAATTAAGCTTATGACTGACTGTAAAATTAACTTGGCGGAGGCGGTAAAATAAAAACAACCAAATTTAATTAAAAATAGCGCAGGAATAGGAAAGCTTATGTTAGTCTGGCAAATATAAATAAATTATTAAATTTATAGGAAGTACTTTCGTATAAAGGATTAAGGTAAAGAAAAGTTATTAAATATTTTAAAGAGTATTTACAAACCGAATCTTAATTAAGGTATTACTCCAGGAAAATTATTAATTATTTTAAATAGCAAACCCAAGAAGTAGCTAAAATCAGTTTAAAATTTCTCGACATTTTTAAAATGTCTTTAAGTTTTAATGCTGCCAGCATAGATTCTTTGTAAACTTCCATACTTTCCTTCCTCTCCAGCAGCCATAAAATTAACTTAAAGCTTAGAATATGGAATGTAGTCAATAATAATTGACTTAATATACTTTTCAGCAATAGCTTGACCCTTCTAACCAACCCAAAAAAGCCATAAAAATGGGCTCGAATAATCCCTTGCATTTCAGGCATTTTAATTTTTATGATCCTGATTCGGCCGCAGGCAAACCAGGCTAAGGACCAGCATCGGCATCAGCAAAGGAATTAGGCCTCGATTGCTCGATTCATTTGCCGCCTCCGTTGTGTGGCAATGAGCCGTAGTAACATAATGGCAGGACTCTCGTCCTTATCTGGCTGGATGAGAATTTCCCAGAAATTTGCTGGGTGAACGAGCCGACGACGAGCGGCTGGGCAAACAAAATGTATACTTGGTTGCCTGCGGCCTTAAGAGAGGGTTGTGCATAAATTAAAATACGAAATGTGCTATGTGCGGGCCTAATAGAGCTTTCGCATAAATTAGGCATCAGTTGCCGCCAATGACCCGCTGCCTAGATATATCTATATATTATACATATTATATATAGCCGTCTCGTCTGGCATTTTTGTGTGCTTGCAGCTCATCATGGAGATCAACAGCCACGTGGCGCTCTTCCGCGACATGCTGATACACGTGGGCCAGGCCAAGGATTGCCCCGAGCTGCGCGAGAAGATCCGCAAGCTGCGACGCACCTGCGTGGAGGCATTCAAGCACACCGCCCAGATACTGATGCCCCAGGTCAAGAGGTAAGCGAATGACAGCTTTTTGGGTTCTTCTACAAAAGGGATACACTAAGAAAAATAAATAACTGTTTACCGAAAACAAACATAGCGATCAATATCACATTGATAATCCCATAAAATTTGTAACAAATCAAATATTTAAGTAAACCACAACTAATTTAAAAAAGCATTAGTTTTACGGATTTAAGGATGAAGAAATAAAATTTTTAAATAAAAAAATACACAAAATATATTTCCTTATTAAAGGAAATTTTATTACTTATTATTGTTTTCCTACTTCTAAGTTTTTTCGTTCAGTGCACCTAAACGAAAGACCCCAAAGGGATAGATAGCATTAACATAAACATAAACAGCAACGTGTGTGTGACATTCGGGGCACTTCCTTTATGTGTCCGTCCCTTCTGGGCGCGTGTGTGAGTGAGGATGCTGCGAGTGGGGGGATGTGAGTGAGGGGGCGGAGATGAGTGTCTTATGGAAATGTATGCAAATCTAATTGCAGTCAAATTTGGTCGAGAAAGGCGAGAGTGGAAGGGATAACATAAATAACAATTTGTTGGACTCGGATTGAGGACCCTTGGAGTGCTCTCCCGTTCGCTCCTCTCAAAATGAGTTTGAAACAGTTTGAAATTCAATTTCAAAGTGCTGCATAATTTATCAGAACAAACTCTCAGCACCCCCCTCAAAAAAAAAAGTTAATAACATTCGTTTTTTTATGTTTCGAGCTGCCTCGGGGCTCACACAGCATATTTGGTAATTTTTTTTCATTAAACCTTGTTGTGTTCGGCTTTTGTTTCGCTCGATGGAAAGTTTGAGTGTGGTTAAAAATCGTTTTGTTTGGCAAATGAACGGAATGGTAAATGTGGCACTCGTTGCGGCTGCCCATCAATGTGATATGGATGTACTCTAGAGAGAGCCTCGGACCGGGTGTCAGCTGGAAAGGCGCAAAAACTTTAACGCTCCCCGGTTGCCTTTCAGGTTCTGCGTGTGTTCGTTGTGTGCCTCTGCTTACCGTCTTCAATTTATTGATTTATGCCCGGGCAGAGATGGAATCCCATGTGGATGCCACACACATGTGCCATTATCGCACCCCGAAAAACGCGACAACACCAACAAAGTTTATTTTCTTTCTTTTACATTTTTTTTTTAACAAACATCTTGAGGGGAAATTCATACACACAATACATAAAATATTTGTAATTTCAGACACACAACCAATAGAACGTGGCATTGAGGCTTTACACAAACAGAAATTATGGGTTTTATATTTGAATTAATTTAAATTTTGAATATGAGTATCAAAAGTGAGTTTAAAATACCCAAGACAGCATTTTTCCCCTGTATAACTGTCAAATTTGACTTCCTTTTGGTGGAACTTTTTTAAGCACAACACGCTGGCATATGACAATGTGATTTATTATCGAGCAGACGCTTTAAATGTCACTCTGGAGTGGCGAAATGTCAATATAACGAGACGAGCATCTGCATCAGCATTTTTCCATATGTAACCCAGTGGACAAAAGTGCAGGAAGAAAGCAGAAGCTGTAAGCAGAAAGCAGTTCCAAAAAGCAGAAAGCAGAAAGAAAAAACCCAAAAGCAGAGACAGTTGAATTGATGATTGGCTGGCAGCAAGCCAGAGACAACGAGGAGATTTCAATTAATTTTTGCTTTATTGACACAAATGAACGACTCGACGAGCAGCTTTACGTTCTCTCCTCAGGTTTTTCATCCTCGCATCATTTCTCTACCTCCCTCCCTCCCCATTTCCACAGTCTCCTCTTTCAAATGGGCGCACATGGCGTATGAGTGACGACAATGAATTAGCGAAGCGACAGTCGGCAAACGCAAAAACGTAGCCAGGCTCCAGGACTCAAAGTTAAATTGAAAGTAAAAGTTCAATAAAGCAAAAAGTATGCTTGGAAAATGAACAAAGCCCGGTTGAAGGTTGAGGAAAAGTGGGGTGGGGAGTGAATTGGGGAGGTGGAAAAACTTTGGGCGCAACTTGACAATGACAGAGCCAAACTTTCTGACAGTGTTTCGTTGTTTGTTGCTGTTTTATGTTCTGTAAACACATGCATGACCCCATGTGAGACAGCCAAAGTCACAAACAACTCGATAGTACTCAAGGAATGGCAAGGAAAAGCCAGGGAAAAGACAAGGAAAAACGATGGAAAAACGGTAGGCAAGCAGACTGAAAAAGCCAAAAGAAATTCTGGCTTAAACTTGAAGAATATTGCATACTCTGAGGAAGCAGGAGAAGGAGCTAAAATATTAGTCAAAGTCCTTAAAAAGAATTAAAATTGCAAAAATAATAAAAAAGGCAAACTTTTTAGATGGCCAAGTTTTAATGTATTCTTAGCTTGAAATATAAGCAGACAAAACGGAATACTCTATCTTTATTTATTTATATTCTATAAAATATATTTAAGGCTTTGATATAAATCAATTAACTTGTGTTTACATTCCAGAAAACTTCCTAATATATATTTTCTGTTGATGTTAGATAGCCGCAAACTAAACATTTTATAATAACAACACAAACATGGCCCACAAAGTTGACTTTAAGAATAAATAGAAGCGAACAGTTAGCTTTCACTTTTGCGGTTTCATTGGCCAAACACAGACGACAAAGTTGTATTACCTGATGATGGGGCCTCCAAGGCAAGCAAGTGGTTTTCCCTGTCAGAAAGTGAGGAAAAATCACCCCGAAAACCCTAGACGAGAAACCACCTTGGAATAGACACTCTTGCAGTCAGAGTCCTGCTTAGTTCCATTTCCATTTTCCACCTACATTTCCACAACCACTCCCACTCCCACTCCCGGCTGGCGGCAGCACTTTGTCAACTGCCTTGAGTGACTGATAGTTGTTTGCCTGTTTGTTTGTCCGACGACTCGCACTTATACACGTATGCACTGAGAGAAAAGAACTATATGGTTGGGTTTCTCATGAAATTCTATATATTAAAATCTTACTGAAAATAATGATGTTTGAAAGAAGTTTATTGAAGAAACCGAAATACTTTTCTCGTTAAAGTTTGAATCTTAACTATTTACTCCCAGTTTTTTCTCATTGTGCATGGCGTATATAGGACATATATCCTTGGAGGCGACGTTCGGTCCATTTCGCCGTGTTTGCGCCGTTGTGTTCATGTTATCTATCTGTCTATTTGCCTGCGCTTACTTCGCATTTGTTCTGCTGTTTGCCTTGTAGTTATGTGCAGTTGTTGTTTGTTGTTGCTAAATTACTGCCGCTGCCTTTGTCTTAGCTGCTCGGTCGTCGGTCGTCGGTTCCTTCTGTTTTGACAGCAAGTTAGTCAACAGAGTCCTCGGGGGCTGGACTTATTCCCTTTCCCCCACTCACTTCTCGCCATATCCATTCCCATTACTGTCCTCCTCCCCCTTCCACGTCACGTTAGCTTTAACGCATTTCCGCTGCAAATAAGACCAGGACTTGCTTCGTCCTTTCGTTGCACCGAAAACACAATCCGACAATTGCCCAGAGAGTCCGTTGGGAGAACATAACACAAGGAGTCCGACCTCCGGGGACAGCAGCAGCAGCGCCATCAAAGCCAAAGCCAATCTCATAGACGTCGTCGATGGCGTTGACTTTCGCTATGTGTCGGAAATTTTATGTTTCCTGCAACTGCTGTTGCCAAGGCACTGTGGGAAAATGTTAAGAAATATTTCAGGTCAGGTCAAAATTAAATCATAAATTCGTAAGATATCTATTTTAAATTTTAAATACATGACTATGAAAGTATTTTAAAAAACTGTGCCACAAATGAGGAAGCAAACCAGAACCAAAACATTTAATTTAATGAATTCTTAACCTTAGTAAAATCTCAAAAAGGAGTAAATTGTTTTAATTAATAATTCCTAAATAATTCATAATTTAAAAATTCAAATTTTTAAATAATTTATTTCCATATACTTCCCTTTGCTCATCCATTGTCCTTTTGAAGCTGCTTCTGCTGGTGCATTGTTTTATTGCCGCTGTCGGCTATTTCCTTTATTATTTCGACACTTGATGCCAAGAGCTTCTCTCTCCCAGCCGGATGCCAAGCTGTTGGGCGATGTTCTGCGGTCATGTTAGTGAAAATGACAGCAAATTATGGAAGACCGAAAACAGAAGACAGCAGACAAGGGAACAGGCAGCTGGGAAGTGGGTAGAGTTACGCAATTAGGGAGAGGGACCGTCACGTAGCTGCAGACGTTTTTTAGGCATTCCGTCTCGATAGCCGGTCGTAAACTGCGGCAATTTTAACAACTTTATACAGCTGCACTTAATAACTTCGATTGGGGTACTGGGGATCCTTGATAAACGCGCTTTATGATATTTCTGTACCATTTTCCTTGGCAACATTGCGTTGGATCTAGCGAGGGAATAAAAAATATATTTCACTGTTATTTGCAATAAATGAATATAACGTCCGAACTGTAATCAAGACCAGCTGCTGACAATGGTCTGCCCATTTTTTCTCTCCCTTCTCCGGCTCCTGTTTGGGGTCCGTTTTCCCTTCGCTCTTTATTTGCTGGCCATTCTCTTTTTTTGGTTGGTTTTCAGGATGCTTTGCAGATTTTGTTTCGCTGCCCGAAACTTATTATTGCGATTTTCTTCTGGGTGTGGCGAAAATGACCCACGTTAATGTCCGCGCACCGCAATCAGCCATCAGAATGCGAGAGAGAGCTGCGAAATGTGGGAAGGAATAAAAGGACTCGGGTCTCGGGAAATCGTTAAAACATTGCTCTGCTGCCATTTACAACTTGCAGTTTTTACAAGGAAATCGCTTAGCATTAATTTGATTGCTATTTAAGCATTACATTATCCCATCTCTCGTCTCTCGTTGCTCATTTTCCTATTAGTATATAAATGTTGATGTATGATAATCAAATATTAATGTGTGCTTTGGATGAGGGCATATTTGGTAGATCATGTTTTTACGGGGCTTATGTTAATTTGTTCTAGCTTATAAATATAAAATATTTCCATTAAATTTGAAATTGTAACAAATTCTTCCCCCTTTCCACATGCTTTCGGTAGATATATTCCCACAGAAATAGCTTTCCCAGCTACGAATGTCCTTAGCCCCCAAACAATCCACTTTCGCTGGAGTAGGAGGGAGCCTGAATCTAAATCGCTTTAAGCTGAATCTTTCACAAAAATCCTCTCTCACACACACGCCTACCCTGCCACAGGATACACCTTGGGGGCGAAGATTAATTTGCAATTTATTTGCTTTAATGCTTTCGCTATGGTGGAGTACGAGGAGGCTGAAATCAGAAGACACGGCAACACTTTCAGGACCTTTGAGGACCTCCTCCCCAACTCATTTTCCTAAAATATATATTTTTCATTTCCAGCTTCGCAGTGAGTTTGGGCAATGCAAAAGCAATTTAGAAATTGAATTTATTCCTGTGTAGCTGCAAATATGTTTATGGCAATTTATATTTGTGCCCCACCCCGGGAGGACGACTTCTCCAGGATCCGTTCATAATTGCCCCGCCTGTGGAGCTGCTGCTAAAACTGAAATTAATGTCAACTAAGCAGCAATTTGTGGACCAAACCCACTGTAAATTCCAAGAGTTTTCTAAATGAATTATGCCACTGTGACGGTGAGACTGTGACTCTCACAGAGCGCTTCGTGAAGTTACATAAATTATTTTCCTAATGGTAATTTAGTTGAATTAAAATGTCGTTTAGGCGTTGATTGTGGAATTAGAAATTCATTTTCCTTTGCTTATGAGCAGCTGTGAGACTTGAAAGTAAATAAAATAATAAATTTCAATTATTACAAGTAAATTATTAATAAATTACTTAATATCATAGAAGAGACACAAGGGAAATACTTCCAAAACTAATTTTAATAAATTCTCACATTTCTGTGATAACTTTCTGCTTTCAATTAAAGCAAATTTAATATTAATAAATCCCTTAACATGCTGTGAAAATACAAGGGAAACTCTCCTCAAATTATTTTAAATAAATTCTCACACTTCTGTGGAAACTTGTATACTTTTTTAACATTTACTGAACATCTGCTTTCAATTTAAATCATTTTTAACATATTAATTTACTAAAAAATACACTTTTTCAAACGTTTAAAAACTTTTGAGTGCTCTGACCTGCCAAGTGCATGCAAAATCTGTTCCCTTGTCAATACAATAGTTGGCGAAAAAAATCAATTGTTGCTGCAACAGGGCAGCTGAACCCAGTTATAACAATTGTTTGTGCCCTTCGACACTCGGCCGGAAATGAATTAGTTTGTCGCCAGCTGATGACCCCCACATCTGACCCAAAAACAAAGAAGAAAATAAAAGAGATGTCATAAATTCATATAAATTTCATTTCACAATTTCCGCATGCAATTTGGCGTGCCACAAATGCGGCCCACACAATGCGGCATTCCACTTCTATAATATCGCACACACCTACTCCGAATGGAAAATCCCAATGTTCACGTTACCTTGCATTGCTTTCATTGCTTTTTCCCTTTTTATGTCCTCTTTGCAGCGCCATGGCCGATGGCATCCTCACCGACAACCCGCACTTGGTGCTCCTGTTCTACATGGCCCAGTTGTTCCTACGTGAACTTGTGAAAAGTTATCGCCTCATACAAGTCGTGCCAATGGATATGTCCGGCTATTATGGTAAGTTTAATTCAACCCCACGCACCCACGATCTACTATATGTACACCCCCCGTCCGTGGTCCGTGGTTGGCAGGGAGCATGTTGCGGGTCATTGGGAATTTGCTGTTGCCAGCAAAAATGTCAAAGTCAGGCAAAGCAAGGACTCTGCCTGAATGGAGTCCGGTTCGGTACACATAATTGGTTTAAACTGGGCAGAGTAATTGCAGTGGAACTCTAGTACTAGGACTGGCCTGAAGCCAGGAGCTTAAAGTAAAAAGTAAAAAAGGAATTTAAAAAATATTTGAAAAGCTTTTTCGTACTGCAGTACTATGTTTAGTTACCGGAATATGTCACTCTTTATTTTTGTCTGCTTACCAAGACAGTTCTTCAACCACAATTGCTTGTGACTCTTGACTTTAGTGGCACTTTGGCACTAAAAATATTTCCCCTCTTAACGAGTGTGAATGTTCCTTGACATCGGCATGCGAGGCAGGGACACTCAGGCATTTGCTCGATGCACGTTCAACAATTGTTTGTTTGGTTGCCGTTGCCTTCGTTGCAGTGGCAGTTGTGGCTTTGATTGCCATTCTTTCGCCATGTTTAATGTGGACGTGCCAGTGCAAAAATATGCAGAGCCAAGCCCCGAACTGATTTGTCGCCGGCTCTGACCATGGGAACGGAATCGGAATCGAAATCCTGCCTGGCGAATCTGCGAGGGCGAATGCAAATGCGAATGCCAAATGCCAATTGCTGATCATAAATTTATAAATTACAGCCACTGCGCTGGCACTGGTTTCTCACTGTCAACACACACACACATACTGACACAAACAGGAAAATGGGGAAAATGGGGAAAATGTGGGAAAATGGGAAAGTAAATATTTACAGAGCCACTGCCAGAGTCAGGCTCTGGTGGGCTTTCCGATGTGGTGCTGGTGGTGCAGCGAATTTATGACGCCCCTCAGCCATGGAAACAAACAAAATTTCTGCAGTGCCATGAAAATGCCATCAACGCAGAATAAGCAATAAAAAATTTCAAAAATTGTAAGCGTTGTTTTTTCTGCCTGTCTGTCTGTTGCCCGTTGTAATTGCTAACCAAAATGTATTGGGTTGGGGATTGAGTTGAGAGAGGATGTGCTTTAATTATTGCCATGCAAGCGAAATTTCATTGCATTCAGGAATTTAAAAATTATAAAGAGATAGGGATATTTAATACCCTGGGAAATTGTTAGCTTAAAGGTAAATTAAATTAAAAGTATAATGGTAACTTAGAGTTTACAATTAGGAGTTTTAATTCCTCAATATTCGAAAAACTAAATAGCTTAAATCCACAGAAAACATTTTCTTTTAATTTAGTAAAATTTAAATAATATATTCCAAGTCCAAGTTTGGCATTTAATTTTACTAAAATATCTTTAGCTATTTCTTACTTCTTTTTTAGACTCATTTTTTTAATATTTTATATAATTATTTTGATTTCTAATATAACCCTTAAAGAACACACCCATTAATTGCCTCTTACCTCGCATAAAAATGTCCAGCTATGAATGCTGGTCATGCATTTTCGTATACGCGATATTTTGATATATGAATATTGCGTATACGCCACCATGGCTGATCGAATAGATTGCCATGTTTTGATACATGCAGCTCAGCAAGTTTTAGAAGCCATAAGTAATTAATGTGACTATAACTGATGAAGATTAATAGTTGATCGAATATTGATGACTTTATCTATCAATCAAGGGGGGAAATATTAAAAAATCAAAAGGAAATAACCATTGAATAAAGTTTTATAGAGAAATGTGTCAAGCAATTAATTATGTTTAAATATATATTGAAATGCCTGCAAATTTTTTTACTTTTACTGTAATAAACATCAAAGCGTTTCTCAAATAAAATTAGTATGTTTCCCCCAAACGGATTCCAAAGCTAATGAAGCACTGGCAAAGCGGAAATAAATAAAACAAAAAGTTGGCAGTGCAAACGTCAAAGGAAAATGTTTGCATTCAAATGAATGAAACAAATAAATACTGGTTCCTGTGGTGCGGCATCAGCAAAAGTCAAACAAAATGGTTTTGTTTTATTGCCGGACACAGAGAGGGAGAGAAAAGCCCCATTGGGCTGCACTCTGGCTTATTCATTGACTCCGACCTACAATATATATTTTGTTTTATTTTTGCAGAGAACCGCGCCGGGCCCTCGAACCTGGGCAATGTCATCAGCCAGATTTTGTTGTGCAAACAGTTTACGCCCGACTTCAACGAGGAGGAATTATGCAGCATCACCAAAGACTCGCAGGATATTGCCGTGCTCCTTTCCGAGATGCAGGAGTACATGCCGCAGCACGAGGCGTACTTGGGTGAGTTTTTAGGTGTTGCAGAGTGCGGAGTGCGCAGGCTCCCGGTCTCATTGCCGCCGGAGCCTGCAGTTCCATTGCCATGCACTTTGGTATTTGGCCAAGGCAAGGTCCCTGGGGCAAACCGAAAAGTATAGCATACAAAAAAGGACACAAAACACAGGCCGTGCTAATAGAGGGATGCTGAAGGTGCAATGAGAACTTGTAGCTGTGCTTTTATTTGTAAGCAAAAATTAAAAAGGAATCTTATGATGCTGAGTTGTATTTCAGTTGTTTCAAATTACTTTATGAGAGGTATCATTTATTATTTCCGTGCTTTTCTTAAGCCTGTTCTCTCTCTATATGTCTCTATATGTCATATAATCAATCAAAATGTTTACTATTTTCTCTGCTCTTTGTTTTTCAGAACGCAATGCGGCACTGGACACAACTGGACCCTGGCAGGCCAAGCGGCGCCAGAACTACATATGCAAGAACATGAGCCTGCTCTGCTGCGTCTCCAGGCCCAACTATCTCTGAGAGCAGGCGGACAGTGTTTAGTCCGAGCCGAACTAAGCCCACTACTTATATCAATTACTAGCGCCTAATGAGAAGCTATGAACTAAATCCTGAGTCCTTAGCCGAGGAGGAGGAGGGGAAACACTCAATTAGCATGGTGACATAATCAAAGGTCGATGCCAAGGAATGCAAGGTTCTTCTTCTCCCAGAGAGACATGTGTATAATCAAAGTTAATTATGCTGCATATACAATATTAATGTAAAATCAATGGATATATACTATATATACTATATATATATATACACACCGATATTTAGAGAAGTTCACGGAGCAGTTAAGACTTTTTAGGCCAGTAAATCGTAGTCACTGTATAGACCCCAGACACCACCAAAAACATACATTCGAACACGATCCTAACCCTTGAGTTAACATTAAGATTAGGCAGGAAAGGAAGGAACAGCGGAGGCAGTTAGTTGTAGTCCAAGTAGCCTTCGTAATTAAGTTGAAAGCCTGCGTCCAGGCAAGTGTTAAATGAAAGCAATAACAAACAAGTTGTTAACTCACACACTCACTGACAGAAACATATACATAAAATATATATATATTTAACCAAATAGAATCGTAATTGATGAGTGTCTCTAGGTTTCCGTTCGTTCATTTCACGGTTTTCAAAGTGAACTCTGCACAGTACCTAAAAGCCAGAATCAACAAATTGAGCAACATGTGACCAATAAAAAATACAAATAAAACTTAAAATAAATCAGTTAAAAAAATATCCTCTAACAAAATAGAAATAAAAACCTTATTTAACATTCAAGTAACTTGGTTTAGCAGAGTAGCTTTTGTCGAAAATAAGTTAGAATTAAACACACATAGAATTCAGGCAACCGAAAATAATTGTATTAACTGACCAAAAATGTTTCCCCCTTAAATTAAATAGAATTAAAACAAGCTACTTTAATTATTTCCTGGTAAAATATTCACCGAAAGCTGCTTATTTAAATTTATTTATTGGCAAACATGAATATTGTTTTTAGCAGTTTTCAAGGGCATTATAATTATGAAAATTTTATTTTTCGCTTATTGCAAAATATGCCTTTTAAAGGGCTTATGGAAAATTCATAAGCTGTTGCTGTTTTAATATGAAAACAAATTCTCAATTAAATGCATAACATATTTCATTCAGAGTGCACGTTCCTTTGTCCATTTGTTTTTCGCATACTTAATGACAATTAATGGCACGATATATATACACGAAAATATTCTTTTTTTGTTCGCCTGCAGCAGGCACAATTTATTTAACATTGTAAATCAATTTGTAGTGCAAAAAGCAATTGTATGGACCGCTGAAATGACAATGAAATTGTAAAAATCTGTAAGGACATCCGAAAAACACAATGGGACAAGTGCTTGGCAAATGTTTAAACATTCTGCGAGCCCAACAGTGGATATATATATATTGAAAATAGGACAAAGTACAGAGTCTCTCATTAATAGCGAAACGTAGTGCAGATTATTTATTTATTAACTCGATTCTAGGAATAAATCAAAAACACCAAACAAATTTACACGTCTTTAGAGGAGGAAATAGTGGGACATAATGTTTATAATATTGATAATTATTTATCTGTATATGAATGTAAATTGCTTAGATCGTTCGAAGTATAAGTATTCCATCAACCAATCGTGATTGTTATATGATATTCATATAAGAATTATCTGAATGTATTTATTAAATGTTTGTTCATGTTGTTTGCAACCAAATGCCACTGAGAAGTAACTCAAAAAATCACATACACACTAGCAACAAGTAACTAAAAACTAAAGCCACAACTAAAACACAAACACGAAACCGAAACAAAAACCAATTACCAAACTGGGTACCAATCAAATATGAATAAAGCTATTTTTAGAGAAACTAAACTTGGCCGCAACTCTCCTTTATTTCCCTCACGGCTGGAAGCCTTTAAGCATCGAGAAAAGGACCCAGGAGCGTTAAATTCCATCCGAACGTGTAACGCAAAATTTATTACACTTCATAAAAGAGCGATTAATGTTTATAGATGTGATTTTATCACGAACACCCGAGCCACGATACGAACACATCTATATGTATGACGGCAGAAAAATGGCATCAAGATGGTGGCTTATCCTTGTGTTGGGTCCTCGAAGAGTTGCTACCCAGGAGAAGCGTTAAATATAAGCGATACTCAAAGAAATCGTTAAGATGAGCCTTTAAACTTTTGTGTTTTTATTTTATAATTTACTCCAAGAATTTATTCGAAACTATAATATTGAAAACTCCCATAATATTATCCTTATAATAATCCCCATAAACCCCTTAAACATACCCCTTAACTTGCTGTATAAAATACTTGGCTTACAGCACTTGAGAAGGTGCCATTCTACGTGCCAAGGCATTAAGGACAAGCCAACGTGTTCGACAATAGATACGTCTTAATCAATCTTAAACGGATGCCAAGTAGATGCGAACAGCAGCAGGATCCCTTTGGTTTACTTTAAACGCACCATCTGACAGCAGCGGAAAGCGCCAGCTTAGACCGGGTTTTGGCGCCACAGACTTGGCTTACAAGTTGCAGCCACAACGACACACGCACACCCGGGCCCAATGCAAATTGCATGGTCACGTAGGTTCGCATCGTAGGTTCCCGAGAAACCTATGTAAATTAGTTGGAAAGTTACGGCAGCGATTGCCTTTTGATGTGGTAACCTGCCGCCGAAGCGGGAGCAGCAGCAGAAGCAGGAGGAGTGCCAGTGGCAACCAGAAGGGGCGAAATCCTTTGGCGAGTACGTGCCATTTTGGCCAAAATGCTTCATTTACCGCACACTCACACACACAGAGAGGCATACGCACAGCACGCACAACTCGACACCTTCCTCAATGACATTGAGTGTGGCTGGGTCCTGGCTGTACCGCCTCTCTCTTGCTCTCTCTCTGTGCTGTAGAGCGCCCTTATCCTTCAGTCGGACGTGAGGTGTTAATAGATTTACGTGGCATGAGGCCTCTGGTTGAGCAATGTACTCCTTGCCGCATTCAAATGCGTACTTCAGGCAGTGCAGAAGAAGAAAAGAATATAGAAAAGGCAAATCAAGGCATATTTATATAAATAAATTCAAAGGGAATCCTTCAAACTTATTTCTTGACTTCAAAAATTACCTAAGATCTTATTATTTATTTATAAAATATTAAAATCCAGCTACAGGCTTTATTTTTATTAATATCTTCATTATATTGAAACAATTTTAATTAAAAATAAAATATTTCTCCTTGTTATTCATACCATTACCTTTCTCTTAGTGCAAACTGCCAAATGACAATGGGGCACGCATTCTCTGGCTGTGGCAGCACTCGCGGCTCATTATGCTCCACAATGAAACAAAAATAAAACGTAAAACAGCCTAAAGAGAGAACAAAAACAAAAAAAATAAGAAAAAAGAATTTGCAATTCAAAGTAAACAAAAAGCAAGAACAACGGCAGCCAGAAGTTAAAACAGCAGGCGAGAGGCCGGCGTCAAAAGTTGCCTAAGCAGAACGGAAGTTGACATTATTTTTATTTTCTCCCGTTTGTTTATATATATTTTTGCCTTCTTTTTGATGTATATGTGTGTAGTGTGGGTGTTGTGGGAGCTGGAATGGAGTTGAGTGGCCAGCAAACAAGTTGCTGTGTGAGTCGGTGTGCGTCAAAGCCATGGCCAAAATAAATGCCAACAAGGATAATTCTGGGGTAATCCGATTTAGTGCGTTGCCCGCTGCTGGTGCTCCGGATCCAGCAAAAAAAACCTCTTGATTATGTGCTGCTGCCGCTGTTTCACTGCCTCTGCCTCGTGTCTGCTGTGTGCCTCCGCTCCTGGTTTTGCAACGTTGTCCTGGTCAGTGTCCTGGGCACTTAAGTGCCAGCTGATGCCAGCTAGATGGCTAGCAAATAGGTTTAAGCCACAGTGGGTCCAAGGCAAGAAGAAAATGAAGACTGAATAAGGAGTTTTTAAAGCAATTAAAATTATATATTTTTGTACATTTCTATAGAGTTATTAGTGTTGTTAGTGTTGCCAACAAGCTACGAGTTTGTAATTTAAAAACAATAAATTCTTGAATAAAACTCAATAAAGCTTTCTTTATTTAAATATTACAATTTTGGAGTTGGTTATTAAATGAATTGTCTAAATTCAAAAGGCTCTAAGAGCCTAAACAGTATAAGATTACATAGTAATTTCATAGATATGCATAATGTTTGCCCTGCTCAACATTCCCCATGTATTAAGAACAATTTAATCTAATATTTAAACAAACTCCACTGTAAATATTTTTATTAGCTTCCCAGTAAATTTAACCCACTGTTCAGGCTTTGAAGCGTGTTGTTTTGAGTGTGTATAGTTGTGTTTTTGCCTTTTTGCGACACACATACTCCTGACTTTTTAATGCTGTTTGATGCGTTTGGTGGTCGGCCAATTTGCTTGGGACTCTTTGTTGTGTTGCCCTTTTTCCCTTGCCGTTTTTGTTTTTGTGCGCTTAAAAATTAAAAACATAATTTTCATGTTGCCAAACGCATTGTTGTTGCTGCTCTTTGCATAATTGAATAACGTAGTCTGGGGGCGGGACAGGCCTGACAATGTCGGGGACAGGACAGTCTAAGTTATTGACTGTGCGGAGTGTGAGTTGGAGAGGGTCTGCGGCTTTTGTGTGTTGTGTGCTGTGTGTCTGTGGCTTGGCTAAAACTGCCAAGTGCGGTCCTTAAGACAAACGCCGGGGCTATTGTACAAATAAGCACGGTCCAAATCTGTCTCAGACGGCAGCAATTGCTCGCAGGAATGGAAATCGAGCGCTGACCTCGGGCTTTTTTTGTTCCGTCGCCTCATCATATGCTCCTTCCTATCGAGATCGTGGGTCTTGAAGGGGCCATAAATCGAGAGTTTTGCCTTAAAGTTTCGGAACAATTTAATGAGCTTCTCTTTTTTTTTTTTGCGTTGTTTCGTTATTTGTTTCGTTCGTTAAAGGTACCAAGGATAAGAGCTTCCGTGGGTACTTAAACGGCACACGTGGCGTATGCGCAATAAAACGATAGCGATAGCTAATCAGGGAAGTACATTGATTACGGCTTAAAGCCATTAATTAAAGGCCACGATGTTGCGTGGGAGAGGAAGCCGAAGCACATTGAATTTATTCTGATGTTTTCATCGCCTCAGACCGGGGGGGGAATGGGAATCCTTTCATCACGAAAGACAGCTGCGAATCAGTTTGCCAAAGCTGAAAAACATTTCGCATTGCTGTCGGGAATGTTTCAGCTTCTCCGCTTAGAAATGCACAAAGGAATGCTTTGGCAAGTGGGGGTAGCTTTCGAGTCCTGCGATGCCTGTTAAAAATGCATTCGTGCCGCTGCTTGTGTGAATTGCATGCGATAAACTTTATAATTCAATTGTGGTTCCCCCTACGACGCACGTTGCAGGTCGTGTCAAAGCCAACGTGCTGCAAGCTTGCAATTCAAAAACGAGATTAAAGCACTTGTAGCCTAACCGCAAAACCACAAACTTAAATCAGCCGGTTAGCGGTTGAGCTGTTGAGCTTACACCCCAAAGAAAAATATGTATTTTAATGGGTTAACTGCATGTAGCTTGGTAATTTCGTTATCGTTTCGGTTTTAGTACAAAGTTTCTGAGGGAATTACTGATTAGATTTAAGTTGCAGGAATATTTTAAATTTGAATACTCTATTTTAACCCAAAACTTATTATGAATTTAGTTACAAGTATTTAATTTAATTTGTAATAATTTTTTCACTTTATATGAGTTACTCCACTTTCTCTTCTAATTGACCCCAAATTCCTCACCTTACAAATTTCAATGCCAGTTTCCCCATAAAGGTGCCAACCCTCATTATAATGCCAATTGTAATTAAACCAGAGAAAGTCCTTTCATGGTCCTGTCAATCGAGGGACTTTGTGCCAGGGACAAACTTCAAGTGGGCTTTCCGCGTATTGAGGAGATTATAGGTGATTTTCTTGTATGGTCAACTGGGCAGCCAATTAACAGTTGATTGGTTAATTAGGCAGCCAATTACAGATGTTTAAAATAAAAAATGTATTCCCAATTTTGTACAAAAATAAGAACAGTATTCTTAACATTGTTCTTTAGAAATATATTTATTTAGTGAGACACGAATAAGGTTCTAGTAAACTTTATCCATAATATAAATTAATATTTATTATACGTTATTATTTAAACGTCATTATACACATTTGCATAAATTTCTTAGCTGTACATATTATATACATCCACAAGTATAGTGTACAGGTAAAGAACAAAAGCATACGTTGTCGCTATTCTGCGCACGACCGAAATGAACAAACATAGAAAGCTTTCAAAGGAAGCTTTTAGCGAGGAGTGTGTCCTTGTTAAGGACTCTTTGTAAATGTAAAAAAATGGCAAGTAAAATGTTAGGAGGCACAATGGTTACATAGACTTAACAGAAATTTGCTATGCTACAATTTAAACTACAGTCATTCCTTAATATAACCCAACTTTTTAAAGTCTTTTAAATTTTTAAAGAATCTATGTCCTTTTTAAACCAAAGAGTTCTATGTTAATACTTTCATAAAACGTAATAATCATAGAAAGAAAGAATGTCGAAGTTTATATACCATTGTATAAAAATCGATCATAACTAACCAAAAAATGCATTAATTTTAATTTGGAAAGCTTTCATACACTAGTTTTTAGTAGGTGAGGAAACCTGCATTATAAAATATAAAATTAAAAAAATTAAAATATTTTGTCAGTTTTTAATAATTTTGACGATGTAACCCCTTATAAAATTTTGAAAAAATTGATTGAATTTTTTTTTTCGCCCAAACATGGCTAGATCGACTCGGCTGTTAATGCTGATCAAGAATATATATAATTTATAGGGTCGGAAATGGCTCCTTTTTTCGTTCCAGCCTAATAACTCATATTACTATAACTCTGCAAGGGTATAAAAATATTACTTATTAATCCATACTCTGAGAAACCAACTTGCTTTACTCGAACCAATCAATGACCCCAACTATAAAAAAACATCAGTTTTATATTCGCACCGTTTAACAAGCCATATATGCTTACATATATATTCCTTTTAGGCCTTTTTCACCTTTTTGGGCCCACACGTTCAGCAAGCAATCATATTTCGCTTTGCACTCGTGCCTCTCCATATATTTACACGGCTGGGAAGCTCGCAGCAGGTACACTGAATAAGCAGTACTGGATGCGGCCGCAAACGCAAATATAGCCAAGTTCAAACACCTGCAAAAGTTCAAAACATCAGTGGCAGTGGGAACCGCAACAAGCAAACAAATGAGGGTCAAGCGGTGAAAAGAGGAGAACACATCCTTGCCCGCTGGGCACAGTACAGGTACAATTCAATGCGGCACATTAACCCAAAGCTGGTGCTCCTCCTCCTCCTCCTGTTCCTGCTCCCTGAAAACCCCATTCAGCAGGACTTGTTCCTGCTTCTGATCCCCCGCCAATTAGGGGCGGGAAAAAGGGACGTTGGGTCACTTGATGAACTTTGGGCATTCAACACGTTCATAGTGTCTCTGTGTGAAATGGAAACAGGGGGGTAGAATGGGGGTAATCTCTTTTAATATGCTCAAACTTCATGGATGTGGAACTTTATGTTTTCTAAAATTATGTTAATAGTTGGTAATCTCCGCAGAATAAATTAGAATCAAAATAATAAGTAAAATAGAAAACTGCAAAACTAAAATTATATTAAATTGCTTGTATAGATCTTTAAATTTATATCCTTTTAAGAACCCCCATATCCCAGCTCATTAAATCCTTTTTACATACGCCTCTGCCCAGCTGGTTTTTTATGAACAGAAAACAACTATTGCGACCAGGAAGTTGCTCGTAATTCTGTTTCCGCTTGATTTACAAATATTTGCATGGCAAAACATTTTTCAACGGTTTTGCGGGTAAGAAAAAAAATGAAAACCGGTTGAGCAGCAAATACAAAAAATTAAACAAAAAAATCAACGAAAAAAAAAAAGGCAAGAAAATGCAAAACTACCAAAGTTGTTGAAATGTTTCGGGCCAAACAATTTCTGTGGCCAGCTGAGTTCGCTCAGCAGGAGATGAGTCGATGAGGAAAGGTTTACGTTAAATATATTGGCAGGAAATTGGGGGAAATATTAAGGAACTGCAGTCTTTGTTTAATATTGATTTAAATTGGGTGTTTAGTATCTCAGAGATATTTAAGAACGAGAGTACAAATCGTAGTGTCTTTAAATAAATAATTGTTTGCTTTATTTGTAAATTGAATTAGTTTGGCCAAAATAACGAGATCTAATAAACAGACACATAAGCAACGGCAGAAAATACTTGAACGAATACTAAACATTTACAGCATGTCTACCTACTAATATTCTCTTTAATTTTGCCTTATATTTTAAGGTTTATCCTTCTATATTATGTATAGTTATTTGTATAATTTATTGTCTCTCAAACTTTCCTGTTCATGATTTGCTCTTCTTTTTAAGAAGCCTGTCATTTAACTGTTGCCATTTTCTGTGTTAACTTTGTAGTATTTTTCAACTGGCTGACTGTCGGGACAGTCTTTTTGCTTATTTGTTTGACTCTTTTCAGCTTTTTGCTCAAGCGCTGCTTCCCCTGCTATTTGTTCGACTTCCTGGCTGCCTGCTTCTTGCACTTTTTATGAGCCATCTTTATGCGTTGACTGCCAGTTGACGGTGGCGAAAGTTTGGCAAGTTTTGTAATTTGCATGTCAGACTGCACAGAGAGAGAGAGATAGAGACGGAGAGACTGAACCATTAATAATCAGAGCTGCCTGTTGCTTCAGTACCTGCAAGGAGCTCCGCGCTCGTCACTCGCTCTTGCGAAAGGACAGAAATGCATTGGCGGCATTAATCAAAAGCGAATTTCGACGCTCGTTTGATGGCAACAAATCTTGCGCAAATTTACGCAAACATTGGCAGGGCAGACGGGGAGTCCCCCGAATCTGCTGGGTTGCTGCTCATTATGGCCACCAGTTTTGCCCTCTCTTCTCGAACACAAATCCCCCTCGAAGTAATTTACTGGCGCAACTGTGCAAAGTGCACTCCGCCATTTTTCAAATCGCCAAAGCCAGACGACAGCGACTTCTGGCTTGAAGTTGAGATTGAAATTGAATTGCGATTGATATTGATTGGCTGCGTGCTTGAGCGACAACAACTCGGCCAAATCATGTGCAGCCAAGCAGGGATTTGCCCTAACTTTCGCTTATTGTTGCTCCTCGAGAACATATAGTCGTCCGGCGAGCGGGGTTCGGGTCCCTTGGTTTCCATTTGGCTGGCGGGAAATCGAATTTGGAGTCCCTTAGCCGAGCTCTGTGTTGTGCCCAGGATATTCCGACTATAAGTTGTGTATTGTTTAGTCAAGTGCAGCTGCTCGTGCAGCTTGTTTATGTCCTGTGTAAATAGGACTCGCATAGAGCTAGCTAGCTGCCACGAGTGCGCCAGTTAAGTGGAAGTCCTAAGCAGAAATTTTTCAAATTTAATGCAATGCAAGTGGAATTAAATGAGGAACTTGGCTATAAGTCTTCTTTTTTCGAGGGTTTGAAATTATAAAGGAAGTAAATTATTATGAAGTTTTTACTATATTTTAGGGAAACTTCCTTGCTACATAATACTTCTTTTCCCTTTAACTAATTCCAGACAGACTTGACATCCCATCTAGCTCTAATTAAAGCATACAAACCAGAGCCAGGACACACTGGGCCACAATAGCTGCGGAAGCAATCAAACAAACGCAGTAACAAGGATTGCATTAGGATGCATACAAAAGCACTCCAGGACACAGGGGGAACCACAAAAGGTGGCCGGGCAAACAGGTGCCAAGCAGGAAGGGATGCTGGAGCAGTACACTTGCTGCCACAATTCTGAGTACCGGAGTTTCTGTTGCTCCGAACACAGGTGGCGTTTGGGGCAACAACAATGGCAGTTCCTGCTGCTGCCAGGACACCGATGGAAGCGGGAAATCCTGGCGACACTAAAAATATTTTCTACCAAATTTACAATATGAAGTGGCTTGCTGCCAAAGGTGCTGCTTGCTTATGTATGTTATATAGCATAGTTTGCTGCCACATCCGCATAAACAAGCAGGCGGCAGGACTCGCATATAGAAAATGTTGCACTTCATTGCGTTGACAGGAACAAACGTGGCACAGATGGAGTTCCTGCTCTCCGACTGCTCCTGCTCCTGATGTTCATCCTGAAACTCCATCTGTTGCTGAGTGCATTTTGAACATAATTTTCAATTTTCATGCATGTTTTGCCATTGGCTCTCGGGCTCTCCTCTCGAGGAGGAGTGCGAAATTGTTTCTCTGTTGCCACGTGACAGTTTTGTGATTTGCTTAATGGCCGCTCGGCGATTGCAATGGCAATGCAATGGGAATGCTGATGGCCATGTCCAAACGTCGGACCGAGTAAATGGAGATTTTATTTAAATCCCAGTTAGTTTGGAAAACACTCAACCTCTAGTGGGATTAAAGTATCAATAAGGGGTTTTGAGTGGGTGTCTAAAACAGATATTGCTGAACTTTCCGGATGCAACAAGCGTGGAATGGTTTCAAGCGTATTTAAGTGAAGTTATCTTTTAGTTTTAAGTATCTAAAGCATAATAATTAATTAAATTGAGTTAAATTATAATAAATTTAATGGTTTAGATATGTGGAATTAATGGTTTTCATATATTTCATTGTAGTTATCAATATTTTCTTTGTGCATGGCTTCCTCATTACATTCTACCTTCCCATAAATATTCCTTTATTTATTTAAGGATTAAAAGTCTACTAATTTATTTCTTTATTAGATTCACAATAAATTTAACAATCCTTATATATATATTCAGCTTATGGAAAAATGTCTGTGAGTATGATTCAAATATATTTAACAATTTTGCTGACCAAATTTAAGGCTTAAAGTGACTTACAAAAATTAAATTCACAATCGTTTCTCACACATAATTCCTCTTTAACCCCGTATTAAAAGCACTTGTTGATACAATATTGTTTGCATAAGCGGCTTTAATAAGCATAATCTATTTATACTTAATTGATTTACAATTGCAGCATATGCTCCTCTTGTAACGTGGCTTTAATCAGTTGGCTAAGCAAATTAAATGAGCGCTGAGAGAGCCATATCATTTGAAATGCGCTTTGAGACAAAGGATAAAAACCGCTTAAACACCCGCCCGGCACTCCTCTCGCTTAAAGTTTTAGCCGAAATGAGAGCCAACAATGGGGAAATTGTACTGGCCGCACTCTGGGCCTTCTACTTTCGACCAAGGGACTTTGTTCCGCAGGCAGCATAATTAATTGCGGTAATTAGTGTGTTGGCAACAAACGGCAAACACACGAAAAACATTCAACAACAGCCAGGCAAGGCAGCAAGTGTAACAGCCAGAAAATGGCAAGAGGAGGGGAGAAGGTGGAAGCTGCTGGGCGGAGAGTGGGAGTGGTCCTACCAATGCATTTGCTTTATACAAGATTTGTGGGGTCCGAGGACTCTGGCATATTAGTTAGTTTGCCGAGCAACTTTTATTTACGACTCTATAGCTGGAAAGGCGTACACTTAGAGGAAATGAGAAGTTTATCCTTGGTTTTAGTTCAGGAAAATATTTGTTTTAATTATTTTAATATAGGAATTAATATATGAACCTAAAAGTTTAGTTACATTATGAACTTTGCATATAATTATATAGGTATATTTGAAACCTATAACTTTTTACAATAATAATACTAATAAAATGCATAGTCGGACACTTTGAACGTTAAGGAATTTAATATATTTTTTAAATTATAAAATGATTATCCCTTTTTCCCCAAGTGTATAATTGTTAGGTATATATCTCGACTGTTGACTGCTGACTGCTGAAAGGCCGATGGCGCTAATTTAGTTGGCCGGGCGGCCGTCGCTCGGTGCTTCTGTGGCGTCATTAGAAAGCGCAAAATTATTTTTATTGCTAAACAAACAGAGAGGCAAGGAGATGGCAAAAGACCGACGACAGTCGACAGCCGCCGGAGAGATATACTTCAAGTAAATCTCAGTGGCTAATAAGCCGAAGTGGAGTACAAGGAGTACAAGGAGCCGAGCAAAAAGGAGTTTCCCGGATGTGGCCCCGGGGAGTCTCCTACTGAAGCTCAAACTCGGCGACTTTTTGCTCTCGCTCCTCGCTTTAATTGGTCACTTGGCGCGCACAGAAGAACAATTTAATTTTCGCCATTTTCTTATTATCTCGATTTTACACTCGCCGTCTGTCGGTACAGCGAAAGTCTTCTGCTCAGCTCGCCGTTTATGTAATTAAGCGTTCCATACTCCTGGCTCCTCTGGATGGAGGACTCAGAGGACGCTGGGTCAGGGGGCATGGCAGCGTCTGTTGTGTGTTATTACCACCGCAGTCAATTAATCTTTTGTGTGTAATTAAAAAATTACAATTTAATGCTTTGCGCTCTCATTTATTGACACGGCGTGCGGTCCGTGCAAAGCATCCGCATCCGCCCCGTTGGCCAGCGGCAACTTGTCGAGCGGAAAATCAGAGAAGAAATCCAAGTGGAGAAAATGTAGAAAATGTGGAGCATTCAGGAGGAGGTCATAATGAAGCACAAATGGAATCCCTAATGACGGCAGCGCAGCCTGATTAAGAGTGTGTTTATGGCTAGGTAAATGCTGTTCCCGCTTTGTATTGCAATTGACCATGTTCCGTCATTTAATGCTGATTACTTGCTAAAGAAAGGTGTTTATATGTCGTATACCATCCATTTTATTGGACAATAAAAATGGTTAATACTGGAGAATTAAGCTAGATAGTTTTTCCCTAAATTTTAAATACTATTTAAACGTGAATTTTTGCCGCTAGAAACGAAGATTTATTTATTTTTAAGAAGCTACACAACCCTGAACTCCTTTTTTCTTTGCTTCGTTATTGCTTAGTTATTTAGGTATTAAACTCCCACAGTCAACTTTACTTTAGAACTAAAAATACCTTCAATTAATTTATAAATTAATAAAGACACCATTGATGAGATAAAAACTTTCACAGATAGCCCCTATAATCCCTTTGGAAACTAAGTGAATATATACCCGCATATATTTTTGCCCTGCCACTCGAAAAACATTACGCTTGATTTCAATTTAAGGGCTCTGCGCTCCCCCCTGTGAGTTGTGGAAAAAGTTGAATGGCGAACTATCGATAAGCCAGATGAAACGAAACAGAAAAGTGAAAAGGGAAAACTGGTCGCTGACATGGAAATTGCATTGCCCGGAATGGAGTCCGTTGCAGATGGCTGCGAGAAAGGCTTTTCCGTCCAAAGCCCGTGCGAAACTCCAGGCCTAAAATTCGCCGGAATGCTGTTGTGTTTTTTTTTCTCCCTCCAGAGCTCTTTTTCGGCTGTCATGACTACAGGCGCAGTTGGCTTAAAGCGCTGATGTACAGAGCCAGCCAGCTACCCAGTTGGAAATATCCAGCCTGTTAGCTCTTTCCCATTTTGGGAAATTAAGAAAAAGCGGGCGGATTGTTTGGAGCCACGCCTATTTGCACACTAAACAGCGTGAATATCCCCGGCTCTCAATGTGATGCGAAAGGCAAATGCCAAATGTCAATGAGCGATGAGGCCTCCACCTCCACCTCCATGTCTGTCTGTGCATAGAAAAATATTTAACGCGCGGCCTGGCAATAAAAGTCAGTACGCACAATATGACACCGAGACCGACGCATCCGCATCCGAATCCGACGTTTGGCATTCATCTGATTTATGCGGCTGTCAGCAGGCTTTGCCCCTGCGGAATTGTCTCCCACACCGGAGCCAGGGGGCATATGCGGGCTCTCCGGTTGAGCCCCAGTTGACGTGGCTGATTGACAAACCGCGCTGTTTGCCGAAATGAACAGTTCGACATGCGGTTCTGGCCAAGTGCGGTGCCACCAATCAGCCTTTGTGTTGTTCCATAAAATAGACAAAAGGCAGCTGCACCTGTCTAGATTTGTCAGGCCTGATTTGCAATAAAAACATTCCTCTTTTATGCCCTTGCATTATAAACATCAGTCATTAGCATGTAACGAAGTGAAGGAATCGTTTCCGACTCTATAAATCATATATATTCTTGATCAGCATTAACAGGCGAGTCGACCTACACATGCTTGGGCCGAAAAAAAATTTTACTCAATTTTTTCGAAATTTGATAAGGGGTTACATCGTCCAATTTTTCAAAAAATCGAAAAATATTTAAAATTTTTAAATTGTAAATTTTATATGCTGATTTGTTAAGCTAACAAAATCTAGCTTATAACTGCTTTCAGAATTGAAGTTAATGAATTTTTAACTAAGTTATGATCGATTTTCATGCAAGGATATTAAACCTCCCAAAGTTAGCTTCCTTTCCTGTTTTATAAAAAATCAGCTCTTTAATTTTATTTAATTTGTTAGTTTCTACAAAACATAAGTGCAATATTAAAATAATTTCTTATAAAATGGAAATTTGGAGTCACTTTGGCTAATACAAAGTTACGAGTGGCTAAGATTGATTAGTTTTTCAACTTCCCTTTCTGAATGCGAGCAGGACATGCCTGAATCCTGGCGAAACTCTCCTGAAACGTTTTCTTGAGGTAATTGGTTGTAATTCCCGGATCCGTGTACACATGCCTCAGCCGGTTGAGTGGCAGGCCCAGGACTCGACCCAAAAAAGGTTTGCATGTCAAGCAGAGCCCGCGATCCACAGGGTCAGAGCCACCCTTTTGGCGATCCGAGTCCACGAGCTCGAAGGTGATGCCCAAGGCGTAATTCTTAGGCTTTAAAGTATTCCTTACGTCGATCACACTGAAGGTGAGTATTTCCCTGAAGAGACCCAACTGCTGGACCTCCGAGATGGCGTCATCGGTCACCAGGAAACAGGCTAGAGAACAGCCGGTCTTCAGCTCCCTGATATTCACGTGGTATATATTGTCTGCCCGCAGGAAAATGGACATTACCACATCTGTGAAGCACCGGTTGCCAATTGTTTCCTTCAGCTGCCTCTTGAAGCTGTCCAGAATGGGTAAATTGCGTCCCCGACAGAACTCGCAGGTGGTTAAACCCTTTCTTTCCGCACTCGGACGGGGCTTTTGCTCCTTCTCAGGTTTCTGGGACAAGGACTTTACAGTGGCTTCCAAGGACTGCAACTTCCGAGTGAGTTCATCCATCTGCTTTGATAGTTCAGCGCAATTCGGACATGGGGGATATTCGAGCTTAGGATCACGGTTTTTGTGACCTGACAGGCCCACATGAAGGTTCTTTAAAGAGTCAACATGAGGAAAGGAGTTTCGGGAATAAGGTATTAAACTTTTTAGTTTGGAATTCGAAGAGCTCACAGGATGCTGCTTTTGGGAATCACGATGACTGGAGTTGGACCTTGAAGGATTCTGTATGGAAGAACTCGAGGAGCTCTCCTTGTGGTCTGACTTGTTTCCCTCACCCAAGGGCACCACAATAACGGGCCTCTTGCCCTTTCCAAAAAATTTTGCCTTTGGGGATCTTTTTGGGTGGTCCTTTTGTTCTATCTCCGAACATGTGCAGCTCTGCTCGTAGACTGAATTTATGACCTCCCTTTGTATTGGGGGTTGATCTGGCTCCGAACTTGAACCGTTCCTATGGGAGGGATCACAATAGTGAATTTCCGCTGCCACAGGGTCAGTGAAGGATACACAGCTTTCGCGGCGTGGCGAACGTCCATCGCAGCATGAGGACCTAAGAGCTTCCGGCTTTGATTTTGTAAAGTTTTCCAATTGCATTTTTTCTGATATTTTGGCGGCTTTGCAAAGCGTTTCAGTTAGCTCAACCAGGTCCGACGGCGGGGTAGGTGCTCCGGAGCCACCACCAATTATACGTCCTTTTCTTGAGATATTTTTGAGATTCACGGATCTCTGTTCGGGTTTAGCAACTGGAGATTTCTCGGATTTTTTAGCGCCTCTGCCAGGTGATTTTGTTCGCTCCACTTGAAACTTTTTAGTATTTGTGGAAGGCCCCGAAAATTTGTCACTTTTGCCGATTCTAGAAGGTGCAGAAAGACTGCGGGGTGCTCGAGAAGTTTGGCATTTTGGGTCCTGTTTTTGTCCTGACCCTGGTTGTCTTGTTGGAGATTTATCTAATTTGTTCGCATCTTTCAAAAAAGTTTCTTTTAGCTCAGCTTGGCGCTGGTCACTGATTTTAGGTGATTCCCCTGACTCCACTCTCTCTGCATTTTCACTAGCTGTTATGTGGATCCTGGGGGTCAGCAAGGATGTGGATCTTCTAGGGACATAGCCTGGTTGCACGAAACTTGGCTCGGGAATCCTAGTCTTCACTCGTTTGTAGTCTAGAAAATTTATTTAAACACTTACTTAATATTTAATATAATCACATTGTTATTTACTTACCCAAAATTCCTCTTAAGCTTTGATGACTTTGTGGCTTCTGCAAGCTAAAGTCAACCTTAAGAGGTGTCTTTTGACTCCTACAACGCTTTGATTTTGACATTTTCCTAAAGGTTCTAAATTATTTACACGAAAGTAATTGAATTTATAAGACTGTAGATACAAAGCCAGCTGGAATTTACACATTCTCCCCAGTTACAGTTCATTTCGAGAGTTTATACTCACATTACGACCAATTAAACCTTCCTTTGAGCGAAATGTGATGATTCCTGACAGAGAAATATTCACATAAACCAATTAAAAGCCCAACTCTGCTGGGCTCTGACTGAAATCCAATGCTCTTTTGCCACAAAAATGCGAGTAAAGTACAATGTGTTTCGGTTTCGGTATACATAATAACTTTTATTTTGGCAAACGAAGACCACAAAATATTTAATCTTTAGCTAGGTTTTATCGGTTTACAAAATATGTTTACCATTTCCCTCAAATGGTTTTATGTTTGTTGTAAAATATGCCTATATTTTTGTTTCTTTTTTGTTGCTTTTGTGGCGAAAGGGTTACGCTTACTTTTACATATAAATGTTATCATTTTTGGTTTTGTTTTTTCCTGGAAATTTACACGTGGAAACGTTTGGTTTGGCTTTGGCTTTTTTGGTATTAAAAAAGATTAAATGTAATTTACAATTTCAAATGCTCCCGTTAAGCTCCTTTATGTGTATTTATTTATTGTTCTTTAAACGGTTTTTTTGTATGGGTTATTGAGTGACGATTAAAGGGAAAAATGGTTATGGCTTAGTTATCTGCTCTTTCAGAGCTAAAGTTTGTTTATATTTAATCATTTAATTTTGGCAACTGTGTGATTACATATATCTTAAAGATTTGGCAACAAAATCTCTATTAAGATTCAAGGCTCAAGCTCGACTGGGAAACTAAAGCGAACTCATTAGGACTTTGCACAGACTGCACTGAAAAGTTGAGCAAAACTTTCAATTTGAATAATTATTAGGGAGGCACTCGGCCATCTAGAGTTGAACCTTTACTTCTTTTAAACGCTATGAGGATTCCTTTAAATATATACGTATAAATAATCCTATATGTTGCTTCCATAAATATCTCGCCAAGCTAAACAGAAACCAGAACTAAACTTAATCGTAAAACAGTTTTAGGTTTTTTGATAGCAACGCACTGAACTTAAGAGTTAACCCGACCATAGCAAATCAGACAGAAAAGTAGTGTTCCCGTTGAGACACGCCTTAAAGCTATACAAAGCACATTGGGGCAAAGATCCTGCGTCATCCTGTCATTCAGCATCCGTCATCCGTTATCCGTCATCCGCCCGCAGATTCAGATTCACACAAGGCTCGCATGCAGCAGCTGGCATAGAGCTCCTATGACCAGGATTAGGAAAGCTGGCTGCAGGACATCCGCAGAGGCGCGCGGCTCTAAGGACAGCGTCCTGTACTTCTCCACTCTGGTAAAGTCACTGAAACCAGCCAGGTTGCGGGAGGCGGCCCTCACCAGATAATCCGTGTCCGGCTCCAGATTGGTAAGCAGGAAGGTTGCTCCTGTTAGGTTAAAGATTAAGAAATTGTTAAAATAAAATTTGAAATAATTATTAATTACTAATAACCTTCTTCGAAAGGATAGTCCTTCCTTTTGGCATTGGTCCACTTCCCAGCGTCTGTTTTGAACTCCATCTCTGTCATGTACTCAATGCGGAATCCATTGACCTCCATAAGGCCACGCTCCTCCTTGCCGCGCGGCGCACTGAGAACCACATCAAAGGTGTTCGAGTTAAAGCCGCGCAGCTTGAAGTTACTAGGAGCTGGTGGCTTCTCTCCCTGCTCCAGACGCGTGGTTCGCTCGATGCTGCCCAGATCGTTCCAGGCCCGGCACCTATAGTTGTCAAAGGCGCTGGCATTAACCACGCGGATAGTAAGCCGGGACCAATAGTTATCCGTCTCGATGGTGTACAGCTTCTGGTTGCTGTGCAGATGCTTCTGCTTCCTGTGCCACGAGAAGTTGGCCGGCGGCTCTGCCTGAGCCTCGCACATGATCGTGGCGGTGCCGTTGATGTAGGCGTACTTGAGGCTCACAAAAGGGGATGGTGACCATATGGGTTTGTCTGCAGGATAACAAGTAAAGTTATAGTAAAATCTACAACTACTAAATCGTTTTAAATGTAAGATAAATTAAATTAAGCATCACTTTGCTGCTGCTGTAAAGCTGCAACCTCTAGTTGACAGCTGCCAAGCTGACGGCTTTTAAAGGTATGCCACGGAAATGGAAAAACCATGTCCGCTAACCATAAATCAGAGCCGGGGCCAAGTTGAGCCATTAGCTGCATGTGTGCCACGCCTACTGGCTACACACATACACACACACACACATATCAGTGGCATCCGTAGCATCGGCCGACATTGGTATCCATCAAAGGACGCTCGCATGCGAGCCCCGGACTAAACGAATGTAATTTCAGCATTTTTCGTGCTCAAAAACTATTTACCGCTCAGTGCGCCGCATACTAAGCGGAAAATACAAATTTTAGAGTCCTTTCCACAAACAAAAAAGGCAACAAAATGGTGCTCAAGTCATCTTAGCAGGACCCTTAAATTAGACACAATGGGATTAAAATATAAAAAAATATATAAATATGAAAGGAAGTTAACTTCGAAATTAGAAATTTTTATACCCTTGAAGTTTTGCTTTGGTTCATGAAAATCGATAATAACTCAGCTTAAAATTCTTTAATTTCAATTGGGGAAGCTTTTCTTTGCTAGTTTTTATTAGGTTAAAAAATCAGCATTATAAATATAAAATTATAAAAATTAAAATTTTTGTTGAATTTTTAAAAATTGAAAAAATTGAGTAACATTTTTGTTCGCCCAAACATGGCTGGATCGACTCGGCTGTTAATGTTCATCAAGAATATATGTATACGATTTATAGGGTCGGAAATGACTCTTTTAAGGCGTTGCAAGCTTCTGACTAAAATTATAAAACCCTAAAATGCTATAAAAAGTGTTTACCTAAAAAAAAACTGTGTTACATGTGTTACACCGAGGATGTATTGCAAAGGATACATAACGTCTTTAACTATTCTGTGAAAGACTAAATTCAGGACCTCTAGATCTCTCTCTCTCTCTTTCTCTATTTTTATAGGGAGCTTTCAAGGAAGCCTCTATTTTGGCTTCTAACAAATACAAGATAAAGTGTGGCGTTACGCATCCTGAATTATTTTAATTATTCTTTAAATGACATAGTATTATTATTATACTATTCATAAATATATATAATATTACTTTATATAATTTAACCCAATAAATTAATATTTAAATTACACTTATAACAGATCCCTTTATCCTTTCCATCCCACTGTGCCTGTACTTTTGTTTGCAAAACCATAAATAACACTCACGTTCGATTTTCATCAAAACGGTGCGCTCCTGCATATCGGAGGCGATGGAGTTGACTTGGTATGCCCGGCACGCGTACTCGCCGGTGTCATTCTGTGTTACCTTGTTGATGAGCAAACCATCGGCCAGGATGCGGAACTTGGAGTCATCGGCCGCTGCGCATGAAAGGTGGTTGTTGGTAAAGGGGAAGAGATGGAAAAAGGGCAGTCAGTCGGTTTAGCATTTTCAGCGGGAAATTCGTAGCTCATTACGGGGCCGGCACCCGTGGCCGTACTTACCTCCGGTGGGGATGGGCTGTCCGTTGAAGTGCCAGGTGACATTCGGCTGGGGCTCGCCCTTTACCTCGCACAGGATGGTGGCCTTGTCGCCCTCCTTAACGGTCATCACGGTGGCATTTTCCGTGAACGTAATTTTCTCTGTCGATTCCAGGGAGGGGGAGGAACAAGAAAACAATGCAATATTAATGACTGAGCGACCTGCGACCCATGGCGATTCCAGCACTTACGGTACACAATCAAATCGAAGGATTTACTATGCAGACCGCCCTCAGCAGCTTCGCAGGTCCAATTGCCCTTGTCGGCCAGTGCGATGTGGGCGAAAACGATTTTCAATTGTTCTGGGGGAAAGAGGGGAAGACAAAGGGAATGTCGAAAATAAACAAGCGAGCGAACACGACAGAGAAGGGGGGGAAAAATGAAATGAAAATGGAAAAATCGAGTATAGAATACATAGAAAAAGGTTAAACGAGGTTCGTCAAACAAAGCGAACAGCATAAAGAATGCAGGAACTAACTCTTAATAGAAAGCTGACTAACTAATACCCTAGAAATTGGGTTTAAATTAATGTTAGCTACAAGTTACCCTTTGAATTATATTTAAAATTAGGAGAGAGGGTTTAACTAGAAAGAAGTTTCTTTTAAATTACAGATTTACTTTACAGGATTCCCTATCATATCCTTGCTGTTCACCCTTTACTGGGTATCCAGTTACAAAAGAATGTGGTAGGAGAATTGCAATTAATTGCGTTTGTTGTGCTAGTGGCACCCTGACCCCCTTGCTATCTATTGCAACCCAATGCATCGCCATTCCCATTTCCATTCCCATTCCCGTTCCCTATTCCCATTGATCCTTACCTGGCGATGTTTGCTCAAAGTGAATGCGTCCTTTGTTCTCGCGTATAATTTCGCCTCGCGGCGATTTCCATTGCAGCCTCACATCCGGATTGGGACTCCGGCACTGGACGATGAGGGATTCGTTTGTGTACCGCACCACGCTATGCTCCGCCGGACTCAGCGAAAGGCTCTCATGGTGATTGCCCAAGACGACAGCTGTAATGGCAAAAAAAGAGAAACACACACATATAGTAGTTGTCGAGTCCTGTGGGTAATAGCTCGTTAATTGCACGCACTGCAGGATATGCAGCAAGTTCTCTTCTATTAGAGCCAAGTTGCTCCTTTACGGTCAGGCATTTGCATACTCGGTGCAGTTTATTTACTTGGCAACTAAAATAGCATCAGGCGCCATTGCTTTCAGACACACGAACAAGAGAGTCGTAACACTCAAGAACATTTCAAAATAAACATTTTTTGAGAGAGAAGTCAAGAGGAGAGATATTATATGTAATAGTAAACTTGGTGATAAGAAGTTACTTTAAAAAGTATCTTCTAATTAAGCGCACACTTAAATATGTCATATTTAATAACAGCATATTTAAGGAACATATCCATATATTCAATAAACAAATAACTAGAAAGGTTTACCCTGTCACTAATTGAAAAATAGTGTTGCCAAGATAAATCTATAAATATATTTATATTTGCAGTCACAGAAGACGAATGAATATTTCTGCAAACAAAAACTTTCAAAAGAAACCGGAAGTGTTTTCATTTATTTTAGCATAACTCCAACTGGCAAGCAATTTATGTGGGCAATTTTTATTCCCTAACCGGCAGCTAACATACAACAAACTGCACTCAACGGATGGTAAAGGCTTTCACTTCTTGTTTGCTCCTCAGCTAGGCAAGGCAAGGCAAGGCGTCTTGCTCATTGAAATTTATCACAAGAAATTGCAATTTCATTTTGCCAATTCATGTCAATCCGCACGGAAGGAGGGAAAAAGCGGAGCAGAGACCTGGGGGCGAGGCCCGAAACTTGGAAAGCTGCATAGAACCGAAGGAGGATACCTCCGCAGCCCTTTGGGTATTCGGGGCTCTGTATAGATGCTGAAATTCTTGCATACTTTTTAATAAAGTTTGTTGCATGCCCAAAGTGGCAAAGATGGTATAAAAACAAGAACTCCGAAACACACAGCTCACAGAATAAAATAAGGGAAAGGAGCGGCGGGGTACATGGACATGATTGCATCGTTCATTTCGTTGGCAAAACTTTTGCGTTGCCTTTTTCCCCAGCGCTGTGCAAATTTTATTGGCAGCCAGTGTATATGGACATATTGAAATTATACAGCTACATAATGAAATACTTTCCGTATATATATATACATACTGCAACAGGGGCGGGGACTGGGGGGTAACCACAAGTCAGGAGTCATCTAAGTGGAACATTATTAACAATGCAGCTCGGGAAAAGATGCCGGCAATTAGGTTTTCGGCTGAGGAAACTTGGCTCGAATTAATTAGCATACTTGGTGAGTAGTTTGCGGTGCTGAGATTTAAGTTCTGTCTTCTAATTGGAGATTTTTAAGTTGCAAGTTAAGTTTATATACTGCAAATATTTATTTAGCATTTAATGTGTATGTCTTCATTTATCTAGCTGTGATATCTCCCATTGCAAGTTAAGTATCTTTGCACTTTTTGGAATATTTCTCCTAAAATCAACATCTTCATAAGCGTTAGCTTTTGTTTTTGTCTGAGAGCTTACTGAATATCTTAACGAATCAATGCTGACATCAGCTAGAGTTGCCAAACAATGGGCGACATTACTTTTTATCGCGCTCTTGGCACAACTTACACGCGAATCCTGCCCCCGAATGTGTGCTATATAGTTATGGGAGCGAGCAAATATTTGCATTGTTCGCCTTCACCTGCAGACGCCAACGACGTCAGTGTCGGTGTCTCTGTTTCTGTCTCTATCGCTATATCTGTATCTGTCTCTGTCTCTGTTGCGTCTGTCTGTTAAATCGCGAGCGCTGACGGCTTGTCTGAATGGTAAGATGACTGGATGACGGTTACAGGGGAAGAAAAAAGTCTTAACTTGTATATTTTTGGATATAAAAAATTATAAAAAAACTATTGACTATGTCATTTGACTATGATTATTGTCATTAAACTCAAAAAACACCTTAAAATTTATTTTATATTCAAAATACAATACATTTAATAAAAGCACTTATACGGAATGGTTTTTTTTAATCACTAATTTATTGTTCAAATTTACTCTTAGAAGAGTAGTTTCGACTGAAAAGATATCTTGAATTTGATGTCTTAAGAATTTAATTAATCCATTGAAAAATAGCAATATTCTGCCAGTGCACTGATTAATTATTATTTTCATATTAAACTTTAAAATATCCCAACTCTTAGAGAAGTTATTTCGACTAGAAAGATCTCTTAAATTCTAGGACTTACAAATATCATTTTAAATATATTTTAATATCAGAATTACTATTTTCTCCCAGTGCATCTCCCCTGGCTCCTGTTGCTACTCCTGTTTTCAACGCCACAGATATCTGAGCCAAAAAAAGTCCGAACACAGAGCGGGATGCACACGACACAACAGCCGTCATAAAATTTCATGCGCGGACCAAAGTTGCAGCACATGCGAGCTTAATGACAGCGTCACAAAAAAAGCAAAGATATATATATATCTTACAGATACATATATATATATATACAGGTGTGCTGAAGGGCCAGTGAGAGGAAAAATAAATGTAAAGCAGTGGCAAGTGTGAGAAAAACAAACAGTTAGTGGTAAATCGGAAATGGCATTCCCGGAGCCAGCCACAAGAGCGAAATGAAATTATCTGACTGGCTGTTGGCATTGTTCGGCGGCCTTTATAAATGCATTATGCCATGCACTCGTGTGCACCGCGAAGGCAAAGGGAAAATGGTGCAGGAAAATGCAGTGGGTGGGAGTGGGAGTTGGTTTCAAGAGGTGGTTTCAGGAGGAGGTAACGCCACGATGGAGCTGTTGAGCGGCAACACGTGCGAGCTGCCAAAAAATGCAGCCAAGCATGCAGTCGCCTGGGCGACGTCCTGTGAACTGACGTCCTGTCAGGATTTTTCCCAGCTTCTGTCTGCGCATTTACGTATGTGTTTATATTATACTCGTAGTAGTGTTAACCTGGAAATTCCGTAATAAATGGAATTCATTATGCCATGGCATTTTTGTCCTCATTTGTCATTTACAAAACCACTTTGGTTTTTCCAGTTGGCTTTCCCTGCTAACATTTCATTATCCAATAATTGTTTAATTAAAACTAATGAATTCCTGACAGCAACCGAGTTATTTTCTAAATATTTCCATTTAGCGTTGACTCATTTGAACATAAGGGGAAGGGGATATAAAGGGAAAATGGGGAAAATAAACTAGGACAATTATGGTATTCTCATTCTATGGGAAAAGGAATATAAAGTCCAAAGGTTTGCCTGTATTTTTAAGCTGTTCAATCTTAAACAATCTTTTAAATTCTCATGCATTATTCCTAATTAAAATATTAAACCCAAATTGCAACTGAAAACTTGCTTAGTTTTGCAACCAATAAAAGTCCAATTCTTTTCAAAATCCATTTCGTTGCCAGCATTAAATATAAAGTTGTGCTTAAAACTTGTGCCGCCATTGGACATTTATTGCCGCCTGCCAACGACGCCTGCCCCCTTGCCTGTCTCAAAATGAAATCGTAGCCATTTATTCATTTGTTTTTAAATTATTCAGCCAGAATTTTAATGAAAATTTCTCCTCCTTCTTTTGCTTTAAGGCGGGCCTGCAATTCAATTTCCATTAGCTCAGCGGAAAACTTTTTAATTATTTTCCAATGCTTAATGGGGATGCCCGGGGGGAAAGGGGCACTGCTTTTTATTTGCCTCGAAATGCTGCAAGTTTTCCTCTCGCTGTGCGACATTTTTGTTTTGCATTTACTCTGGCAAACAAAAAACAAAAAAAAAAGTTTGTTATTATTTTTGGATTTTTGTTTGAGCGTATATTTTTTCCCAGTACGCACGCATGGCTCTCAACTTCAATAAAAAAGTTTTAATTTCGCAGAGCAAGGGAGGGAGGGGCACTGCAGCCCGGCCATATATATCCTGCGAGCATTAGGGAGTGTTTTAATGTCAGCATAAACGCATATGAAGCGCACTTAACCTGAATTATTCGCGGGCTTTTGCCCAGGCACGCATTTCCCCGACATCGGGGAAAAGCCCAAAGGAAAATGCGAGCAAATAAAAGCCCTCGACGGCGGAGCATGCAAATAATTGCAGCATTTGTACGAGCTTAACCCATTTCTGTCAGGGCGTATCCCTGATACCCAATGGGATATGGCCAGAAAGTTTGTAGGAATACAAAAAATACAAAAAATAACTGCAGAGAAGTGGTTAACTTTGTGTCAGAAGCCAGACAGAAACGAGGATAATGATCAAGTGGGGAACGCCTGCCTGGGCTTTTGGGTTATAGAATATCCCTGAAATCGGTTAACTACTTGAAAAAAATACTAGGGAATATGTAAGTGGTATCTGTTATTAATTATATATTTTATTTATGGTATAGGTAGTGAGCATTAAAAAATTAATAAAAAGAATAAGTATAAGTCAATTTCGGTTGCACATTGAATGAAAAATCAGTAAAGTTGCAGTAAAGTGTCTTGAATGTGTTCAAAAGGCTGCAGCTGATAGGTAATTCTCAACGAAATTATTCTACTTTAATGTCCAACAATTCACACACTGAGAGCAATAACCTTTCTCACCTGGAACTAAATGTGACTACCTTTTGAATATCCTGGCATAGTCATCAGGTCAGGGAATTTAATACCAGTGGCACACACAAAAGCGGCTCTCGGGGAGCAGCACGTAATGCCAAAACACACATAAATCATCAGCGCGTCTCCGCACAAGAATATATTTCCGCTATAAAATGGACGCTTCCGCTTTTTCGGCTACTGAACGAGCCACGTTAACGTCTGTGTCTTCGTCTGCGTCTTCGTCTTGGCCAGCAGCAGGAAAACAGGAAGTGAGCTTGGTGAGCTCTTTCGGGTTTGCTTTTCCAGCTGCAACTGTGGCAGCAACAGCAGCAGCAGCGGAAGTGCTGCAGGTAGGAAAACCTGCTCTACTTTTCTAGAAGTGGAGATGCCTTTTTAATAGTTTTCCAGCTGACACTTGGCCGTGGCAAATTTGGTCGGTTTCTCTCTCTCAGTCTTGTTTCAGTTTCAGTTTGGCAATTAATTTTTTCCTGCTACCGCCAACGAGTTCATAAATTTCCCATTATGTGGAGTGCCGGCCGGAAAATACATTTATGCGTTTTTAAATGCCTGGCAGCTTATAACTCTCGCAGCTCGGCAGCTCTTCTGGTCTTTCTGGTCTTCTGGCCTTTGAGGAAGCCGGCGCATATAAATTTGCAACTGTCGGGCCGATAAGAGCCGAGGCAGGAGGAGAAGCTTCCCAAGGATATGGCCACTCGCCACTGGTCCAGTTCCAATTTTCCCTGGGAACTCACTACCGTCCCAGAGTCCGTGATTCTTCCCCTTTCAACTCGTTCATCAACATGGTGCTCTCCTTTGACTTTTGAAACAAAAGTTTGACAAACTTTACTTTCTACTTGGCAAGAGAAACACGATGCTGGATGGGATAAAAGGAGCGATGAGCTGAGCAGGTCCTCAGTTTAAACTGACGTTGTCGCAAAACTCTATAAAAGTTAGTGCTACTTAAATATTTTCAACATTATATAGATAAATCTGCGAACAGTGGTTTAGTGTCAGTTGCAATTGGGCTTTGTGTCGGCAAAAATATAAAATATATGCGCAAAGAGCAAATTGGATTTAAGTCAGCTCGAGCAGGATTAGTGCGGAATTTATGCTCTGCAGATTTCCAAACGGAAACTGGCATTAAATTCCATAAATAACTAGAAAAGGTTGACAATCAAATAGCACAAAAAATATTCCTTTTGTGTTTGTTTGCTTTTGTTTTCTGAAAGACGGAATAAATCACATCTTAGATTTTTATACAGAAACAAAACAAGAACTCATAACAAGTTGATAATTTATGTCATTATTCATGGGGCCATATCTAGACATTTGTTGGCCTTTTGTTCTTTCGGTCCACTGTGTCGGCGCCACCTTGAAGCATTTGCCATTTTCACTTTTCTTGAATACATTATGTATCCAGGGCTGTCTTCAGGCCAGACTTAGAGATCATTTGTTAAGCAAATTTCGCGTAAAGTTGCAACATGACAGGCCTCGCATTAATCATGTAGCCGGGACAGGCCATCAAATTGCATTAATCGTGGCCTCAAGTGTCGGCGCTAATTATCCCCGGCAATGATGTCATCCCCATCCTTATCCGCATCCTTCTTCCCTTCCTCTACATGGGTATAGTCTTACCCTTATTGGATCGCTTCGCTCTGGCGCACCTCATGAAGTTGTAATTGAAACTGTTGTGCGCACACATTGCGTATACGCCGCGTGCGACGTGCCAGCATAGACGAGGAGAGGAGAGGTGCCTCCTTAACGCTAGAAATAAAAATCAAATTTCTGCAACGCCGTACGCCAAAGTTGCTGGCACGCAATTTTTAGTTAAAACTTTGTCTCATGTCGCTGCTAAAAATTAAAATCCAACTGCAGGGGCCACGAGCCACACTTGCCAAGAGTCGAAGCTATAGTTACAGTTGCTCCTGCTCCTGCTGCTGCTGCTTCAGTCCTTTGCTAACAACTTTGCTGCTTGCACTTTGTCGTAAAAATAAAGTTTTACACACGCGTACGCGAGTTGCTTTTTCTATTGTATTACTTACTTGATGCCATTGTGTGTCAGTGAGCACGTGTGCGTGTGTGTGCCACATACACTACATGCCACATTACAGCGGCAGTGAGTACAACTACAACTGTGGCTGTCTGAGCTGACTGTTTGTCGTTTTTTTGGGATAGATATTTTCTAGTAATTCTTGATATATTTATCTTAATATATTATATATGTTATAAATATAACATAAAGATTTTAAAATAATCAAAAGGGCTCGAATAAACTTCAAATATATATATAAAATCGATATATTCTGCCCCTCCTAATATGATGATTTCAAAATATTTATTTTATATGTATTATTTAACAATTAATAAAGTAAGTAGGAAATTTTGAAGATCTCTCTGACATTTTATCCCCTGTTAATCTCCCCTTTTTCCTTGTCATCTCCGTTGGCCTGGGTGAGATTTTGTGGCGCTGCCTCTCCAGTGTCTTCATTTTTAGTGCGCTATAAGAAAAACTTGTCAGTTTCTGGATCCACTCGAATTGTTTTTGTTATGCCAACAAATTGCGGGACATTTGTGCGGACAACAAGGGACTTAACCCGGAGGTATGCCAACATAATAAGCAAAAGGAAACGGAATTTCCAATGCATTGTTATTTTTACGGCTTGAACCTCCCCTCGGATCCCCAACTTCTGAACTGTAGATAAAAGAAGGTGCCATGATGTCAGCCGATTACGACGCTTTGGTCTTTGTTGTTCTTCTTACCTATCCCGCTCAGCTAGTGGTTAATCCTGCAAATATGTTTATTTGTTCGGAGGCTAATTTCCGTAATTTCCTGACGATTACCACCGCTGCCGCAGCTGTAGCCGCTGGGCAAAACCAAAGCAACATTGTTGCTAATTTAATTTCCATTTGAGCAAACACTCGGACTCAGCCCACTTCCGTTTGACCAAAGTTTCCTTTCCAGGCAGTTGTAAAGTAAGGAGGAGGCGGAGGAGCGGTTTCCCCTCGATTAACCCGCTTAGGAAACTGATCCGTGCCACTTAGCTGCATATTTCATTAGCATGCAGGCGAAGAAGCAGCGCGGCAGGCACGGCCCTTAATCCTGGCAACAAAAACAAGTGGCAGCCAGCTAGAGGTAAGGAGTAATGTTGCTATAAATTCAGGTGCGTGCATGAGGAGCGCAAATTGTTCTTTCAAGTTTCGCGGAATAGTTGCGGGTGCCGAGATCCCGAGATACTCGTAGCGAAGCTAAAAAGTCTCCAGCTGACTAGCCCCCGTTGCAATTTATAACCAACTTCAGTTGTTTCCAGCTACAATTAATGCTCTTTTAATTAAACTCAAGTGCGCATTCGCAATTGCTAAATTTCACTCTGGTTGGGAGTGGGTTAAGGAGGAGGAGGATTGGTATTTAAATAGTTTAGTCAAGTTGAGCTCATTTCAGGAATGCGGGCTTAAATCCTCTGATAGAGGCTTTCAAGTGGCTTTTATTTTAATGAAATTTCCGCTCAAGCTAAAGAGTTTAATGAAATGGAGTTTACCTTCACTGCACAGTGATTTCAAGGGAAGAACTAATAAATAAAATGGGAAATAAGTGACTGTCTCAAGCTTAGATTAGTTATTTTAGACTTTAAATTTAATTTTTAGGCAGTATAAAGGAATTGCAAGTTTACAGATACATTTTTCTATTAAAGTAACCCAAAAGCTGGACATAAATTCTGCTTAAATTCTCCTCTTCCCTGGCGTTTTTTTAATTCCCAAACTTGCACACACACCTTTCCCCAGCATATTGTCTCACTGTGAGAGGACTCTTGTTACTCCATTAATTTATGCTGTAAACTATTAGAATCTCAACCAAAACAGGATGCTGCTGCTGCTATGTGGCACACATATAGACATAACACTCTCTAAGCTTTTAACGGCGTGTGCGCACACGGTGTGTGTTATGAGCAGCTAAAGCCAACATAAAGAGTGAAACAAATTGAATTTTTCATGCCAACAACCGCACACTTAACAAGTTTTTGTGCAGCGGTGGAAGCTGGTGGAAGAGAGAGGCGGGGAGTGCTGTGAACATATTGAAAAATGCGACAATATTTCCCACCGGCAATGAGGTGAGCTCCGCCTTGGCGGAGTGGGGTTTAGTTAGGCATTTAAGCCGCAGTCTGAGAGCGGATGAGCGGAGTGAAATATTGTTGCGGGTGCGGAGATTGCGCTCGCCGTGAGATCCTTTAATTTGCGACCCAGAGCGCAGCAGGATATGGTGCTTCTATATGCGAGAGGGGGGGAAGCGCTGAAAATAATAATAAAAGTCTACCTTTGATGGCTTCGGGGTTCATTTGCGGGCTCTGCCGGCACTTAAGCTGCAGCTAATTATGGCGCCGTAATGAGTGCATTTATTACCAGGTGAGTGAAGGAGAGCCATTAAAAATGATTTAACGGAATGAAAAATCTCTTCAATTATGCAAAAAACGCGAGTGCGCCGAGCTTTTTAAATTTAATTCTTTATATATTTTATATTTGCAGCGTAATGGAAGTTGGTCTGTGATTAAATTACAGTTCATATTCGCTTATTGATATTGATGGCCCATGGAGATTATTGAAGCTTAAGGACTTGCGGCCACAATATTGCTGTAAGGGATATTTAATCCTATTTAAATATTAACTCAAGTAGATCTGGCTATCTGACTTAAAGACTATCATTGTGAATTCACAAAAGCACTCTTACTATTTATCAGGTATCCTGCAGATTGCTTTCCCATTTCTACTTGATTCTCGGTGCCTGCCATTAGGACTTCAACGTGTAATGCAATGTAAATGCCAGGACGTTCGCTTTCCTCTGATTTACAGCGTGAATGGCATGACTTTGCAAATAAACTGCTACCAATTCGTCTTGATCAGGGTCTCTGATTTGAAAATGCAAATGCACACACACACCGAGCACTCTCTCAATCATTCCCGACCAAAGGATGTGCTGTTGCAGCAGTTGCATTTAAGGCGAGTCGCCTGTCGCTCATTTCAAATCGAGCAAACAAATGCACACAAATTCACATCTCATCACCGAGCGGCACGACCTTTTTCGTGTTCTCCCAGGCTTGTGGTCCTTTTGTATCCTGTTATATATATTTTTTGTTTCGGGGGTGTGGGGGATACCCACAAGCGGATCCGGATCGGGGGCCATATGTCTTGTTGTGCGCGCTGTGGGCGAGGGACTTAAGTAATTCATTACTTTAGTCATGCATTGTCATGCATGTTTGCCACGCTTTCCTTTCCCTTCCTTTCCCTTCCTTTCCTTCGTTTCGTTTCGCTCCGGTCCCTGCCATTGCATTTTTATGGGATATATCCTGGCTGGCAGCAGGTCGCTCCGCTCGGGTGCTGCATGTCAAGCCCGGGAGCTCACTGAACGCTGGCTGCTGTTGCAATTTGTATGCAAAATTGTTTTACAAATTGAGCAAGAAAGATGGCGTAAGCAGAAAGCACACGCACACACTCACACTCACCTACGTGGCACTCCTGACAAAGGATGTGCATGCAAACAAGACAGCCATAGACAGTTGCATTTCACTTTTCCGTGCTGCTTTTCTATAAATTTTTGAACGAGAGGCACGGCTTCCCCCGGCTCCAGGTGAAAGCCAGCAGTCCTTAAATAAGCAAGCTGCCGGCGTTGCCCGCCAGTTGTGACAATATTTACATAATTAATTGAGTTTATTTTTAATTTATGCCAAACAAAAGCCAACTGATTACGGCACTCAGAGGGAAAAAGAGACAGACTTTCATATCGCTCATTTATTTGCACTCATTACGCGGCGAACGAAGATTAATTACAATTTAACGGTGGCCCCGCGGCAGTAACTTTGATGCATTGTTTTCGTTACGCAATCTACACCGCGTAATCTCAAAGTGTCCTTCGCCTGCGACCCTGGGCTATTTTTACAAGTTTTTCATCTCGGCTTTCGAGTGGGGGGCGAACTTTGTAAGCCTCCTGCTGCTGCTGCTGATCCACTTCAACTTGTAGTAGCAGGTGTTGGCATTTAAGGGAAATACAAGTAAAGGTGAGTCCCTACAGCAGTAGCAGGAGAGAGAGAGATGGGAGGCAGGACCTGGGGAAAAACTTTGACGAAGGCAAGCGCTGGAAAGTATGCAGCAGCGTTTTATTGTTATTCTTAAATCGCTTGCAGTAGGCGAGAGCCGGCATCACGCATACGCCGTGTGTACCACTCTCAGGGAATCTGATCTAAGCCAGTGTTTAAGGTTATCATTGGGATTTAATTTAAAATTTATTTGTAAAAACTTTGGTTAAGTCTTGCATTTACTAAGTTTATATAAGATACAATTTCTTTGAAAGTAATTACTATTTATTAAAAGAAATGTTTCTATTTACTTTCTTTATTTATTCTTCTGCTGAAACTACTTTGCTTAGTCTTTGTTCAAATTTGTTTTTAGAGATGATGCTGGCTAATGTAAACCGTATAATTGGGGTCAAGCTATACGCCATCTCCTCCTGTCCCATCACAAAAGTTCATTTATAAATTGCACAAAGCAATGGATTGCGGTCAGGCTTTTGCGGTCACTCTGTTCATATTATAATTAAAATATAAATATGGCCGAGACGAGAGTACATATTTACGGAGCTCTTGCCCGACAATTTAAGTATTCAAATATTGACAGACAGACGTCTTTCTCCTGGAGGTTCGACGGGGGGAATCTTGGCAAGTTTTATCAGCAGTGTCGCAGCAATTTGTGAGAGCCTTAGAGCTGGGCCACTTTTCGAATTCCAATTGTTCGATGCTGGAGTGGAGACCCGCATGTTCTTCATTTGTTTGTTGGCCAAAGTCCACTCGACGACAACTGCCTGGTAGCGAGGAGGGAGGCTGGGAAGAGTGGCTCTGCGGAGCGGCGGGAATCTGGTCTATTGAGCGAACTTTTCCCAAAAGTGGAATTGCATTTGCTTTGCTTGAAAAACTATTATAACTTTGGCCGCTGCTGCCGCGCCATGCAAGAGTTTCAGTTCATCCAACTATGAAAGTACTTTATGTGAGCTAACAAAAATATTTCTTTTATTGAGTTTCGCCTGAGCCTGAGTCCCGAGTCCCAAGTCCCAAGTCCTCGATTTTAGGCTGAGTGGAAACCTCCACAGCAGAAGCGCCTGCAAACTTTTGTTCTCAAAGCGCTGTTGCAGAAGACGAAGAAGAAGAAGGCCAAGTCCCCCAGCTTGCCACCAAGTGCCATTGTTGGCCAAGTCGAAGACAAGTTGATACCGGAAGGCAGCTGGGCTCGGCTCCGCTCAGCGTGCTCTGGTTGTATGATATATGCAATCTAGTTACCAGACCCACAAGCAAATCGTTTTATTTATTTAAACGAAAAAGAAAACGGATATCAAAGAGTAATAGTTTAATTTTTAGGAAATCGTTTAAGTTGGTAAGATGGGTTTTTGGTGAGTTTAGGGATCTAAGGACCGAATCAAGTGTGAAGTTTGTTAATTGAGATTTATTAGAAAGTGAGTATGTGGCTTTTCAAACTTCCAACTTTAAAAGTCTGTTGTTAACATGCATTTTTAGAATACAATTATGTCAATTGGCCTTAATGGTCAGTTGGCAGCCGGAAAACTATAAAACTTGATTTATTTACTGCACAAATTAACCGCAACTGTCGTCTGGCCGTAATTTGTTAGAGGCATTTTTATATATGTATATGCAAATCTGCCAGATGATGCAACATAAATTGTGCAGCATTTGCATTTAAAATGTCATTGCTGGAATTATAACTTTAAAGTGGCAGCCTTTCGCCCGCACACATTAGCCAGGCGAATAAACCTGTTTTAGCCGCACAAAAAGCCATCAAAGTTTTTAGTACTTTTCGGCGTATGTGCCTCACACGCACACAAACAAGCCGCAGACTGTGGCATATGGTCTGTGTTTTGTGTCTGTTTTTGTTGTTGCATTTGCTGTTGTATTTGCTTTTCCTGTTACACTTCTTGTTGCTCTGATTATGCAATATTCGTTGTAGCTGTTTTTGTTGCTCGCCGGTTATTGTTTGTTGCGCTAGTTCTGTGGTCGCGCTTTGTTTGGCAACAGACAATGCAACATGGAAATAAAAAAGTAAGAAAAAACAGTGTTACGCAATACCTGCCACGCCCCCAAACAAAAAACGCATTCGCAACGTCAGCGTCAGCCAAGTTTTAATTACGTAAAATATTTCAGCGCACCCTCTAATCAACTTAAAAGCCAGCAAAACGCAGTAGCTGCAGTTGCAGCATCCCCAGCAGCCGGCGATTTTGCAATTCGGTAACATGGTCCGAAGTGTTGCAGCTCCTGTTGCAACGCGGCACTACAAAGCACCCAAAAATCCACGTCAGGCAGTGAGAGCCTGGAAAAGTCATCTGCAAAAATACTCCTTACAGAATACAGAGTCTTATAATTGCAGGCGAGCCACTCTATCGCCTCATTCTTCAAGAGGCATTGGTCTATTGTCTTCAGCTTAATGCAGTTGCCTCTTGTGTGAACTTTAAGGGGTTCTAAGGAATTATGTTTAAAAGGGATATACAGTTTCACAGGACAAAAAATTAGGGTATATATTTGATGCAACTTGGAAGAAAGGTGTTGGCTTTCATGTGCTTTTATTTTAAGTAATTGGAGCATGTGCAAAGAATATACTACTAAAGCAAGTCACAAGGTTATTCGAAATCAAATGATTAAAAATAATAAATAAGAAAAAAAAAATTATATAGATAATATTTAGGCAAATGAACAAATGAAATATATATAAAATGTATAATAAATAGTTATATTAACCTACATACGTTTTATGTTATGTTTTATGTTTTATTTTTAGTCCGATTTAAATTATTTTCTTCTCTTTAGGAAACTTATTATTATATTAAGTTATATTTCATTTTCAAGCCTTCCCCCAGAGTCTCTTAGTATTCTACTGTTTACAAAACTTATTCCCCCTAAGCATAAGGCATCTACTCGTCCACCATACCCCATAAATTTGTTTCTCTTTTGAGTTTGTTGTTATGTAATTACTTGCTGAGTGGCGTACGCAAAATGTTTGAGCCGGCAGTTGCCACAGAAACAGCAGCAGCAGCAGCGGCAGCAGCAGCAACAGCAACTATAGCTGCAGCAGGAGCAACATCAGGAGTCCTGCTCTAAGTGCTTTTTGACATGCAACTACTACATACTTGCTTGTATGATGCATTTATGAATGCTCCTGTGTGTGTGCGTGCTGGGAGGTGCGAACATTTATTAACATGCATGTGGCAGAGGGTACAGTAAAAGCAATTTAGTTTACTGCAAATGTTGGCCGGCGGGGCTTTGTTCTGCTGCCTTCAGCATTTTCGGCTGATTCATGGCTAAACGTTTTGCAGCAAACAGTGCGTATGATTGATATCGTACCCGGGCACAGCGCTAACAAGCTGTGTGGTGAGCGGCGAAAATTCAATTCACAACATGAGGCAAGTGGACGATGGACGATGGACTTTACTAGTTGGTCCATTAAAAGCCAAGCTGCTCGGTGGGTTCTAAGGATGAGTTAGAAAATATCGAAGCAGAAGGGAAAGAGTCGATATTTTTGACGACAGATATGTTCGATAAATATATGTATTATAGATACTTATTTATTAGGTTTTTTTATAAAAGAACTTTATTGATATTTTGTTTTATTTTGATATTTCAATCCTTAATGTTGACAAACATACTTTTGTTAAGAGAAGGCTGGAAAAACTTGTCAAACCTAAAATTATATATTACAATTATCTCCTAATTTCCGATATAGTTTGTTTTAAATTAAGTAAGTAAGCAAAAAGTATCGTAGATATTTTTTTTTAATATGCACTTATTTATTGGTAAGATCCATAATTTATTTATCGCCTATCTTAATTATTAAGAATTTGCATCGATATTTCGTGTGGTACATTCCCAGTCCGTGCCACTTTGCAGGCCTTTCCCACAAACATGATGGAGGCGGAGTCGGAGGCAAACAAAGTAGATACAACCAATAGATACGAGTTGTCCGACTACCACTTCGGCCAGCATAAATCACAAGTCACCTGGCCGGCCGCTTGAGCCTGTGCTGATATTTTGGCTAACAATTGTTAATCAACTGCCAACATGACAGGCACAAATTATGCGAGCAACGCCGAGAGCAAGTCAGTCGCCAAGCCAAAATGCGGTCAGGACGAAGGAGCTCAGGCTCAGGAGGACTCCTTGGAATTGTTTGCTTGCTCGGCTAATGCCCACGATGGGCGATTTCTGCGTGAATGGAATTTATTATGCCGGCCGGCAATCGATCAATGCTATAACCTTTTGTTCGATCGGCAAAGCTTCGCCTTCAATCGATTTCAATTGCCATAAATTGCGACACACAAAAGTCAATGCAATTATGTGCAAATTGCATTTTATTTGATTCGATTTGTTTCGTTTCGATTCGATTCGATTCGCATCGCTTCACCTCCTTTCCCTGCCGATGATTGGATTATGCAAATGTTCCGCTGTAAATGGCACAAGCACATTGCTAATTGAAATCGCTGCCTAAAGTTAAGTTAGAGCTGAAACTTTTTAGGTACAGGTGCCAGGTGCCGTGTGCCAGGTGCTTTTTGCGATTCCAAATAATTCCATTGAAGCGTGGCAATAATTTCAGGCAATACAACTTAAAGGTAATTTCAAAAGGATTTCCGTTTTGGAAACTTTCCTCCTGTGCTTAGCATGTGCTGTTGCCTGAAATTGGCAAATTTAATTTTCACACTTTGGGGAATTTCCAGGAGACATCTCAGACATATTTGCCTTTACTCTATGACTGTTGTTGGTTTTCTTTGAGCAGTTTTAATTAACAGATGATGCTTTGCCTTGGCTTGGATTGCTATGCAAATGCGAAAAGCTCTCAAATGGGACCAATTACAGTGTCAACATGTGGGATTCCGTATCGGGCAAAGTGAATACATAATAGCAAGTGGAACAGTGATTATTATATTCATGAAGAAGCACTCAGGTAGGAATTTAAATAAATGAAATATTTTACAATTTTTGGGTTAGGGAAAAGCACTAAGATAGAGTGTGGTTTTATAGCTATTTATGAGTGGTAATGATACCCATCAACTGTCAGCTTACCTTTGGTAATAATATCTATTCCTGTTGTAGGCTTTCTATCTGTAATTCTGACAATTTCCCCACCGAAATGAAATTAATGAGGCCTCGAGCCTTTTGGCCATTTTACACCGAAATCTATCCCTCTGGCTGGCTGTCATGAACTTATTTGTTCAGGCAAAACCGTGTTTTTCGCATTTTCAATTTCAATTAGCGATCGGTTGTGATGGCAGCATTACGTTGCCGCTTAGCTATGCATATCGGTCAAATAGAATTTGAATTGCAATTACAATTGCAATTGGGGCTGCATTCATAATCAATTGTTGGTTGCCAGTGAATCCACTTCGGGCGTGTCTCTAATTGCCAAAACAGCTTTCCGTTTTCCGAAATAATCGTGGCGCTGACATTTTAAATAAATCATGGTGCGTAATACAAGAGACAACCTGTGATGATGTCTGCGTTGTTTGTTTATGGTAAAATACAACGAGTGAGGTGCACCGCATTCGCTAATTGAAGCAAACGTGGCGTATACGTGATATTGAAGGCCATTGACATTTGGCAGAACATTAAATGGCCTGCCAAAATATTTGACTTCCAGAACGTTAATTTCTATGCAAATTAAAGAGCATTTATGAGAACATTAAACTAACATTTTGTGGCCAGAAAGAAGGTGTGTGTATATCTCGCTTTAAGTCAGTTTAGTCTGGCAGTCATTTTCGGGACGAAACTTTCTCCTTGTGTGTCGGCCTAAATGGCGCATGTACATGGAGAGATGCGAAACTACGTTGGCAGAAAATTGCTCCTCTGATGCCTGCCATTGTCACGACAAGTTGCTGCTTCTAATTGCAGTTTGCTGGCAGTTACTATTCCGGCATTCGCATAACATCAACTTGACACAATTCGCAATGCTCGATGCCTTTCTGCAAATTGTTCATGCTCGGGCCAATTCCTACTTCTGACAGTCCCTGTTCCAAGTTTGTGACATCATAAATGGAGAAGTTGGAGTGAAAAAAGAAGGCTTACCTTGTAAATAAAACTAGGAAATAGGAATTGTTCAAGAGAAGCTCTGGAAACTAAAACTAAAAGTTTAATTTTTGTATTTTTTCTGTAATTTCCATTTAAACTATTTTCTATTTAAGATAAAATTTAGAACACAAATTCTTTAAGTGCCATGAAAACTTGTATACAACTGAATATATTTTAATTTTAAGTCCCTTTTCTAAACTTTTCATTCAGCTATAAATTCACAGTGACACCTGTCGAGTTTTTCCTCAATTTCCCTATTTAGAAAATAACAATAGAACGTATTTTTCTCCTCTATCAGTTTTGGCTCTTTAATTGATTGCTTTTTTTATTGCTACCAAAGGGTTTTTTGGTCGGTTTCCATGTTGCTGCTAAAACTTGGTCCATACTTTTGTGGTTTGGTTACTAATTGGTCACTGACCATGTCCTGATTTATTACCGTCTTCCTGGCCGACAATTTGTTCAGTTTATTTGAACCATGTTGTAACAGTCTCTGGCAAATACTCGAAGCTAAAAACCAAGGAGGGGACAAAGGAAACTCCATTTTGTTTTGTGTCCAAAATAATTTTTCAAAACTTCTCATATACTGTGGCCAAGTGTCGGGCGTTGAGAGCTGTCGAGAGCAGAGCCAAAACGACACCGACATCAATAGCTCCAAGGAGGAAGACAGGCGAACGACCAGGACCAGGACCAGGACCAAAGACCACAACCAGGACTGTTGGCCAGAAGACCAATGCGTAACACTTCGGCCAAACAAACTTGTTTACACATTTTTGGTTGCTCAATTTCTAATGTCAACAGACGAGCCAACAGCAAGTTGTTTGTCCTCGATGTCCTTGGCTGCTGCTCCTGTGGGTGGCCATCCTCGCCACCTCGCCACCTAAGTTTGCAACAGTGTCCTGCCTCTGCTTTCCTCCGTTTAAGCACAAGTATGCCCTAAAAAGTAATTCACGCTCAAACTTAGGCAACTCTGGCAGAGAAAAAAAAGGACATTTCCTTGACCGTGTGCCAGATACAGGCACTCGGATTGCAATCCTGTTGCCTTGGCTATATGCAAATGAGCCGCCAGCGCGACTTGTCGCGACTTTATGGCCCGATGCAGATGCAGTTTTTTACGAGAACGCGACAGGAAATGACGGGACGGGAATGAGGACGAATCCTACAGGACGCCTGCAGTGGTAAATTACGGTCGCGCATTAAGGCTAATCCATTGCAATGATGACGTTAAGTGGCCTCGGCGACAGTTGTGCGAACTTTTATGCGCCATAAAAATCCAATGCGAACAGTGGATCTTATTTTGAGAGAAATTAATCGGAAAATTTTTGGGAATTACAAAAACAAATTCAAAGATTTTTGCTTCGTTTTAATAATAATTTAAAATGTGTGTAAGGAAAATCTTCAAGAAATACTTGTAAAATAAGTGTTTGTTGTTACAAATATATGTTATTTTATATAGAAGGAAATATAAATTTAAAACATGACTTGTATTTCGAGAGCATTGACTCTGAAGTTTATATATATTTTCTTAATTGACAGTATTTAGTTATACTTTAAATAAATATTATTTTTTTAAGCCACACGTATTCTCATAATCCTATATTCTGTCCTGTTGTTTTTCCCTTCTTTCCACTGTTCTCACTATATTTTTTTTTGCTAGCTTGCTGCCTTGTGCTAATTTCGATTTAATTTTATTTCAGCTTTAAATTTTTTATGTCCCCTCTTGGAGTCGTGCTGCCGCTCGTCGCCAGTTGCCTGCCGCCTCTCCTTCCACATATGCCATGCATTTAAATGAAAATTTTCCTGTGTGCGTGAGTTTTTGCTATTTCATTCAATTACCGACTCGAGCACGACCTGGTATGGCATGGTCTATGGCTCTTTGGTATGTCTATGGCTGTGTCTTTCCGGCTACCACCAGTGAGCAAAGGAAAGATGGGAGAGAGGACGATGGCGATGGCGATGGCGTGCGAGCTGGCAGGGCTTTTATGGCCGACTGGAGCCTGTCACATTTGCTTATGCCTTGGCTTAGGTCAAATTATGTTTGACTATAAACGGCATGCGAAATTTTCGGACAAAGCCCCGGGCACATCAATTTTAATCAAAGGGGCCGGCAAGGCAACCTAGGAACGTGCTTGGCATGGCCAAGTTGGAAGTGGTCAGGTCAGGAGCCTCCTCATCTCATCATATTGTCGGCATATCAAGGCGCAAAAACTTGGCAGCTCTTCTGGGACATTTTGGACAACACTTTTGAGGCAGGAAGTCAAAGCGAGGCAGTAAATCAAAGCTAAGCTTAGAGCGTTGATGACCGTTGGAGACGTTGTCCGTTGGAGGAGATGCATCTGTTTGGCGAACTTTGAACTTGCTTTGGGGATCAGTAAAGGAAGAGAAAGGCGGCTTAACCCTTTAACGCCGCTATCAGCTTTCACATTTCACTTGGCTTTAACTTTGTGGGGTTATTCTGTCTCCTTGTCTTCTGTTTTGCCTTCGGCAATTGCACAATTTCTTTTGCCTTTGGGCCGTCCTGGGGGTTAAGCCTTAGACCTGGTCACTTGACCCGCTTGAAGTCTCCTTCCAGGGAATAAGATTTGGAGGAAGTGTAACCCTGGGGGTAAATCAGTGTAGTTGAAAGGCAAGATAAACCTAAGACTTACAGGCTTCCACAGGAAATGTTTTTTCTTAATAAATAGCCTACAAGTATAACTTAATTTTGGGAAAGTAATTTATAAAAAGAAGATTTTCTTTACCTAGCAGTTAAGTTAAGCAAATAAAGCAGACATTTGTTTTCTTTTAACAAACAAAACTATTCGGTGAACCCCTAAACATAATGTAATTTCCAATAACATTTGTAAACCGAATTTAATTATAAAGAAAACATTTAAAAAATACTATATATTAATAAAACTTCTAAACTCTGTAAACTTCAAAATAATTTGTAATAATTTACATTTTATAATTTATTAAAATTTATAAACCCCTTTTTAATATCATCCTCTGTCTGAAACCGCTAATTATTTCGTTGACTGCCGCCCACTCAACCGACTTTGTGTGTGGGCATAATTCCCTTTGGAAAGCAAGTTACTTTGTTGACTTCTACGAATTTGTCATCACGCATCAGTCGTCCTGTCAGACTCTCGTCCACTCCTCTACTTTGACGTCCACCTCCTCTTGGTCCTTCTAGCAGAAACCGAGGCTAAGCCCTCTGTGCTTTGCGGGGCTCCTGCTCGGTCTATTACCTTACTACGACTTCCTGGAACCGGAGGGCTCCCGCCCGGAACAATGTGTCCCGCCTAATCCTTTTTATGCCCGACTATTATTACCAGCTGCAACATAGTTATGGTTCTGCTTGACGAACCAGCTCGGCGACGACACGACCTCCCTAAGCCGCTTACGGTTGGTGCCCACTTCGTCGACTTTGTCTCAATTTCAGCAATTGACATTCTGTTGGTAGGAACTTTAATATTTATTAGCTGTTAGCCAACTTCAAAGCCAAAAGGCCAACATTGACATTTCAATCGAGGCGAGCTCATCATTTATTCATCTCTCGGGGCAGGCTTACTTCTGAGTGTGTTTGTTTGTTGCCCCTTAAGTAAATGCCAATGTCTTGGCCCGAAATATTATGATAACTAATAATGTGCCAGGGGTCATTGGAGCTCTGCCAGCAGCGAAAATACCACTCAAACACTTTGGTTTTTGCCAAAAACGTTTTTGGCCATATATGCATTTTTATTTACTTGTTTATTTATCGATATTATTATTTGTGGTCAAGTATTATGTTCTTGTCAATAAAATTGATTGCAGGAAACTTTAAAGATAAGTGGTTTTCCATGGGAAGTATTAAATTCCATGCACTGTTTTCAACCGTAGTACATTTTAATTTCAATTTCAAGCTTTTATTCTCTCCCCCAAATATAAATTTTATATAAACTTTAAAAATTTCATAAAAAATAAAATCCTTATGCAGCCGTTTAAGGCTCTATCCAAAGCTGTTTGTTTATATAACATGGACAACCGCAAGAACCATCGAATTTGGCAAAATGTCAGAATGCGGTTTTTGCCACTAAACTTTACGTTTGCCAAGGCAAAAGTTCAAAGGGCTGCGGTGAATGGATAAGTTGGCCGTTACCCCCGATAACCTCCCTTTACCCAACCCAAAGATACACAAAAAAAAAGGCACGGAAAACATTGACAAGGCCACAGGGGCATGGGGCATCAAACACGGGGCGGCGGCAGCGGCTTTGGCAGTTTTGTGGCTGAAAAGTTGCCTCCAACCAACATGTGTTGCAATGAGTTATAGTTTTCTTGGTAACCGTGCCGAAAATCAATATTCCAGTAGCTGCAGAAACTCCACTCGTAATTTCAGAGCAGACCAAACCAATTGCATTTCCGTTTCCTGTTCGCCTGACAAACAGGCTGCACGTGTGCGTGTGGTGTGTGTGTGTGAGTGCTAATCGCTGCATATCAGTTACGCGCTGCACGTCCCTGTGCACGTCCTTTTGCCGCCATCGCCATCGCCATCTTTTTCGGCGCAGGTTGCATCTGCTTATTGCCACATAAATCAACCAATATGCCAGACAGAGCTGCATGCCAAAAACTGCAGCTCCTGCTCCTGGAAGAGAGTCACGCCTCCAGCTCGGAGCATCCGCATCCGCATCTATATCCACATGGCTGGTCGGGCACGTGTTTCATCTTAAATGTAATATAAGTCGCATCCGCTTTGTCCTTGGCATCTGCCACTCGCTCTAGCTTCTATTTCTCTCTTCCTATGACATATGAAAATGACTTGAAGCATAAATCTAGCAAAAATTGCTTCTTTCTCTTAATAATTTCCACATGAAAAGCATTTTAAAGTTCAATTTTGGCAAATGTCATCAAACATATGGCAGAGATTGACGAAGCAATATCAATTTGTACATTTTTCAAGTATGGTTTTTGGGCTCAAAAGGTACTTGTATTTATTTATTAACTAAAGTGCTGAGAACTTGAAGAGTGATCAGAGTGCTGCTTGAACTAAAAGCATTTATTTGATGCTGAAATAATTTTAGAATAACAATTTTTATTAAAGTTACCTTTAAATTCCATAATGTAAACTAACTTGTTATTTTTTTCAAATCCCAAATTAATTCCAAAATCAAGTATTTATAGCTTTTTAACCTTAAGTAAAGTCACTACTTGGTTCCACTGTTCCCTGACTTTTCCTGGCCAAGTGACACTAAGCGTTCTGACAAATAAACGCAGCCCATAAACAAAGTCCCCTCTCCCAATCTCTCACAAAACTAGAAGCGCAGAATTTGGGGAAAACTAGGAAATACAGGGGAAAACAGCATGGAAAGTAGCACTCATGACAGACAGCACTTGCACATAGATCAACTCCGGCGTCGACGACACGGAAGTTGCCTCGGTATTTCCGGTTGTCTCACTGACATGGCCGCCATTGCTGCTGCTGCTTTTGCTGCTGCTGCTGCTGCGTCATCGCCCGTTTGTCGCCGCCTGTCAGGGACACACACACACTCGACACAGCACAAACAGCGCAAATGAGATGCCAAAATAGTTGCGTTTATGGTTAACATTTGGAGGTAAATGAGTTTCGCTTATCCAGTTGATGTTTCAGTTTTCGTTTCGCTTCAGTTACGCCGCCTGTTCTGCATTTTCGGTTTTAGCCCTGGCTTAATTGTGTGCTTTTGTGTGACATTGCCAGGACATTTGCCGGGATCCCGAAGTGCCATTCGCTGGTGATTAAATTTTCAGTTTTACAAACTCGGGGCTCACTAATTGAAATTGCTTTTTCAAAAGCACTTTTGGGTTCAGGAAGAAGATACTGTAATATTCCCTACACAGCCCTTGGCATCAAATTAACTCATTATAATTTGTGGGTCGAGCGGAGGTCCTGTGTGTGTGAGTTTGTGTATCCTGTAGCCCTGTCTCGATTCCCTGAGCAAACCCGGTTAGGCTGGCTGCAAATTGAAAATTTGTTTCGCAAAACTCAATTGCCGCATAAATAGTTTAGCCCGAGCTGCAGCTGCAGCTGCTGCAGTTGTGACCCATAAAGCATACGATCCGTGGCACCATACCCCCTACCCTTTCCCCTAACCCGTTTGCAGCTTATTAATTACCGCTGGCCCCGCGGCAGCCAATATGGCATCAATCCGGCCATCCGTCAGTGCGGCGAGTATCTATAGGATCTGTAGCATCGGTAGTATTTGTGTGCATTAGATTTTAATTGCACGTAATTTAACATGACTTGCCACTGATGCTGCTGTTGCTGCTGCTGCTGTGCCAGCGGATTTATTACAAAGGAAATGTGATTGACGTCAGGCACTTGGCCCGGGGCAATGTGCCACGAAATGAAAGGATTTTCCAACGCATCTCGGCACTCGACAGCCGCCGCCACTGCCACTGCCACCGCATCCGCAACAAATGAAACGTATATTGTGCAATAAAAGCCATCAATAACCGGGCTCTAGATGTCAATTGAAGGGAAGAACTGGAAACTGGAAACTGGAAACTAGAAACTATAGGGACTAGAAACGACAGCCAAGTAGACGACAACGACGACGACGACAAGTGCTGGCGGTAATTGTACGGACTGAAAGGAGTTGGCCAAGTGAAGAGCAGCAGCTCTGTAGAAGGGGAAATTATGCCAATCAATTACCAAATGGAAAATCTATAAGCACACATACGTGTTTGTTGTCTTGAATAAAATATAATCAAGCAAATGGCCAACAAATAACTTTTAAAAGAGTATAAACTAAGAAAGAGCCTAAAAGAATCATTGAATATAAAAGATTTCAAGCAAATACAATGTTTTCTTAAGGGGTAAACAAAAGGATAGTCTTGCTGTTAAAACAAATAAAAGCAAAAATATTCTTTCAGATGATATTTTTTAAAAGAAAATAATTTGAAATATTGCGTTACCTTTAGAGTAAAATAACTGCATTCCAGCAATATTTTATTACCGCATTTCCTCTTTCTTAATTTAATTGCCAAACTGCTTTCCACCAATTCCCTTCGAAATTCCTCTCTGCAGGGTGCACTTAAAATTTAAAATTCCATATTTCAAGTATCAATTTCGAGACTCCCGACGGCAGTAAAAAAATCGTTGTCATAAAATCCTTGCAGACCCGCATAAAGCCATGAATGGCCCGAGCAATTTGACAGCTGTTGATGGATTCAGAGAGAGCTGCAAACAGAACTATAACTATAACCGGCCGTGTCAGTGCCGGGAGCCAGCGGCAACTTTAATGCCTGAAAAGGAGCGCGGAAATCAATACGCGTCCTGGAGGCAGCAGTCCTGGCATTCGCGTCGCGTCGACCCCCCGGCGGAGTATAACACCCGATAACGGCCGCTGAATTTATCCCCAGCCAAGCCGGCGAAAGAATTGCTGCTGTAAAAATTGGCAGTGACAAGCGGCGAGAGAGGGTTCCAGGATGCCGGGATGCCGGGATGCTGGTATCCTGGCAGTGGCAGCGGTGGCAGCCACCACAGGCACCGCCACACCCACCGGCAGCAACAACGACAAGTAACTGATGGCGCCACGAAACTGCGACGCCATTTGTCTGCCGAAATAGGAAGCAGCTCACAAAAAATGTGGAGAAATAGCGCGCTCGGAGCATGACCTAGAAAAATAAGCTTCAAGGAGGGTTCGGGGTTGAGGGTTGAGGTGGCACTCCCCGGACTAAAGACAGTTAAGCCTGGGCCATGTGCGTCTGTCCAGGCACCCGGAATGAATTGATTTATTAGCATTCAATATTCACCACAACATAATTAGTTTTTGTTTGTTTGTGCAAATTGATTGAGTGTCCGGTTTTGGCTCTTTGGAGCGCAGCTCATTTGTTAAAGCCATCCGCGTAATGTTTATAATTTAATTAGTTTTCATTTGAGCCAATTTACGCGCAGGAATGATCAGTGCTTGGTATGTCTTTGATTTGTTTGAGAGTCACAAAAAAACATATTAATTAATTCTGATGAATGGTAATTTAACACCAGGAACTCGAACAATTATTTTATTTGCCAAATAGGCTTTAATTCGCTTTAAGCGATTGTATTAATTTGAAAATTAATAACATTTTATTTGATAAAGAGCAGAAATGAACTCATTTGTCGTTGTGCTTAAAGTATAATTATATGTTTTGAATATTTTTAAAGCAACCTTCGGTGTGTGAATATAATTTAAAAAATATTTTTATATAATTTTTAAAAAGTTAACTTTTAAATAATATTTTTAAAATATATCCTTTTTAAGAGTTTATATTTATTTATTATTAATATTACTTTGCAGTCTCTGAATGTACTTACGTTCTAAATTTATTAATTAAATTCTGAAGGGTTTTTAATAAATATTCTTTTTTCTTTTATTTATTTATTTTTATGATGCAAGACATTTAATTTATTTAAACATAACAAACTGTATGCATAAATCACTCAAAGGCTTAGGCTTATCTTGTCAATCTATTTGTAAACAAATTTGAAAAGCCATATTTCTTCCCTCGATAATGCCATGGAAACGTCAAACCCTTCTCTCGTTATTTCCAATTTTCCTTTACAAATAAAATCTTTTAAAAAATACCCCTTCATTTTATAAATATCACACCACAATCTTAGCCCTTCAGCCCTCATTCAGCATTCAAAGCCCTGTTAGCTTTAAATATGTTTTAATTTTGGCATCATGACTTCATAGCGATATTATCGATTTCCCAATGCTTGCCAAAACGAGGGAAAAAGAAGAAAAGAAAAACCATTTTTACCCGGCAAATGGCCAATGCCAAGAGGTTGCTTGGCGGAGCATCATTTTGGGGGTCGACTGGCGCCGTCTGGTCGGCCAGAAAACAAAGTGTAACCTTAACACACGCGGCTGAAATGGCGGCGAACGGACAGAGCCACCTTCTCCCCCTGCTCCCCCTCTTTTCCTTGTTCCACCCCATTTTCCGACCTCTTTTTCCCTTTTGGCAGACAATAGACAGACAGCGCCGTTCATTACAGCCGGCGGAGCGTAGGAAAAACAAACAAGTTTTCCTTTGCTGATAAAGCATAAAACTGTCGTCAAGGCTTTGCCAGCTTTTTTGCACTCTTAGAAAATATTTAAGGGATGTGAGGTCCTTTAATTAAAGCGAACTGAAATGCTGAGCATATAAAGCTTAATTTAATTTTTTCCTAATTGATATTGTATTAGTTTAAAGCAGAAATAGTAGTTAATATATAGTCCACAAAAAGAGTCATTTTAATAAACATTTTTTTCTCTGAATGTTTAGGCTGGTTTCCAGCAGCAGCAAGGACAATTCTCGCATGTTTTTTCGGGGGGGCGTCATAATAAGGCTAACACAATGGCCAGGATTAAGTGGGTCCAAAGTGCAATGTGCTCGTCCTTTGCTTTGTTGCCTTGTCCTTTGTCAACGTTGCAGCTACAGCCGCCCCACAGGAGCCTGCAGGCTGCTGGTGCTGTTGCTTGTTTGTTGCGCTTTTGTGTCGACACAACAACGGGCTTTGCCAGAGAGCTCTTACACGTACATGTCCTTGTTAGTGTGCTCTAGTGGAGTCCTCCTTCCCTGCCATCGACTCTCGATAGCCCTTGGTGCGCCGGATATACGTATTAGTGTTACGATTCCCGGCAAGATTCGCATTGCAATTGCAAAGTAAATGCCTTAATGCGCTTATCCTTTTAGCGTCGGTTGGGCACCTAACCATTTCCTCCGGCAGTAGCAGGACCTCTCTTGCTTGCTTTGCACAGTTTTTTCGCTTAAACTTGTTTTATTTTCTTTTTTCTTATTTTTGTATTTTTGCCCTGCTGTGCAAATATTGTCGCCATTGCCGTCGTTGGGTTTAAAAATAATTTGAATGCTCTGTGACTGTGAGAACGGAATTACTTTATAAGCCGCTTTTCAGCTGAACAGCAACTTTTAAGTTTTGTTTTTGTGTTTGTTTAGCTAAATGTACCTGAAATTATTAGGCGACGACACCTGGTTAAGTGGGTGTTAGGCTGCAAAAACCTGCTCAAATTTATTACAATTTAACTGCAATGAAGTGTCACACTGATTTCGGGTGACCCGAATGCGTTGACCCGTCTATCTGTCTGCTGACCCTGTCTCTATATGTATAGACTTTCATCCGAAATCCAGTCAATTTTCGCACTCTCACGCCTCACTGACCAATTTCCACGAAAAAGCAGCAGGCAGGCAGGCAGCATCCGGCTGTCAGATATTTGCACTGTTGTTAAATTTCATCAATGGCATGTCACAGGCAGGGACACACGTCAACCACCGGCAGACACATCCTTTTTTCAACTTTGTATCGAAGGCACAATCAGGGTTCCAATTTCAGCAAGCTGAAACTATGCTAATTAACAAGCAATTAAGGCTCGGCAGAAAAAGTTTCCAAAAAGCACAGCTGTTGCACATCGAGCTGCAATAATTCCAGCAGGGTTAACTTTGCGCCAAAAACCCACAAAATGGCGGGCAGGCGACTTCCGCTTTACGATTCACACACATACGAGAGAAGGGAGGAAAAGGGGGAGCCCCGTCGAACGCCATTGTTTATTTAAGCCAATATCCGTTATTTAAGTTGAACTTCCTTCCGCCAGACATTCGTTGTTATTGTTTGCTTTTTGTTTGAAATATTTAGTGCTGGAAGCAAGTGCAAATAGCAAGCAATGGCGGCTCTTTATTTGCACAAAAAGTTCCGCAGACACAACAACTGTCGTCGTCGTCTGCGGTGGACAAAGTTCAGCCCAGGAAAGTGTGAAGTCCCCGCCATTATATAAACTTTAGTGGCAGTCGTAAAGCGAGGAAGGACATGCATTAAATTGCAGTGCGAAATTCTTGGTAAAATCGTACGAACAGAGAAATATATAAACATTTTTTTACCTTTAAAAATTAAGGAAAATTGTAAGAACAGGGAAATGTTTAAAAATCTATTTACTTTTACTTTATTACCTTTTACTTTTCCTTCAAAAACTTTTCCATCAAATCAGCCTTGACTCCTTATGTCTCTCCATTTGCTTCCTCTCCATTTCATTTAAATTTAAACAAGCCTTCCGGCTAGACGGAATTGTATAGACACTCCCATTTTTATAGTTTTCCATTTTAATAATTTTGGTTCAAAAATAAGTTCAAAATTTTCAATGAAACAGTATGGAAACGAATGATTTTGTTAGCGATTTCGGCAACTCGAGTGTCAGCTCTTTCCAGGCAAATGTGTCATCTAGCCATGAAAGCTGCGAAACCGTGACGCCAGAAACCTGTGTTGTAGCCATGGATGCAGGGGGCGTGGCTGTATCAAGGAAATATACGAAACGGGGAAAGACAGCCAAAAAGCCAAGAAATAACAATAATACAAAAAAGCCCAGGATCAACTTGACAAAAAAGAGAGCTCCGATTAAGCAGACCAAACTTATGGAAAGGCTTTTGAGAAAAAAAGTGCTGACCTTAAAGAAGACTCCAAATCGACACGCCAAGCTGGAGAAGCAAGCAGTGAAGCCTCTCAAGCAGCCAGAAGAAATCCATATCGTAAGGAGTTCAAAAACAGTTGAAAGTATCTCAGATGACCAGCAAGTGAAGCCTTTTCAGTCAAATAAGGTTCTGGTTCGTAATCAATTTCAAAGCAAACGAGATCCAGTGAAGCCGAAAAGAGAATTGCCACCTATTAGGTCAATTCCAAGTCAAGAAACGCCATTAAACTGGACGGAATGGCTAACTACTGATATAGTGTGCAAGGCTCCGGAGCCACTAAAGGACTTCAGCTTCAGTATGAGTCGTAAGCCAAATGTCAAAGAGAAAACTATGCCGCATCAGGTTCTTCCTATAGAACGTAAACATTATCCAGCTCCTGCTGTTCAAAAGAAATGGATGCCGCAGCAAGTTTTTCCCAACGAGTACCAGTTTTCCAGGCCCCAAGACTTACAGAACGATGTTAAGTTAGGCTTGTGTCCTGAAACCATTAAAAACCACACTTATGCCCAAAGAAAGTTGGTGCCGCAGCAAGAAGCAAGCTTTGACGAAGTATCCAATTACCAAAACCTGCAGGAAAATCCTTTAGATTACACCCAAGACGTGGTGGCACCTGCAGCCATAGACGCAGAACCAAGCCAGCTCCTGATGCAGTTCGAATCCGCCAGCACAGACCACTCCGGCAGTAACCAGTCTTCCAGGACACTCCAACCGCCAAGATCATGCCAAGAGATACAATCTGAAGTACTTGTGGAAAATGACGTTGTGCCTTTACCTCCATCCAATGTAAAACTTAAAGCCAAATGCAAGACCAAGGCTAGAACCCCAAAGTCCAGGCCCAACAAGTACGCTATGAAACATAAGCCGGCACTGAAATTAAGAAATAAGCCACCGTTCCGGAAGTTGAAGGCCAAGAAACGCATTTTGAAGCGGTCAATGGACGCGGTCAATGGCCCCCCGGATAGATCGTGGATCTCCCGCTGGATCTGGCCCAGTAAATCGGATGTTAACACTTCGTAATAAATTCTAATGTTTACTTTGTAGGGATTCTGCTAATTTCAAATTGTGTGAAAAAATTATACAACCATGTACAACTTTGTAGTAAAGCAATATCTTAGTTTCACTTGGTATTCTCAAGATCGTAATTTTCCATTCGCTAAGCCAAGGAGTTACCTTCAGCCATTTCGGTTCTTGGTTTAAATTGCATAATAAACACTCGGCAAGGCAGGCCAGTCAGGTGGACCAGCATCCACCATTATGCACCTGCAGATGGCCAAAAACTTTGCCGTTGCCATTGCCATTATCTCTGGAGGAAGAAGGAGGAGCAGGGGTCTCTGTTTCAACATGTTTGGGCTAATTAATGTCAGAAGAAGCTATTGCGGCAGCCGGCAGCCATTTTGCTTTCCACCTATACTCGGGCAATTGAAATTTAAAGCCGGAAGTTTATTATGGCAACAATAGGGACGACTCCGGACCACTCCGGGACTCCACCGGGACGCCTCCGTCCGGTGTGTCGTTCAAGAAACGCTGACCAGAACTAGTTCTCGCCGGGCATTGTGCGAGAGGGAACGTTTTTGTCCGTAAATAAATCCCAGCGAGGAGTACATAGTAAAAATGCAATGCAAACTTTCCTTTTTTTTTTGTTGCACCGGTGAACTGACGCTCTAATTGTTGTCCGAGCTTGCAGCTTCTGTTGTTTCCCGGTTATCTGCCCCGGGCAGTGGCTCTTGTTTTCATATATACCTTGCTAGCTACCTTTTTCCTTTTTATTTTTTATATAATTCAGAGAAGAAACTACCTTTAAATTGAAAACCTAATGAGCGAAACCCCTAGCGAGTGCTGAAAAATTAAATGCAATGGGCGTTTACGTGCTCCTGGTTGCATAATTGCGCTTAAAACCGTTTAAGTGTTTTATAATCCAGCCCCTGCTGCTCTGTGGCCACTTTAAGCGATCTGACATCCATTCTGAGTCCTGTGAGGATTTTGCAAAAATAATCAAAAAAGAAGCAAAAATAATCAAAAAAGAAGAAAGCTGGGATAGAGAGGGGAAAGCAAACCGAAATGGCTTTTTAAAGCGTTGCTTTCACTCCCTTCCCCTCCAATGAGAGTCTGTGATGTGCGTATTTGCTCGTGTGTGTGTGTGTGCCGGTCAGTTAAGGCTCTTATGCAGGACTCACACACTCACACACTCGCACATGTGAGCCATTAAAAGCGAAGCAAATTTTTGCACGCCGCTTGCGGATTTTTGGCGCTTTTCTTTGTGGCCACCGATGCCACAGTGGCATGCCATTCGCCAGCGGTGCAGGATCCGTGGAAAATGGGTTAATTACATTGGCGGTTGGCTCTTGTATAGCCAAGGAAATTAGCAGGCAGTGAGAGCATAGAGGAGAGAAGAGGGATTTGAAAAAAATAGGATTAATTCTTAGGTAAAAAGTGAATTACTTAAATATTTTTTGTATCTTTTTAGAGTGCCTGTCTTGTGACTTCAATTCCGTTGACTTAAAGCCAAGCAAAATGAAATTTATTCATACCTTTTCGAGCATATGAAAATGCACTCAAGGCGCCTTTGAGCTTCCGCCCCACATTCGCCGCAACTTTGCCTCAAATTGAGGTCACAATTGTGTGAGGAATCCGTCTGCGAACCCAAATACATTTCATCCCGACAAACACTTCATGGGGCCAGCAGCCACTCGAGGCAGCCCAGTAGCACTTGCTGGAATTCAGAGGGAGAGAAAAAAAAAAGAAGAGAGTCCCCACTTACCCGGAACTTAAGACACTCGAGTGGTGCCAGCAGGAGCAACAGATACAGATACAGATACAAGTTACTAGGACACATATGCAAATGCCAGGTGAGCCACTTAGGGGATGCCTGTAACCTCTCCCTCGCTATGACGTACCTGCAGGAGACAAACAACAAATAAGCATAAGTAATAATGTCGCATGAATATGAATGTATTTTTTATTTTTTTGGATGTTTATTTCCCCCTTTTTTTTAGTTAGTTTGTTCCTTCTTCCTGGGGAAGTGTGCTTATTTAAATGGCAAACAAATAGACAGGCAACCAGCTAGGACCCTGCCTGGTCCTCTGTAACTGAAACTGTCGACAGCCTTTGCCCTTCTCCCAGAGCGCTTAAATCTTTAGAAAATATCTAAATTGTTCTCTGTGGCTTTTGTGTCAGCTGTCTCCCCCAGACAATGTGTGTGCGAGTGTGTGTATAGCATGTGCGACGTGCATTATGCTGTGTTTTTGACTCTGCCACAAACTACGTAAAAATATCCTGCCTCGCCTTGCCTCGCATCGCCTCGCCTCGTCTCGTTGCCTGTGAAATGAACTTCATTGTAAGCCGCTCTGGGGATTTGCTGTGACAAATGAAATTTATAGTTCTCCGATCCGATCCCTGGACACGGACAACGGAACTGCAAAGCTGCAAATCTCTGAATGCTGGAAATCTAATTCATCTTTCAAATTAGAAACGTATTTTTCTGCATATGGGATTTTGGTTAAAAAGGAAGTCAAATTGCAAAGGCATGTGAGTTGGAATTTGAAAGGAAGTATTGGGTTTTAAGTCATTTGAATTTTGATGGGGTTTTTCTTGGGATTTTAAGTGACATTTTAAAACGTAAAATTGAAGCAAAATATATCAGCAGTTTATATCATTATAATAAGTATTCAGGTTTTATATATTGTTAAAAGAAAGATAAAAAAAACTCAAGGTTCTAAGCCACATGTTACTAATAAACATATCTTGAAATAACTTTAATAAATACAGGATATCATGCTTACCAAACCATCAGCACATCTATGCAACTTGCATTGCTATGGGGCAACCCGCAACCCGACAATGGTCTTTTGTGCTGCACATGTGACATGCAGCAGCAGCCCCAAAAGTGGCATAAATAAAATTTCATAGCATGCTTTTTTGCGCCACAAAAAGAGAGACTGTGAGATACTCATGCGAACCGAGAGATACATAGATAGAGATAGCCGTAACCAAAGCCATTCGTCATGTATTTGCTGGACAAGAGATGTTTTATACATCCATCCATCATGCCACGAATGGGACAGGACCTCAGCCAGCAAGTCATTAGACTGATGTACTTTAAATTTGTCAAAAGGAAAGGGGTGACGACTGCGGACGGCTGCGAGTTTAATCATATTTATCAAAGGCCCGGAGGCCAAAGGCTGACAGCTGTTTGTGGTCGGACAGCTACGTGGTCAGCCGGATGCATCCAGGCGGCCTGTTGCATTCTCTCTGCGCCCCCCTTGAAAATCGAGAGAGGTCCCCTCTTGCTAATCTAATAAGTTGCCTAACAAACCGCAGCGATGGCAGCCTGTAATACCAAGTCCTGGTGGATATCAGGCGACGGGTGTGCGGCCCTGCAAGTTGTTGTGGTTAATTTTGTGAGAGACAGCTCCTCGAATAAGGATGTATTTCGAGTGTGTGAGTGAGGGTGTGTGTGTGTAGATGGACAAGTGGATGTGCATGTGGCATGCACTTGCGGTTGCTCTAAGATTTGATTGCAACTGTTATACGAGCACGCTTGGCTGCCCGAAAGTCTCCCTGCCTCACTGAAGGGAAAGTGTCCTTTTTAAATGGAGTATTTAAGGAATTAAATTTAAATTGCAGCTATTAAAATTAAATACAGGGATTAAATAATCATTTAAATTATGATTTTTATAATATTATACTGATATCAGATATATTTTTATGGTTTATATTATTTAGTATTGAAGTAGTTGGAGTAAAAATATGAATTTCAAGGAATTTTAATTCCTATACATTTCCAAGATAGTTCCTTTCTAAAACTAGCTTTTATTTTAGACCAAAATATCCTTTTTTCAACCCACTTTTCTGGGTGCATCTTGTACTCCTTTTGCTCTCTATCTCTCTCTAATGCGCTTGACTGAGTGCCGAATTTCAAGTGGGGTTTCACCAGCATTTGTTTTAAAATTAAAGTGCAGAGGAGCAGCAGCAGCAGAGCAGCAGCAGAGCACCATCAGCGGGTTTCCCAGCTCCTTTGTCTCCTGCCAGGCTAACACTATCCCTGTTGCAGTTGAGGCTGCAGGAGCAAGGACCATGGGGCGCTCCGCCTGTATGTACCGCCTGTACTATATCTGAGTTATGTGCCGCAACCAGGGCTGCTGATTAAGCGGAGCATCGCAGCGCCGCGGGCACATCCTTATTGTTCCATTCGGTTTTTGCTCCTTTCCTTTTTTTTTCTTCCTGAACTGCGGGCGGTGCGGAATCACTGGCCCCGTGTTTGCCATTGAACGAAACGCTCGCAAGTATGCTTTGTGCTTCTCACGGAAAAATATATGAACATTGTTGTGTTGAATCCAAAGCAGAGCTTCTCTTCGAGATTTTCCACGAGAGGACTTTAAGTGTAGAGTTTGGAAAATTAGGAGAGAGTTGCAGTGATGGGAATCCTTAGAAGTAAGGGGATTATGTGGAAGTTAATGAAAAGTTGGAAACTTATAGTACTTCAGCCACCATTTAAGAGATAAGAGTTTTCTTTTTAATATTAAATAAAAATTTGAGCACTAAATATCAGATCGAAATAATAAAAAATATAAAGTTATTCATTGACAAAAGTAAAGTACTCTTTAACTCTCTTAAAACTCCCACATTTATAATCAGTTTTATAATTAATTTGTTTCAGGTATTAATGGTCCTCCATAAATCTTAAGCTTTTAATATTAAATACATTTTTATGAGCTGTGTTTTGATTATGACAAATGCTAATAACTTACAATTGTGCAAACAAAATGATTAATATTTAAAGTGGCATTAACGTTTTTTCTAAATGGAAATTAGTTGTTTATGACATTGGCCAGTTCAGCTGTCACTATAATGCAATTAGCGGGTTATTTTTTTCTATTCAAATGTCAAAGACACAAACGCAATGAGAGATTATTTAATTAACAATCCATACAAATTAAATACAAATATTTGCACAAAGCGTGTCAAATTAGATTATATAAAATTGTACATAAACAGTGTTTATTGCATTTGCCCGCAGAGTTGGACACAAAAACGAGGCCATAAAAAGTGCGAGTTATACAATATAAATAAATAACTGAATTGGGCTTACAATGTCATTAAAAATAAACGAGGCGGCGGACAATAAATATTTAAACAAGCCGCGAGACGATGCTTAGTTTCTCCCTCTTGTTTTATGCGGCTGTTAATGTTAATTAATTTCAACTAAGCGGCTTATGCACATAAATAGTGAATGGATGGGAGACTATGGCTCTGTGGCAAAGCCGACAAGATAATTATTAGTTATTTAAACAGCTTTTGTTGTTGCCTGTGTTCCATGTGCAAATCCGCTGTGTGAACAAATGACAACGGAATTGCAATGCCCAGAGGCTTATATTGATTGCGTTGTCTCCTCTAGGGAGTGCTCTCTCTCTTTTCCAGCATAACAATAAATAATGACATAAATCATTTAATTGCCTGACCCCGTTCTCCATGTTTTGATATTGAAACATTAAAAAAAAAGGATATAGACAATGTGAAATCTCTGGAACGTGGAGACAAAAGAGTGAAGGCTTTAAGCTGGGAATAAATCAGAGGGACCCAAAGCAAAGCAATAAATAATAAATCAGTGCTAACAATTTGCACAGCGTGCTTTCTTTTTCATTTTTTCCCTTCTTCATTCTCGGGGAATCCCGCTGATAGCTCGCAAAGCGCGTCTCGATTTGCCATTCATGGAAATTATGCAGCCAGATGAAAAATAATGAAATTAATTGTTTGGAAAACAGTTGGGAGAGAGTTGGGCCATGTAGAGCTTCGCCCTTCGATGGCCATGGAAATGTCGGGGCTGGTCAACGAGTTGAGTGAAAATAATGGCCAAGAGACTCGAAGAATTTTGCTTATTTTTAGTTAACGAAAAAAGGGAAAGTAAAATAGTAAAGGTATTTTTAGTGATTAAAAATTCTTTAAAAATATTTAGTATATCAGAGACACTTATTAAATTATGAAACCCATAAATCTTTAAACTAACCGTCTACAGTTGTCTTTATGTAAATTTACTAATGATAATAAATCCTTCAATTAAAAACTGTCATCACGCCTCGTCTCACACATCAATGAAGATTTATTTTAGAGGTTGCCAACCATCACGTTCGTTTTTATTAAGAAGGTTATACATCCTTTCACCAGCTGTGCAAATTGCTATAAAAGCCATAAAAGCTTAAGTAGAAAACGATGTACAAATTCAAACGAAATGCAATCACTGTGGCTGTGGGTGTAACCCAGTTACAAATGCCAGCGGTTCCAGCTGCATCCTGGCATCCTGCGATGCGATCCTAGGCCGTCAGTCGTTAATCAAAGTTAAAATGCGTTAAACAAGCGCAACGCCAAAGCAACAAAATCCTCATTTCAACGCCTGCAAAAGTCGAAGGGAATATTCGTGATATAGCGCTGAGGGTGTTGCGTGTTGGGTGTCTGTGTCCGCGTCCCTGTCCCTGTCCCTGAATGTGATAGGACGCTGTGCATTCGACTTCCGCTTCCTTGGCAACACTGAACGCCGAGTTTCCGCCTCCATGGGCTCGGCGATCTCTCTCTTAGCTATGCATTTCCCTCGACGGTTTGCCTGTTTGCACAAGTTCAGCCGGCGACGCGTTATAAACAAAGTTTATTACAACGACTCAGGATTTGGTTTTTGGCTCTGGACGATAGCTACACAGAGAGAAGGGGTTCTTGGCTTTGAGATTATAATATTATTGATACAATATTATCCAAAAGACTTATAAAAATAGTCGAAATAGTGTCTGCTCCTTATATTAAATGCAAATTAGTGATTGAATGAACTTCAAATAAATTTAATAAATATAAATACTCATAATAACCTATTCAAACTTCGTTTAGGTATTTTTTAAAACTTCTTATTTATAAAAATATGTTTATATATTTCAGGTAAGTTCCTTTGTTATGTTTTTTTCCCTGTTGAGACTTCTGGTATAGAGCTGGAGCATTGTTGCACATTCTCGGGAGACGCATAACTTGTCCAAAAGTTTATGCGCGCCACGTTGCTGCTGACAAAATGGCGACGAACCCCGACAATGTCCTCCGTTTGATATGCTCTTCGTGACCCCAATTACAGACACGTTTCCAGAAGCCAAAGCCAGGCCAAAACCCTTTCCGTTTTGGCTTCTTTGTCGACTCCTAGCCAGCTCAGCCAGCTATTAAACCAATCGTCTGGCAATTTGTCAAACCTAAAACTATGCAACTTCAATAAGGAAACAGCAGAGTTTGCAGGGATAAATTGGAATGTTTGAAACGAATTACATGGCTTGCAATGCAATTAAGTAACATTTATCGAGACTTTGGCCACAATTGAGCGTAATTTCCTTAATGGTTCATGTGTGTGATGTTTCGTAAATTTATTTAATATTCACAAGCCATTGGTAAACCGAGAAATAATTTGTGACCAAAACCGATTTGTTATTCTAAGGATAAGGTATTGAATTATCTTTGGAATTTATTGGTCTTTAATTACGGTTTCCAAGGAGGTGGAAAATAAAGCAAGCAAAATAACAAAGCTTTATTTTCTTGAAGGAAAGTTGCAATTTTATTGGCAGCTCTGCCGTTTTATTAACGAAATTTCTACTCTGATCTAGGCGTGGTCTCAAGCAGCAGGCAAATGCTTTGATTGCGCCAAGGTTCTTGCCTCTTTTTGGACTTTTTAGCCAGCTCTCAAGCTCGTTGAGTTCCTTCAAGTTGAATTTGATTAAAAGCCTTCTATTGATTTTACGCCCCCAAAAAGTCTAAAAAAAAAAATGAGAGCAGAGGATAAAAGTCCGGAGGGAGCAAACTTTCCAAACTACTATGTATTTTAATTAGAAATTGCCATCGGTTGTTGTCGGCTGTAGAAGCTGCTGTTTTGCTTGCTTTTTGTTGCTGTTTCCTGTTTGCTTTTTGCTTTTTGCTGTTTCCTGTTTTCCGGGCCTGCGGTTGTCAGTCAAAACCGCAGGATATTTAAATTAGCCGCTTTCGGTTTCATGCCTGGCTAATATCCCGATAATATATATTGGTTGTTTAAGTAGTTTTCAACTCACTTTTTGGTAACATATATATCATTTGCGAGCTAGTAACTAATGGCATGTCACCATGGCGTATACGTGATGCCTGTGCGTGTGCCTTCATTTAATGAATTTAATTAAGTTGATCACAAAAGCTTCATATCAGTCAGAGGAAAATAGCTAAACATTTTTTCACAACAAACTTCTGCAAGCAAGTCCCCCTTTGCCGTTTAAACAAACTCCTTTTGCAGGACTATACATACAAGCACACACGTCCCTCAGTCTTCGTTAAAAGTTACTAAAGTTAAAAGTTTACTTTTTAGTGTCTCCTGGCGACTGGGGAGCAAACTTGCGCTGCACTTGGCACATTGCCTACACTAACAACAAATTGCGTTGACAATTTTTCTGCTCCTTCGGCTTCAGCTTCTTCTCCTTCATCTTTTTGTTTAATGAAATGTCGCAAAATAGCTCTAATTAAAAGAGCATACATGTGCTATTTTTGCTTTGCTCCATACAGAATAAATAAAATGAAAAGAAAAAGGCAATTAGAGTTTCGAGTATTGGCCAAATTACACAGTTTCCGAAACTTTATGATGGCTGTGTCATCTGGCTTTCGTAAGCTGCTGCCAAGTTGGTAAAAAGAAACGATTAGTCAATAAACAATGGGGGAAACTAGGGCACAGAAATGTGTCTTGGAAGTTTTTTGAAAGAGAGCAAAAACCGTCTTAGTGCTTTTACTCTTTGACATATTGGTTGGAAAGACATTAAACAAAGCTGGTTTACTAATGTTGGCAAGAAATTGGGGGATTTTTGATTAATAAGAAAAAGTTGGCGTTACAAAAAGGGATAATTTTAAGGAAGTGTATGGTGAATTTTAATTGAATTTCAAGCTTAAGTTTCTAAATTCCCTTACAACTTTAATAACCTCTATTTTATTGCTTATATCTGCTTATATTTATTTGAATTTTAAAAATTTTATAAGCTGTCTTAATTTTGTCTTCAAAAATACCCTTCCCATCCTTTTTCCACCTTCTCCCCTGCGAACGTAACCCAATTCCTTGTCAAGTTTTCGCACAAAACTCTCTCTCTCTCTCTGATCTGTCGAGTTACGCAATTTCCTGAAGCGCATTTCGGCTTTGGCCGTAGCTGCAAACTGCAATGCCACATCCTGATTCCGATCCAGTGTCCCCGGTCCTGCCTCGTCCCCCTTGCCTGCCATAAAGCTGCACAAAAGTACTATTTATGCAGAAAAAGGGCGAAAAATTTATGGCCACCATGGCGCACTTCCTTCGCTCTTGCGGGTACAGGGAAGAGGGACGCTTCCTCCAAAGAGTGGTTCCGTCTTATCAAGAACTTGGCAACCGAAACACTCTGGCTAACACACACTCGCTCACTCACACACATACATGCTTCGACAATTCTTTTTTTCCGATATTGAAAGCGCATTAAGCAAAACTCGGTCGCATTTTGCAAAGCCTCTTGTGACAGGGGCAACAAAAATACTTATTTTGGTTTAAGACGGCCCCAAAAGTCTGGCCGTAAACCAAAATGTAAATTGCAATTGCAATAAAAATGGCCAAAACGCACTTGAGCGTAATTGCAGCCATGAAGCAGCCCCAAAAGTGGGGCCCCGAAATGCAGTTTGCAATAAAATATGCGGCCAAAATTTAAATGAAAAGAGGCAATATAATTTGGAGCAGCCTTTAAGGCCAGGAAGAAGCTTTTGGCAACGGCACAGAGTCACCAGCATTTCCTCTGCCGAGTTGCATAAATCGAGCCTGGCTGTGCGGCTCCTAGACTTATCTCCTTAAGCCGGGTGTCGTCTGGCTCCGGCCTAGGGGCTAAATCGTTCCATTTTAGAGCAACAGTAAATATGGCTCCGAGCCCCAAAAATCTCCACATACGAGCAGGACATTGAGGCTGCCTTTAAATTAGCCCCATTGGCCATTGGGTGTTGAGCCAGAAAATTGGGATCGTATAATGTCCTGTAAGTGTTGTATGAATTTCAGATACGAAATGAGATTTAAAGTAACTGAAAACTAAAGAAATTTTAAAGAATGGATAAGACAAGATTGTTTCCAAATCAAATTATTAAAACTAACTCATATAAAATGTATTCCTTTTAAAATTAATTTACTACACTTAACAAGATTAAATAAAAATGTTTTCAAGTCTTTTTTACTCACAAAAAAGCATTCAACAAATGATATGAAATGATTTTTGCATATTTTATATGCCTGAGAGCACTGACTGGCTGCCTGCCTGGGAGCTCTTACCGCACAAAAAGCTGTTGTAAATATAAACACATTTAATTTTTTTTTAATTTTCCAAACGAATACACATTTTTTGAGACCCTCCGCTGCTTGGCTAGGGAAGGACATGTCGCTAGCTCCTCGGAGCGTTGGGCGTTGCAGGCGGCAGCCACAAACATGGGAAGAGGAGCAGCAGCACCGCGAAATTGAAGCGACATGGCCAAAAGTCTGGGAATGAGCCGAGCCTGCGCCTCTCCCTGTGCGCCGCCGAAGAAAAACATATTGTTAATGGAGTCGAGCATGTGAAACAACAAACAGGACGAACCGCTTTCGTCCTACAGAATGGGTTTTTGCCCCAAAAAAGCGAATAGCGAACTGCGCACGTTTGTTGGCTTTAATTACCATGACCAAAAATGGGAAGCTCAGTCTACAGAAATTAATTAAAAGTGTTGCTGAAATTATGACTAATTTACTTTTCAATGGGGTTTAAAAAATTTTGTTTTTATAGATCAATATTATATATTTTACAAAATATAATCTTATGGTTGATTTATTACTTCTCATGATTTATTTTAGGAGATAAGGATTTAAATACTCTGTCAACCTAAAGGTTTTATTATTTTATACACTTTTTATCAACTATATACATTACACCCTCAACGAGTCATAAAAAATATTACAAATTATTTTATTCCATATTTTAACAACATTCGATCAAAAACGATATATTTATCGTATTTTTCCCACTCCTTAAACATCTCTCTAATCATCATAACTCACTTTCATAATCGTTAAAAAAGTTCCTTTTTCCTTTCATGTCAAGGTGTGCCATTGCCAGCTTTTAGGTTTGGTTAAAGCTTAATAAGCATTTAATTGACGCCTTGAGAGAAGGCTCAGCAAAAAGTTAAACACAAGTTCAAAGTGCGTGTACACACGTGCGTAGCAGGCCCACACACCCAGCACCCCTCACACCCACAGTGCAACCCACTGTGCGTCTGTGTCAGGTTGCCAAAGTTGGCGAGTGTGCAAAGTCCTTCGCAAGCCCAGAGCCTTTTTAAATACTCGAACACAGGAGGCACTCTGCTCTACGCATTTGATAAGCTGCTTTTATTTAAAAACAATAAGCAACGCTTGAGGAGGCCTGACAGGCAACTGACAAGCCCTCTTAAATTTAAATTTATATTTTAAAAATTCATTTTGACAGACGGTTACGTGAAATATGACGCAGCGACGGGTTTTTGGATTTTGCATGAAGCCTCCTCTATTTATTTTCATGCCACGTAAACACTTGATAAAACTCGCATAAATTTTTATCAATGTTTCGTTACGTTTCGCTTCGTTTTTCGTTTTTCGATTTGGATTTTGCCTTTCGGGCACGCCCCCTCACCGCGGTAAAAGCCGCTTGGCCCATTTAACTGCGCCTCGATTCGAGCGTAAAATCGCGTTTAGCCAGAGAACATGGCTGGTAAATAAAATAAATAAAATCCGAAACATGCATATCTGTGTAGAGCTAGGAAATAGAAAAGGAAATAAAGTTGGGAAAATACCCTAACTAGAGAAAATAAGGTGTATATAATATAGATATAGTATAAAGCTACTAAGAAGTAAAGAAAATAAGTCTTCTTGAAATAGACTAGAAACCCGAAATTAGCTCTTAGCTTAGAACTAAGTATAAGCTTCACATAAATAAATAAAGAAATAGAAAATAATATACATGTGTTTTAGAAACTTAATTTCATTTAATAATCTGAAACTACTATTTATAGAGTACCTTAAATTCTCCTTAATCAATCCAACAAGTTTTCTTGTTTATTTTTAGTTTTGATAAGACCCAAAAGCAACTTTTCCACAGAAATATTTTATTACCTTTTGCCAAAGTGAACACGAATTTCGCTTTATTTATTTTCTCTCTGGGCCCCCTTTTCACTATTCAATACTTGGCTTAAAGGCACTCAGCTTAATTTGAGGCCTAAACTGAGTTCTGTATCCAAGCTCGCAGGACTAGGCTATAATTGTGATATGGCATAATGCATACTCACATTTTTCGGGTTTTCGAGTCTAGATTTGCGGTGAATCTATTTCCATATGTGGGTTACCCCTTTTTCGCCTGCATAAATCTATTCAGGAAGTCCTCCTTTGTTAGATATATATATAAATATATATTTTTAGCTGGAACAGCTCTACCTGAGCCTGTTCTGTTCTGTGCTGCGGCCTGGTGGCATCTATAAAAATAAATCTAACCGCATTTACGCCGCCTCGTTGGCTTTTGCATATTTTATGTTCGCCGTTCGCTGTGCTGTTGCTTTTACCCCAAAAATATATTTTGTTGTTGATTTTATTGATTTTTTGGTGCTGCGTTTTTGGTCAGCCAGGCTGCAACTTTGAGATAGAGCCTGGAAACGCATTTGTTGGCCAAATGGCAAAAATGGCCTAGCATACAAATGCTAAGCCACTTTGTGCGGAAAAATGCAATAAAAAGGCAAGCACTGCGCACAAACAAACCGTAAAAACCGCACACAACATGGTCGTCGGGTGAGAGGACACACCCACTCCTGGACCCCCAGGAAAAGTCCACTCGGCAAATATTTACCTGCACAATCAAATTTAAAATAGCCAGCACACGGCTGTAGCGGCACGTCGAGGCATTACTTGTTTAAATATTTTAGGCAATTAGTGGACAAAGCAAGGGTTTCGGTGTGTTCGGGTGTCGCGTTTCCGGGCACAAAGTGGAGTGAGTCCTGCGAAATACAAAGAGGGAGAGGCCAGAGAGGGGCCGGAGCCTCGTAAAGTCTGTCAGACTGCAGTGAGTGTGTCCTACGGGTTGCTTCATTTGCACAGGAGTAGCTGGCTGGCACTCGAGACAGGGCGAAACTTTGCCAATATATCAGATGCTTAAAAAACATAAACAAAGCAATAATGAAGGGATCCTTGGTGCCTGACTCAGAGAACAGTGGGATGGGATATAAATATCATTGAATATAATAAATAAATAAATTTTATAAATATTATAAATAATTATTTTTAATATTTACAAGATTTTCAACAATTTTGTAGCTTATTTAAACAATTCTTTAAGTAAGTCTTCTTTATATTTTTTTATCCTATATTTGTATAATAACTAATATTCGTGGTGTAGTTTTAAGTAAAATATATTACTGAATATTTGATTGTAGTTTAAGAGGCAATAAAATCCAAGCTTTTAGAACAAGATATTATATATTTGAATAATAATCTATGTATAGATATAAAAGAAAACAGTTTTTAGGAAAAGATTGACCTCAAAACCTAAGAAAGATGCGTACTAAGTTCGAGTTTATTCAATAGCTCACCTCAAAGTATATTTCAAATATTTTAGAATAAAGTCATTTTTTTAGACATGCTCATGAATAACATCATTTTATTTGTAACAATTAATCTTTATATTTATAGTTAATTATTAAATATTCCCTCTTTTGCTATTAAAACCTATATAAACCAACATTTAAAAGACTTTTCTTACCACCTTTGACTACTGTGCTCAGGTCCCGGCCAATATATGACTTTTGTAACTTCTCCAAACACGACTCTGCATATTTTCTCGCTCCGTTGTTCCAGGACACAAATGAATGGGGAACTCTTTCAACTTTGTCCGGGACTCGCAGGCGCACACAATGTGCGAATGTGTCTAATAATGCACGAGCTGTAGGTGTGCGCTGCGTTTTTGCGTAATTAAATGAAAATGCAAGGGGGCCCAAATGGAAATTAAAAGGAAAGGGAACGAGAACGGTAACGGGAACCGGGAACGGGGAAATGCAATGAAAATGAATATGAAGTGAGTGCTAAGGCGACGCATAAGCCATTAAGCTAGCGCGAGGCCATCATGTAAATGCCTGTCCCTGCACTAATGGCTGGCACTTTAATTGAACCCCCGGTCTAGTGATGGTTAATGGGACAAGGAGTAGCAGTAGCAGGACCAGGACCATGACCAGTAACAGGGAGCAGCAGTAAGTGAGTAAGGAGCCGCACCCAGTCAGCAGTCATCACAAGATAGTTTGACCGGAGTTATGGCAGTATGTGCACTATCATAACCTCTGTCAGCTCATTTGCAGCATTTGTTGCAGGCGATGGAACTGAGGCGACATTGAGACGGGCAGTACAAAGAGAGAGATAGAGAAGAGACACAGAGAGAGACACAGAGACAGAGAGAGACCGAAGGGGACAGGCCATTAGCCACAGAACGGCGTCGACAACTCAACAACAAGTTGACAAAGCGTTGCGCATACGCCGCGTGTGCGTTGGTCGGGCAACCATTTCCAAGCTGTTGCACACTTTCGAGCTCACTAAGCAGCAGCAGCAGACACAGCTCCTTATTGGCCCTGCCACTCTGTAGACTCTGCTCCATCGCCTCCGACATGCAGGCGGATATATCTGTATTGGAAACTCCACCGCTTATCGCCTCTTCTAGGGCATACGTAATTTCCCATGGAAATTTATGCAATTGGTAACTTAACAGCACAAGCAGTTGGTATAATTTTAAGCAACACATCCTTCTGGTAAACTTTTGCCTTCATGTAATGCTTAAATTGTGCATAAATAAAGGTTTATGTGGTTAAAAGTTAAAGAAATGTTTTATCTTTGAACGGAAGATCAGGTATAAATGCTTAAAAGAAACCAGTAAAAAAAACCAATTAAATCTTTGATACAAATTTCCTCTATTTTCTTTAATAGCTTATAACATTTCTAATAGCAAAAGTCTAATTTCCTCAATGAGGATCTTTATTAATTGACTCCTTTATACTATTTCCTTTCCCAAAAATCTCCTATTTCATCTGCTCTTTCTCTTACAATATGGAAATCAGTAAGCAGCTTTTGACAATTTGCTGAGTGCGTTGTCTGCCTTTCCATGCTCTGTAGTCAACGCCCCGCTGTTGTGGCTGCTGTTTGCATAAATACATTTAAATAGCCGTAGAGCAATATGTTACGTATACGCAATGTGGTCCCAGAGCGACTAGCCACTATTGTGTGTTGCACTCGCCGTGTTGCTCGCTTTTGTACTCCTACTGTAGTGCTGTGGTTACCCCGCCTGCCCCGCCTGCCCCATGCCATGCCATGCATATTTTTAAGCTGCTCGACTTTAATAATGGTTTTTGGTCAGTGGCCCTGGCCACAGGCTTGATGGTTTTTCGTGAACCCCTCCTGGGACTCCGGCTAAACCCCTTCCGGGCCGCCAAGAGGAAAATATGTAACAGTGTTGGGAAAGTATTAAAAAAAAAGGGGGATAGTAAGCTGAGGTTTATTTTATTATAATTTATTTAAATTAAGAACTAGACAATAAATATATTTTCTGTAATAAAAAATCCTCCCAACTCGCCTGGAAAAAAGTACAAATTGGCATCACTGGAATAGAGACCTTCCCCTCCTAATGAAGTGGCATGTGATGTGGCGCAGGGGAACTGTGAGAGTAACCAAGTACGGATGCCTGAAGTCCTTGGCTTGGCCGGAAGTTTGGCATTACCTGCCGACTGTGGTGATGCAAGGCAATGCGCAATGTTATTTACTGCACATAAACTTGAATAAATACCTGGCGAGCCGGCAAGATGCTTACTTAGCTGGGTTCATTAGTGTTACAGAGTCCCTGCTCTGTGCTCTGCGAAAATGCAAATGAAGTGCAAAAGATTCCTAATGCTGGGATAGAAAAATGCAACTCATTTTTAATATCCTGCGGCGGCAGGCAAGCAGCAGATGCCGAGCAGAGCTGGCAAAAAGACGCCGGAAATTAAAACTCAATATTCGAGTGATTGCGCCAAGCAAAGAGGAATTGTTTGAACCATTGGCATTGCCTGTGCACTGTGCCATTGCCATTGACTATTTGACTTGGACCGCACAAAAGTGCGCAATTGAGGCGGCAAATCAAATGAAATCCGACGGAACGAATCGAAACGTGCCCGGCAAACTCGCACACATACCTAGGTATAGGTATATATATATATGGCACGCAATTCGCAGTTCGCAACTAAAACTCGAATTTAAGCAGAATTTCCCCCATATAGCTCTCTCTCTCTACGTCTCCCAGCTTTGCAGACGTGCAATTTTCGCAGACGCTCAACGAAATTGTTTGATTTTGGCCAAGTGCAGCTGCGTCTCTGGCATTTTGCTATCTTATGCCATTGCCGTTTGCTAAATGTTAATGCCATTTCAATTGCTATGTCCCTCGGTCCTCCTCCTGAAAGTTGCCCAGCTCTGTGGCCTTTCAGCATCTCAGATCTGCTGGTGACACTGGTTGATCCTGGCAAACTATTGATGCACTTTCTTTTATTTTTATTTGATGCATTTTATTTAAAGTTCTAGTAATTCCTTTAATTTTCTTTGACTTTTTGATAAGCGGAAAGTCTAATTAAGGGGTATTTTATTGATATGGAAAGCTATAATAACTTAAGAGTTATTAAATAATATTTTAAGCAGCTAAGAGTTCTGATAAAGATATTCATTTAAAATATTTTAAATCATTTGACAAATTTTTCCCTCAAAAACTCTTAACGTATTTTGAATACTTCAATTTCAAATACTTTTCTAATACTCTTTGTATTATTTTTATATAAACCGTAACAATTCAGAGCCTTGAGCACTGTGCATATAGCACATCTCCTTCATGGGGACACTTTTATATATGTTTGCCCGGGCGCCTTGTGGCCTGGAAGCCATAGCCTGTAGTCTGTTTCCCAGCTGGGATTTGACTTTGGCTACCCTTTGGGGCATTGGCAAATTGCTTCATAATTTGCACATCAAGATTTCATAAAGCTTGGAAGGCAAATGTGCCGGCTCAGCAAGTTAAGCAGGTCAAACGGAGTCTCTGAGATCATCTAAGGTAATGCTGCAAGGATATTTCCCCCTTAAGTTTAATTCTCACAATTTTCCTAGAAATTATCTCAATTGCAACAGCCACAGTTACGTGTTAAGCTGTTGAATTATCTGATTTTCGTCTGAGCTTCCTTTCTTGCACTTTAATATTGATTATACGCCACGTTGGCCGGAGTAGTAGCTCTCTCTCTCTCTCTCTTTGCAACATAAAAAAATGTTACTCGATTAGAATGACGCGCACGTCCAGTGGCAGCGCATTGATTGATTGACTGACTAAATGGCTTGAATGGCTGATTGATTGACTCGCCCTTCCACACGTACGCACTCGCCGGAGAATTCGTTCAGTCAACTGACATTGGTAATCATTGAAATGCGCAAATACTCTACATTCTGTAAAGGATATCAGGGCTTAAACATTTAAGAAATATAAATAAATAAATTATAGAAAGTTCGATTTTTGTTTTAAAGCAACTAAAATCGAAGAAACTTTGGCAGGAAGTTGATTAAACTGTTTTAAGAGCATTCATCTGAGACTTTTTTAGCTCTCCCTTTAAATTAATTCTTGGTTTCTTTTTCTTTTCGAAAACCCACATCCTGTTAACTCCATTCAAAAGGGTATTTACCTCCATCGTAATTTTAGCCCCGGAACCTTCAATTGCTTTTCCATTGAGCTTTCATGTGCTGCGTATGTGATTTGTTTTACGCCGAATTGCATAAAACATTCGCAATTGCGAGTGGTGCCTCGTGTGCCGGATGGAGAGCGAGTTAAGGCTTATTTATATTCACTTCAGACACGCCCCATGCCACGCCCCCACGCCCCACCCCGACTTGAGGCTCCTTCAGGCCGTAATCCAATAATGCACCGCATAGACGGCAGCTACAAATTAGCCAGCTTTCGGTGGATGATGAGTTTACATACATATCGAGGCCCCGTTGGCCATCATAACCTCAGCTGATTAAGGCCAACGAGTGGTAGGGCGGAGGGGAGGCTTATGCATTTCGGAAACTTGATTAAGAAGCCAGCTCATAAACGGGCTCGGAATGGGGGTCGGGGGTTGGGGTTAAAGGGGGTGTTGGTGTTGGTGTTGGTGTCAGTGCCGGTGTCGGCGCCGCATGAATAAATTAGACATATTGCAGCCAACGGCGGCAGGCACAATGTCATCATTCTGATGCGTATCCTGCACACCGGAGACATTTCCACGTTTTATTGACAGCCGGGGTCAGGGAGAGCCTAGGAGGTGCCAGGCAGTGCTGGCCATATTGCATGCCATTTGAAAGCATTTAAAGGGGGTTAATAGAGGCGTAAGGGGTTTAATAAGAACATATTTAAAAAATCTGATATCAGAACATTTACTTAACAGCATAATTAATCTAAAAACCACTAATATGTTGAATGTGATAAAGGGAAACCTTATTCGTTATTTATCGAAAAGTTAAACGAAAAATTTATCAAAATTTAATTTACGGAAACTTATATATAATTTAGTCTAGAATAAGGCACTCAATGGGAAAATCTTAAAATATAAAGTTTTAGTTGATTATTTATTATTTGTCGGAAATTCATTTATCCTTATTTACCTATTAATCGATTTTTTTACCGAAGAATCATGGTTAATCATCCTTAATTAATTGTAACAAATAGTTTCCAATTTTTTGTAAAAAATTAATGATGACTCAACTTATAAATGAATTAATTAAGCCAGTAAGCCCCACTCAATATGATTAACTATTATTTATATATATTTTTTTAACGATTAACTCTTCCTATTTTCGATATTAAAACTGTAAATTTATCGATAACTCCTGACTCCCTCCGTCTGCCATCACTGTCAGCCATCAAATGACTTCATTATTATTTGCCACTGCACTTTCGCTTGCATGTTAACATCGTGTAAAGCCGGCAGTAGTTCTGCGTAGGACAACCGTTTAGCCCAAGTTAACCCAAAACTTTAACCCCCGAAATCCCCCGCATCATCCTTTGACCCCCCGCGCAGACAGGCAGTCAGGACGACGTGCTGGTGCCGATTGCTGACGCGTTGATTGCTTTGAAGGCAAATGCGATGGCAGGCAACTAATTAAAAAGTTATACGAGACTTGTGCACGCCTTTAACTTTGGCCAAAGTAATTAAAGTTCGCGCAGAGCTCCAAAGCCAAATGTGTGCCGCATGTGCGACTCGTCCTTCTGGCTCTGTGTGTGTGTGTGTTAGAGAGTGTGTGTGTGGCAGGAGCAGCAGCTCAGGCGCATTTACATTTCACACCTGCTCGTGTAAATTTGCCACAAAAACCCAACCGCGCAAAAAGTTAACACACAAAGTTAAGGAAAGCGCTTAACGAACGAACACAAAAAACAAAAAAAAAAAACGAATATACAATTTTTGTTGCATAGCCTTTAGGCTTTGGTCCTTGCCCTGCTTATCCTGTGAATTATTAAGCATTAACATTGGCCAAAACCAAAAGGAAAAAGTCAAGAAAAAAAGGTGAAGAGCGTAAATAATGGAGCATAATTAAGGTGTTAATGGAATATTGAAACAGTGGTACATAAAAGTTAGAAGGGATTAATTGGTTTTTTATCCTTATTATGTCTTAGGATACTGTAAGTGAATTTCTTATACCTAAGCAAATATCCTTTTAAGTACCTCATAGCTTACTCCAACTAAATAATCTAGATGAAGCCTTGTTTACCTTAAATACAATTAATTTAAGACCCTCACAAAACTGAACAATAAATACAACTACGGAACCCAAAGTGAACAAAAACCCTGCAAATAACTTGGAGTCTTCCCGAGTTAATACACACTTAAGTGTGGAAATCAATGCTGGTTGCATTTAACTAGCACAATAGCATCTATAACTTGTGTTATGCCGTATAATTGAATCCTAATTAGTCGTTCAAAGTTGTATACAGGATAATATCTCAATCATTAAGCTGGAGGGTAACTTCAGCTTCAGTGTCCACCCGAGGCCTTGAAAGCAGCGCAAAATGTCAAAACATGTCCAAACTGTTCAGGATTATTAATGAAGATGCTTTCCACCTCAAGGGGATTTCGAGACAACAGCGATTGCAAGTTGAACTTAATTAATTCTGAGCTGGCACAAGTTCGCAACGTCATAAGAGGATTATCAGAAGGGCCTGTTGGTTGTAAACAGGCAACAGGATCCTAAGCTAAGAGCTTTAAAATATTTGAAAAGAGTTACAGGATCAATATATAAACTTAAATATAAAATAAAAGATGTTTAGGTATGAGTTGTGATATTTAGATTGATTTTATCATAGGTATACATATGTTACAAGCAAAAAAGAACTCTCAAACGGATACTCAAGTAATTATTATTTTACTTAATTTAAGTTCCACTCAATTTGTAATGAAATTATTTAACCTCTTCTTTATATTATCACCCTAAAATTTCATTATATTTTTCTTAATTTATTTTAACATAGTTCAATATCTCTTTTATGACGTTTACATCTATTTTCCAGCTTAATTTTCTCCCTAAAAAAACTAACAAAAAAACCAATTAAAAGTTCACAGGAAACCTTGTAGTAATTTCGTCCTTTTATGCATCAATGTCTTTGTTTAGCAATTAATTTGACTTGCGATGCCCGCCCCGAGACCCCCGAACTCAGGCAATTTGCCATTGTCTGTCTAGACTGGAGACTGTCATGAGCTAATGCAGCGCTCAATTTGCGGTGCAATGAACTCTGGCGGGCCACTTTGGCCAGTAATTACTGTAATCAGGCAGGGTAATGGCATTAAGCAAGACTTTGACAGCGTTGCGCCGCAGGGAATCTATAGCCAAGTCACCCAATGGCGGCTCATTAGCCGCCAGCCCCAAAATTCAGTCATGATAACTTGTTGAAACATCAAAGGGACTTACCAAAAAAAAGACGTATAATTGGACTGAGATTACAGCTATTATAGTGCCTAGGATTATGTGGACTTAAATTTGCTATTTGAAAAGGTAAATTCATAGCTAAGGCAAGTTTTGGGATGATTTAATGCATAATTAAACTTTACAACAAATCCTTCTTAGTTTAAGCCAGCAAAACTTATCACCATTAAAACCTTTTAGTCAAATAAACTTTACTTTTTTCAGTAATTCATAGAAATTAAATTATTTTATAGAGGAATTAAAACATTTAAAGTCAATTATATACTCAAGTTCAAACCTTAAATTCGCCTGCTTCGTTTTGTCTTTTCCTTTGTTCGCAAAAAAGAATTATGGCTTCCTTGGCTGGTATAATTTCAGCAAGTGCTCTATCTCACACACTCGGACACGGACCCGGTCGCACAGCAGCGGCGAGGAGCTCTCTAGGGAATTGGTTGAGCGCAATGGCAGGAAACTGCGCCGCGCCGGTCCACGCTGCGTATGATTAACAATTTAAGCGTGTGCATATTTCACAGGACGAGCACACGCATTCGGGTAAAGTGAAAATTGCATGCATAGACAATGGTTTCCAGGAACCAGAGAGGGACCTTAAATCGGATAAAGGGGGGAGCCACGCTTTAAGTGCAGATTCCCCTTTCTTTGTTCCTTTTTTGGCTTCACTGTTGCAGGGGTTCCCTACAAAGCAGACGTCACGTCACACAAAAAGCGTGGAGTCCTGGTCCTGTTCCTCGTCCAGATTGGAGGGCAGAACCCCTACGTTACGCACCGAGCGATTTTAAGTGAGTTTTCAGCCTACAGGCCCCTTCCCCCCTTCCCAAACAAAGCCCTGTGCCTAAGCAACGAAGGCTGTAGGCCCTAAAACCATAGTCCATAGTCCTGCGAAAGGAGGGGAGCGTGTGCGAAGGCAGGACATGCACACCGGTAGGGCCACTGCCTAATAGCTGGTGACTAGCAGTCCATTGTGCGACTGGCACTCCAATCACCAGTCCGTGCAACACTTCATCCCATCGATTGGTCACTACAGCGTCCGCCATGCCTCGTCCCATCTTTTATGGTCGAATAACAGCAGAAGGACGGCAACCCACTTGTCCCCTGCTCGACACATTAAACGCATTTGCTGTCCGAGGAACAGCAGAAAGGAGCGCAGAGTCACTTATTGATTGAACAAGCATCCTAGCTGTCCTTTCGCAAACGACGATTGCATCTTGCTCTCTCTCGGCAAATGCCAGAAGTTTGGCCACAGAATTTGCAAATGGAAGCACATTTTGCGAATATTGAAGAGGTAGAGTTGGTCCTGGCAACAAGGTGAAAATGATGGGAATTTCTGTAAATTAAATGATCTCGGTAGATAGACAGGTTTTGAAGTTGAACTAAACTTGTAATCAAAGCTGAAACATTTCATAAATTGTTGAAAATATTGAGTTACTTTCTGCTCAAAGAGGATAAATATTTATTTGGCCATATGTAAAGGGTTAAGGCCATATTTAATCAAAGAAGATTGAATTCCTTTTCTTTAACTATCAGTTTCCCAAATTGCAAATACATAAATTATTATTAAAACTTGACATATAAAATTAAATCTCCTTAACTTCTTCATTAGTAGAAAATAAAATAAATATATTTATTTTATCTTTTTTTCCATGACCTTTTATATATTTATTAAGAAACAATGTATACCTTATATCTTATATATCTAAGATGGTAGGAACTAAATATTTAATAATAAGCCAAGTTGAGAGCAAGTCAAAGTTTAATTGGTTACATAATTAACCGAGGTACTCATTATTTAACCAAAATATCAGCAAATCAATCTCTTATTAAAATAGATGTAAATGTGATGCACTGTGATGCACTGCAAAACAATTACAAAAATATATACTTTAGACAATTAAAAAAATGGCAAGGGAAGATCATACACCAAATATAATTATTAAGAAAAAATCTTTAATAAACTTACTAAACTTCAAGAAAATCTCTTTCAATATAAATATTTACAGATCAGGATCAAAATATCTTAGATTTACTTCTATTATATATTATACTTATAACCTTAAAAAATATATAGTCTTAAGCGTTATGTATACCCAATAACTTAAACAAAATTACCAAAAATGATGTATGTAATTTTCTGTGTAATGAGCCGCTTGGCACCCTCTTGAAGGAGAAGCCTGTCCATAGTTGACTTCCTGCTGTTGGGGATTCGGGGAATCCATTAACAGGTCACTCCGTCTCCTTGAGCACCTCGAGAGGACTTCAAGTCCGACTTGGGCTCCGACTCGGACGCCATGTTAAGTAGCAAGTTCGTTACGGACACAAGCACACACTCCCACTCCCAGTCGCACAGTCACTCTCTGCATAATGGACGAGATTAAGTGAGGCGTGGGAGCAGTGCATTAGAGATTGAAGACCCAAACATAATGCCACTAATTGCATATCTTGATGTTTCGTGTTGGGAGCTGGAGAGCACCGGTTCGGACTATGATTGATTTTCGACACAAGTCCTGGTCACGCAGCGCACGGAGACTCATTACAAAGTCACGACTGCAAACTGGGCCAACTTGGACTTGGCCCCAGAGCAGAAACAAGACAAACAACAAGCTATCACAGGAGCAGGACAGCAAGGCAGCAAGGCAGCAGGATAACTGGGCAGCAGCAGAGCAACAGCGGAGGCAAAAGTAATTTTATTATCAAATCTAACTTTAACAACTGCAACAAACCTTGGCCCTCGGTACCTTGGCCTCCTCGAATTCCCATTCCCATTCCCCGGCTGCTTGCTGGGCCAACTTGTTATTTGGCTTGTAAGTTACAAAGTCTTGTTCGTGTCCTCGGGGTAATAAAACAAAACTTTGTGTTGAAAATGAAAATGTACAACAGACGAACAAACGAATGCAGCCTTTCCCCGTAACTGCTTCCCAGGCTGGCAAACTGTGAGTGCAAATGACAGGCGGAGCCAAAGGATTAGAGTGAAATGTAAATTTCATTCCAACGGCTCGTCTTTTTCTTACGGCCATCTCTCTCATTCTGCTCCTGGCCCTATTTGCAGTTGTCTAATTACAAGCATTTCCATAATACAAAAGCCAGAAGCTCTTAGCTGGAATGACAAGAACAACCTTGACAAACACCTCATGATGATGAGAAACTCTGGGCAAAAATCAATGGGGTTTGCTTTGATTTTATGGGTGTGTCTGGTAGGTTATTTGTGGTGATGATTGAGGTTCTTTATGGGCTGAGCTCATTGGTTTCTCTAGAGTTTTTTGCTTGTTTTTATATGGAAATAAACCTTTGGAATGTTAGGTCAGTGATGAGTTTGGTAATTAAAAAGAGGCACACTTCTAGCTTCTCTTAGAAAGGTTTATTTAAAGGATTTTACTATGCATCGTTTCTGCTTTGTAAAGAAATTAAATAATATCAAATAATAAATAATTAAATAAAAAGCTTTCTAGAAATATTAATAGAGAGAGCTGTTTAGATATTTAGTAAAATATTTAGTAAAATATTAAGTAAATTAAGGTAATATTATACATGTTTAGCTTATACCTAATTATTAACCCATCGTTGAGACCAAAAAGTTAACCAAACAATTCAAGAACATATCTTTATAAAAATTCCCTTAAGCACACCTTTCCCGATCTAAAAAAAAACAGACATAATAACTAATAATCTCTTTATAAATTTCCTTTTTAAGAACACTTTTTTCGTAGATTATATCAGCAGAGTGTCAGGTTATAATTCAGAATAAGTCTAACCTTGCTGCAGGCGGAATAATTCATACTCTCGACATATCCTTCTCCCGCACATTAAGGACTCAATTCCCACTTCCTCCCCATATATATGTGAGTGTGTATGCGTGGTGGTGTCCAGATAAGCGCTTTGCCATTGCCAGAGAGCTACCTGCTCTTATCTGCCAAGCCATTTACCAGGACTTCAGCTTCCTCTTGCCGTCGTTCTAGGCCACGGCTGAAGCGTTTCCCCATTTCACAGCTTATTGTTATTCAACAGCCAAAAGTTTTTTTCCAGCTCCCTGCTCTCCCTCTCTCTCTCTCACATCTCTGGCAAAAGTCATAAGAAGTTTGAAAGGTTTTTCCCAACTCGTTTTGGGCTGCTGCGCCGCGTAACTCACTCGAGTCCGGACTGTGGAGCTCTTCTGCTGCAACGCCTCAATAGTTTTATGAGCTTGCCAAAGGGGGGGCGGAGTTAAATGCATTTTTAAATTGCAGCGAAATTGATCTTTAGTGGTGGAAGCTGCCACTGGCGAACTGGCGGACTGGCGGACTGGCGACGTGTAGCCATCAAAATCCGCTTTGCTTTCTCGAGCTGCTATTAAGGCAAGAGCCTGCCAAGTGGCATATAAATCGACTGTATCTTAGTCCAGGGACATGTGTGGAGGGTCTTGGATGGTGGAAGAGGGAACTTGCCAAATAATAAAGCACAAAAAAAAAGTAATAAATCACCGAAAGGAAAATGTGTTATTAACAGATGCATTAAATATTTAGCACTTAAAAAATATATGTACTGTGTTCCTGAAAAAAATCAATAAATTGTAATTTTGTGTAAAAGTAATTAGGTACTTTTCCAGAAAACTCCCTAACATACCCTCTTAAGTGTGTTAATATTCTTTTACATAAATATAACCTTACCATTTTGCAATGATTTTTCCTAGATTTCTTTTTAAATGCCTTTTTATCTCCACATTAATTTTTTAATTTACAAAACAAACTTATTTTCTCTGACTAAAACAGTACAAAACCCCTTAACAAACCCTATAAAATCAGTTCTTTTATCCTTAAATACATTTCCCTAACCATTTCTCTGTTATTTCTTCTACTGCTCCTGCACCTTCTTTCGGCTTTCGTCTCATTTCCGTTGCTCATACGCCATGTAAACACGCGCTGGCAACAATAAGTCATAATGATGGCAGGCAACCGCAATAAATGTGGCTGCCAAAGAGTGCCGAGGAGTAGAGAGTGCTGTAATTGCAGCACGCACTGCGGCTGGCGGCTTCGATGCATTTGTCATGGCATTTATTAACTGTTCACGTGCAGCTAACAAATGATATTTTTCCCCCAGTAATCCTCCCCCTTTTTCCCCTCAAAATGTGACTGTTTCCTTGGTAGATGTTTCCCCGTTTCTCTGGAGTAGGAATTAAGCAAGCATTCAGGCATCACTCCGTGACAGCATCTTTTTGACAAATTGAATTTGGCGAAAGGACGTGCTGTTGTTTCATGGCATGGCCATGCTCCATTTGTGCTGCTTTGATGATGATGCCGGAGACTTTGGCTGCGGCTAAGTCAGCTGGCCAGGTCCAAGCTGGAGACTGCAGACTGCAGGTCCTTCCCCCCCTTTTGCCAGAAACTTTTCAATTACATTACAGTACGCTCCTCAAGTCAATGGAGGAGCTGGGCTGCAGCCTGCAGGAGCATGTTTCCAAGGCGCCCGCTGACAAGTCATTAAGAGTGACAAATTGCCAAGGAAAGGGACTGGGGGCGTGGCCGAGAGTCCTTGCCAAAGTTGGGACCACATTTAATTAGACTAAACTTTGGTCCACTCGCCGGAGCTAATGCAATTCATTAAACATTTAATGCCCGGCCCACAAACTTTGTTAGCTGGCAAACAACAAGTGCACTTCCAGTTATTATATTATGAAGGCCTCGTGTGTGTTTAATCGTGCTTAACCCTTCTGCATAACTTATTTCGGACAACAAAAAGGTGCAAGACATTATAATATATATATTGTTAGCAGTTGTCCTAACGAGATTCCGCCTTAAAGTGTTCCCCATTGGCCATAAGCTAAGCTTCACACACGAGCCCATTATCCCTTTAGGCACAGTGGCTGTATCTCTGGAAATCTTCTTCCTAATTGGATGGGATTTTATGTGGATTTGCTTATATATTATTAAGATAATTTAAGCTTGTTATTTTAGGGAGTTTTTACTAAAGGAGAATGAAGCTTCTGGGGATTGTGCTGCATTTACTTATAAAATTTAATAAGAGATATTTCTACATCTTTGAACCTTTGTTTGAATAAAATTTCTACATCTTTGAACCTTTGTTTAGATAAAATGATGTTTAAATAAATAATAAATAAAAAATCAACTACAGTTTGTCTGTTAAATAAATAAAATATATTTTTATAACCACTTTTCTTTAACCATAACAATTTTCATTTGTGGCTTGCAAACTTCTCACGCTTCTCTGTCATTACCAGGCTCTGGCGGACAGCTACCATTCGTTGGCTTCGTATTAACTGATTGATGGACTCGGGCTCAATAAATTCAATTGTCAGTGTGTGCAGCACTCCTTGGACAAGGACTCGCAGGCCCACGCTCACACTCAACTCCCCGAGGGCTGCAGATTTATGCCCTGTCTCCTGGCAGGCAGGCTCACTGACCGCCTTTCCATGAACGCGTTGCGTACGAAACAAATTGTTAAGCTTCTCGCCGTTACTTTTTTTTTACTCTGACTTTCCGAGGCTCGTTACACAAAGCGCACATATGACAGGCAATTTGTGTTTATTGCGTGGCCATAAAGACCTGTCAGGCGACAGCAGCAATGGCCTTTCGGCCAGGAGCTACAGCCACTACAGCTGGCCAAATCTCTTTTGGCCTTCATCGTTAAAGGCGCCATTACAGAAGCCAGCCACAGCCGCAGACAAATACTCAGAAAGCAGCCACAGCCACACTCATAAGCCACAAATGTGCCGCACGATTTGGTCTATCATTAAAGGTACATAAGGTTTTCCTTTCATAATGATACTCTTTTGATGGGATATATTTTGGATATATTGGGTATGGAAATTTCTACTAAATTTATGTTTCTAACTTGATTTTGTTAGACAAGAAATATATTATTTTAATGTTATAAAAATTAAATATTTTAATTTAATTTAAATATAAATCATTTTAAAGACATTTTTTTTATTAAATTAATCATTTTATATTATTAAAATATCTACCAAACATAACATAAGGTATTTAAAATATATAAGTCCTTGAATATAATTTGTAGAGTATTTTTTTAACCACTTCAAATATTTTAAACATTAAATGAAATTGAATATATTGTATTAAATGATACATATTTTTTATAAATTTTTTATAGGCAGCTGTGAAAATCAAAAAATCATAACAAATAATCCTGCCTAAAAGGGTGCCATAATAACATAACAATATCCTTATAATTCCTTCCCATTCGTCAGGTTCCTGCCTGCCTTCACTTGATTAATATGCAATTTCTTGATGGTAGAATCGCCATTAATGCACAATCACACACATGTGGAAAAGAAACCGCTAACACACACACACAGACTCTGAAGTGGGCCAGATGCAACTGTTAGCTGATGTTTTTTTCCTTCACTGCTCCTTTGGCTTTTGTTTGTCGAGCGGAAAAAAACACAGTGGCAAAAACAAAGGGATAATTTAAACTCTGTCATAAACTAGGTTAGCATTGCTGCCACACAGACACAGTCCACACACACACATGACTCGCACACACACAGGACTCTCACACACACACAGGACTCCCACACACATGTCTGGCTGGCTTCCTTATAATAACTGTCGGTCGGGTTTGGAGTTTTTCCTCATCAGCTGCTGTTGCTGTTGCTCCTTTTCTGCACTTTATTTCCTTTTTTTCCGCCTTGTTGTCAGACAATACGCGCATTTATTTCATTCACTTGTGTTTTTTTTTCCTTCTTATTTATATGGAGTCTCTGCAAGCTTGTGTGTGTGTAGGTGGGCGTGCCTCGGCCGGGTCATGCGGCATTATGTGGTGCATTTTTTATGAGCCGCTCTGCTCTGCCTTTTATCACATATGCATACACACATGTGTGTATATATACAAATATATATGTATATATAGTATATGTAGGCAGCCTCTGTGCCGCACTCAGCCGCTTTTTGTATTCATGGCGAATCGCAGCAGCCACATAAATTGGCCGCAGAGTTTAAACAGAATTTTTTTCATCATGCCTTCTGGGGGGTGAAAATGCACAAAAAAAAAGTCTAAAGTTCAGCCAGCTGATGGAGGAGTTCGGTAAATTATACTTACTTAAACAGGTGTGTTTGCTCAAAGCTATTAATTGGGAAAGTTTCGCTGGGGAAAAAGAGTGATATGTTCAGTGATCTTAAGTCGAGCTTAAAAGTTTTGGGGATTTTCAGATTTTCATTAAGAAGAGGAATTCCCGACTGAGAAAATTTTTCTAGCTTCTGCTCTAAGTATGCCTAAAAGTATGCAATGCTTTTTGGGCACTAGGGCCGGGCATCCCATGAGCAATTGTTGTTCTTCTTTTTGTTATTTCTTTGATATTATTTTAGTATTTCTTACGACAAGAAAATAAATAAATAACATAATAATACATAATATTATCATAAGTATAAAAAAGAATATTAAGCAATACCTTATTTCTATAATATTAAAATTCAATAAATTATTTTAATAAATCTGAGCACTTCAAAAAAGTAACCTTTTTCCCCTTTAACCTAAAGATCATATCCATTTCCATTCAGGTTTTTGTCACTACAAAATGATGTTGTTACACGAAAAGCAACCGCAAAGCAATTCCTATTTGGAGTTATTGACAACCCGAGCATTTTGCAGCAATTTGTTGATGATTTTTTCAATGGGAATTTTTTAAAAATATTTTCCACCGTTAAATAAATAAATCCGTGCTAAAGCAATTGACATAAAAAGCTGAACAAAAAAAAAGGGAAATTGGTGAACAAACCAATGTCAGACAGAGGGCCATAAAACAGCGATTAAATTGCAGATTCAGCTGCAAAAGCGCGTGGCTTGCCCCGGGTTTTCGCCTGTTTTCCTGTTCTTTTTTTCCCTTTTTTTATTTGCACTGATTGAAAACCCACACACAAATCGATTATTATTAACGATTTTTTGCCAATACTTTTTGCCCGATTGTGTTTGTTGAGCAATTCATTTCAATGGGACCCAAACATAAACATCAATTAAATTCGCCTGAAAAATAGCATGGCATGTGTTTTATGGCTCCAAGGGCCACTCTATAGTGGTAGGTATGGCCATATCTTTTCACCATTTAATTAAATTATATCACACAAACTGGCCACGCCCCCCGTGGCACAATGGGTTGCCTGCGTTGAATGCGTTTTCCGACTCCCCATTTTCCATTTTCCATCTGCTTGCTGTGTGGTAACCCCGAGCTCTGTCACATATCACATATCTTTTGTTTAACTCTGCCAGCCAGGGGGTCAGAGGTTAATTGATGATTAATGCATACTCCGCGCCACAAATTGAAACATTACCTACCCCTGTGGCTTTTTCTGGGAAGAGAAAAGCAAGAAAGAAACACACAAAGGCATTTAATTAATGAGCAATTGATTAAATCATAAACAAAGCAACGAGAAGCAATCTAAATTGAATTCTCCAACAATGTCACAAACTGGATTTTTCTCCATCACTCTTGCAGGGAGACTCTCTCTCTCTCTGTGCATTTTCCCGCCACAAGTGCAATGATTTCTGGACGTTTGACTCAGTGCCATGTAATTGCCACAGCAATTTGTTCAAATGTCAAAGTGCTCGCCACTGGGAGTGATGCACTCGAATTTGTCAGTCGCAGTATTCCGTTTCGTTTCAACTAAACAATAAATGTCCGAACAAAGCGTAAATTGCAGCGGTTGCTCTACATTTTTTACGGTCTTTTTGATAAGGTTTTTCTTTTACGAAAAGGTAGAAGCGCTATAACAGCTCCCTCTAATTGGTTCCACGTCTCTAAACTTTTAAAAATGATTATTTTATTGCTTAAAAATTTTGCTTTTTTTGAAGTCACAAAAAACTCAAGGGAACAAAAAGAAAAAGATTTTTAGACAAGAGTTTATCAAATTTTATTTAAATTAAATTATTAAAAGTTTTGTAAATAATTTTGACGGCTATTTATTTGTTTCACTTGATCAGTCTTTGATCGGTTTTAAGATATTTTTAAACAGTTTTCTACACTTAATTTAAGTTTTAAGTTAATTTAAGCTGTTATTCTCTATATTTTATTATATCAATTTCAATTAAAAATAATTATATTAAACGATTTGTAAGTATTTTTATGTTTTGTGCGCTATTTATTCTTTTTATTTAAGCAGTTTCTGTTTTTGCTATTTTATCTCTTAAAAAAATATCCACTTTTCAAGTAACCAAAAAATTCCATTTTATAAAAAATGTGGCATTTATTGCACACTTTTCTTTAACACAAATAACAGAATTTTAAATATTTTTACAACTTGTTTGTGCTGCCTCTGCAAACTCTGTAAATTGCTCAACAAAAAGCCACTGTTTTTTCCAATTTGCATCCCAATTAACTTCATTTCACCCGCCCCTGTAACCATTTGGAAGAATCACAGAATTTGGATCGGACATAACACATTTTGGGTGTTAACAAATTGAGTTCGCCGGCGACCCCCGAGGGGACACACTGGCTACGTATCGTAATTATTCACGCCGGGAAAAAATCGAGTGATGTGAGGAAAATTGGGAAACTGGCGCAACGCGGGGGAGCTGTGTCAGTGGCACACATTTAAATGCAAGGCCCGACACCACCTGACAGCCACTCTACGTGGAGTGCTTGTCGGATTTTAAAAATAATAACAAAAAGAATACTTTTGACACACCAGCAAAAAAAGATCAGAGAGTGAGAGGAGAGAAGAACGGTGACACCAAAAATCATACATGCAAAATGTGTGAGGAAAGGGACAGGGGGAGAGAGAGCAGTGACTGGCAGCGGAAAACGGAAAGCTCGGAAGGATGACAGGACACTTTTGCAAGTGTCAGTTAAATGAAAGGCACACCAGATCCTCCTCCTACTCCCCCTCAACAATGGGCGATTCCTTGTTTGCGGTCGCCTTGCTGACTTCCCGCTGGCGGAAAGGAAGTTCCCCTAAAAACTTAAAAGATGTCAAGGTTGATGATGAGTCCTGGGCTGTATATACACAAACACACACATACACACATGGGCACTTTCACACACGAAAAACTTGGGCAGAAGTCAAAGTTCGGACGCCCGACGAAAGTTGAACAAATTCAATAGAAAACAGTAAAGCGAGACCAAGGGAGTGGAGACCGTTTTGTGGTCTGGTGATGATGGTTACACAGGGAAAAATACCAAAAACTTTTAGTTTATTTAAATATTTTTAAGGTAATTTTTTAATTGTAACAGATTTTTTACATTTTAAATGAGTATTTTGTAAAGACAAATAGTTATTGTTATGAAACAACCAACATATTTACCAAATAATAATTATTCATACAATTAAAAAACTCTAATATATAATGTTTAATATTTCACATTAATTTAGGTTAACAATAAATATATATAATAAAATTATTTATAATTTTGTTAATGAATTTTTAATTACTATACGGATTCTTTTTTTCATTCTTTAAATAAATATACAAAGGCCCAGCAAAACTTTCAACAACATTACAATACACCACAAACTATGCCAAAAAGTATGCAATAACATTTACTATTTCCAAATTCTCACCAAAAAAGCATCATACTATTATTCAGCTCTTAAAATTCCCTTTTCACTTTCCTTTCCAAATTTTACAACGTAAAATATATAAATATTAAATAAACAAAATATTGTTGTGTAGCATCACTGTCGCTGCCTCTTCCCCTAACTCCATCTCCCCCAGCATCATCACCCTTTTCACGACCCGTTGACAGCGCAAATATGCAAAGTCAAGTGGCAATTTATCATTCGCTGCACTGCGCGCCCGCCCTCCGGCCGAAAGCCAAAAGGTGGCGCAGCCCCGCCACCGCGTGGGGCACTCTGGGGTTAAGTGGCAAACTAAATTGAATCGCCAGCGCCCGAACTATGCGTGGGCATGCCACATCACCGCCTACAACAAACGCACCTCCTCAGCCCCCGAGCACTAAAGCTGAACACTGGAACTGTTGGTGATTTGTTTGCCGACTTTTTATTTATTTTTCAGGATTTGGGGAGAGTGTATTTAGGAAAATCTATAGGAAAAATAAATTTGCACAAGAAAAAACCAAAAAAAAAGGAAGTTTTGTTAAGTAAATATTTATTTTTTAAGTTAAAATCATTATGTGCTTATACGTAATTTATATTATTTATTTACGCTTCCATCAATATTGTTGTTAAACCTAAGTTCAGAGCTTCTAATATTACATAATTCTAATATCACATACAGAAATATTAAAAACAAAAGATATTTTTTAATTCATAAAATATTTTTTTGAGATCTGTAAAGTTTTGCTAATTTTTGTGGCCATTTTTCATTTACTTTATAGGATAGGATGTAAGATAGTGTATTTGTGTATATTAAAAATATTTTCCTAATCAAAATCTCTCAGAAATGTCATTCATATTGAATAAATATTTCAAATATTCCGGTTATTTGGTTAAAAATAAAGTCATTTACAAGATTGTTATCTACAATATAAAATAAACTAATTAATAAGAACCTTTAAGTCTTAGCTGCAAAACTCTTTATAATTATAAATTCTGATAAATTAAAAATTTACTTCAAAATCCCTGGCCTGCTCCCAGAGTATCTCTGCTGGGTGCCTTGTTTATTTTTCCCTTTGCGTTGCATTAAAATCGATGCGACGCTGACCTTTCCCTCAATTAAAAGGCCGGCGGCGCACAGTGCCGGACGAAAGTAATGGGACACTTTTAGCGCTGAGGGGGGCGTTGCTGTCGACACTTTACCTCATTAGCAGCAGCAGCAGAAGTGGCAGTAGCATCCAAAGCGGCTTGTATAATTAATGGATGCCTCTGCTGCTGGCTTCATATTGATTTTAATTTGCTGAATTCACTGAGTAAATATGATAAATACGAGCCAGCAGGCAGCACTTATATCCCGGCCACCCGCAAAGTAATTAACCAGTCCGATTTGGCTTCAGCAGAAGCAGCAGAGCCTGGCTGTCACCCTCTAAGCCAGTTGGTCAGCTTCACACAACCCTATCGGAGCGAGCGTTGTCCCCGCCGGAAATGCTTGACAACCGCAGAGCAATACGACCCCATCCGCAATACCACTCCGGAAATGCTACGCTCCCTGCCGTTGACAAGCCTCAAGAGAGCCAAACCAAAGACACTCGTCCTCGTCAGTAAGTGACCGCAGCAACAGCGCCAGAAACAGGAGACGGGAGCTGGGAGCTGGGATCTGGGATCTGGGATTGGGATTGGGATGACACTGGCAAGGGAAAGGCGGAGTAATATGCGTAATTAAACAAAACCGCAAGTGGGACACAGCAACAGAAATAAACGGAAGGAGAACGGGTTGCAAAAAGGCCGTTGCTGCTGGCAAAAGGATAAAAGCAACTGCAAATGCAGCACTTTTTGTACCCTTGCAGCGGAGTCCATTAGCTCTGGGAGATTTATTAAATAAGCTAACTTATTAAGTCTTTACTTGAGTGTGATTTAATTAATTGTGAAGGATTTAAGTTGGAATTAAGAACACTTATAGGAATATTCTATTTGAATTAAGTTTGTTTTTGGAGATTTTCCTGTGAAATTTACAGAAGAGCAAAAGGATATTTTGGAATACATTTTTACAAATTTAAATATAAATATTAACCTATTCTTCCTTAACAAATCCCGCAATAAATTGTAGATACCCTTAAGCGAGAGTTTTCACAAGGCTTAAATTAAATATTTGCGAGGAGCAGCGCGACGAAAGAGAAGCAGAACACGGACGAGGACGCGGACATGGCCAGAACTGAAGAGTGTGAAGTGGAGCCTGGGATGAAATCAAAGAAAGTGGAGGCCAAAAAGGATGCAAAAACGCAGTGCCACATAAATGTGGAGCATGCAGATTGAAGTGCCAGTTCGGAGACAGAAGCCCATGGAGAATCGGAGGCATCACAGAGGCATCAGAGGTCTCTTGGAGGCCTCACAGCCATCAGAGGCAAGTGGCAGTTGTCCAACGGAGAAATGCCATTCGAGAGCGGCTTAACACCCCCTTAGACGGCTTTTAGGCAGTGGAAATTGATCGAAAAGACAGAGAGCAAACATCGTTGACTGACATCGAAGTTGGGCATAAAGAAATACCAGCTGCTGGCTCTTTGAGACACACTTTGGTATCCCTCAGATACTCAGTCAAGAGTGTATGGCTTTCATAATGGCCCGCAAAATGTGCAACAATGTGCCATCGATTTTCTATTAGCCACGAGACACTTGAGCCAGAAAACTAAATACAGAAAGCAAATATTGATAAATACGTAACGACACAAGGAGAGGAGGAAGACTATAAGGCGGCAGCAGTCTGCCTGCTGGAAGACCACAACAAGCACATTATGAATTCGAACTAAAAACTCGTAACTCGTAACTGTCCGACTCGACGGCGGGCCAAGAACATAATAAACGGTGACGCTGTCGGTATCGCTACCGTTGTCGGTGTCGTTGTCGTTGTAGGTGTCCATGAGACCGAAAATAAAACGCAGAACGTAACTGGGAAGCAGCGAGGGTGCCCCTGCACCTAGCCCTTATAGGTGGCACCACACGCTTACCGCACAATGACACACTGGAATCTCAAAACGGGGTCAATGCTAATCAAATATATAGGAAATTAAGCATTTAAATTTAGAGTATTTATGAGTTTAGATAAGAAATCTATTAGAGATTTGTATTTAGAAAGCATATACATTACATTCCCTAAAATTAATATTTTTTGGAAATATATTAGAAACATATTTCAGTAGCATTTGCCATTTATTTCTGTAAATTTTTTATTTAATGTATTTATATAAGTGAAAAGCACTTTTTTATTGCCTTCAAGATATAAGTTTATAATAAATACTTAAATAAACATGAAACCCCTAAGTAACTCTGAGATAGCTTTAAATATTTGGTCTTAAAATCTTGAAATATTTATGGGACAGATCTGCTTACGTGAAAATCATGTGTTCAGTGTCTTGCTTATCAAAAGGCTTAATTAACTTAAATCTTATTCTAATTCTTATCAAGTTATATTCAGCTTATCGTATGATCTTTATCTTTAATACCAAATCTCTTGAATTTAATTCCATTAAAGATAAAAGATAAGTGGGGTCTTATATTTCTATAAATATCGATCAAATAAACCTGATTTTTCAATGTTCCCTACATTTACGTATAATAAATAATGCAATTTTCACTTAACAAAATTATATAGAGAGCTTTTTAGAGCTCGAAAAACATCCATTTTGGTTGACTTAAAATTAATATTTTTAATTTATAAAAAGATGTATAAATGGATTCCATTTGTTGCTAGTTTGGATGTCTCAAGTCTTTACCCAATCTTTATATATATTTTTCTTATAAGTTTACTGAAAGGCCCACTTTTTATTTGGTTTTTACTATCCCCAAAGGGAACATTTTTCATTAAAAAACTTGATAAGAATGTAAGTTTTATTATAGACTTTTTTTCTGCACTGTATTTAAATTTTTTGAATCACAACAACAATTTTAACACGAAAACGTATTATTTGAATAACACAAGATAATTAAATAATTTAGATTAAGTTTCAAACCATTTTTAGAATAACTGATTGTAAACTTCCACAAAACAAAGCAAGACATTATTTGATATAAATATTTATAATGCGAAATAATCGCATTTTATACACTATTTTTCACCGTGCAGCTTATCAGTTTTCGGAGTCACTCACCTGTTAGTGCTGCCAAATTCAGCATAAATCCAATTAGTCGTCGCATTGCGATGCCCATTTCCGATTATGGAATTTCACTCTTTTAATTGTTATTATTACCACTTATTGTAGAAACGTATTTTGGCAATTCCTGTGAGATGATGATAGCACACACACACACTTAGTGGCCGGCGGCCTGAAATTATTTAATTTATCTAAATATCAAATTGTGCCGCGAGAATTGTTTTTTGGCTTAGTTTCTGCAGTTTAAGCTACGGTTTGTTGTTGTTCTTTTTTTTGCTGCTCTCAAACATTCACACCCACGCACTCGGCACGCACACGCACACACACACACACCAGAAACGATCCGGCGCCGGAGTCCGGACTCGGATTCCGATCCGAGAGCACACGCTGAAGTCACGACCGGAGCTTGGTCGGAGAGAAGAGCGGGAGAGCGGGAGAGCGGACACGAAGTGTGCAATGTGAAAATGAACCAACGCGCACGAATTTCACTTTATCACTGAATTTGATTTTTTTTTCGCGTCTTCGGCTTCGAGCAACATTCTCGCGACGCCTCGCTTTGAGGGGTTGTTTTTCCGAATGTTGCAGAAACAAAGCTCGGCTTGGGTTCTCGAATGTTGCAGAAACAAAGCTTGAACTTTGAATTTCCCCTCAAATCGTGGTCAAAAGTTGTTTAATTTTCTCCATTTCTCTTTATGGCAGTTAAGCTTGGTGTCATACAAATGTAGAAAAGTTTTCATATAGCAAGCTGTATGCCAGAACTAACTTCTATAGTTCTTTTTATAAAAGTTTCCGAAACTTGGTGTCATACAGATGTATAAAAGTTTAATTATAACACCATGCTGTATACTAGGATTATACAAATTATGAAAGTTTTGGGAAACTTGTGTGTCATACAAGCTTAATGTATAACGCCATCTAGCGGATGTATTCCAGATTTTAAAAACTTTCCAGTGCTGCCCATTTAACAGCGGCCAGCATCCAGTGCTGCCCATTTAACAGCGACCAGAATCCAGTGCTGCCCATTTAACAGCGACCAGCATCCAGTGCTGCCCATTTAACAGCGACCAGCATCCAGTGCTGCCCATTTAACAGCGACCAGCATACAGTGCTGCCCATTTAACAGCGACCAGCAAACAGTGCTGCCCATTTAACAGCGACCAGCAAACAGTGCTGCCCAAAAACCGCAAGATTAGAGCAAAAATCAATTAAGGTCACTCTAATTTTAAAATGCCGGAAAAAACGTAAACAAATATTATTTTTCTTAAATTTACTAACTTAAAAATGCCCAGAGCCAGGCGAAAGCAAACCAAAAAGAAACAGCGACAAAGGCGCCGCCAAAAGGCAGCCAAGGAACGAGATAAACAAGAGGAGGAAGCCGAGAGCCAGAGACTCGCCGATCCGGAGTACCAGGAATGCCTGAGACGCCAGGAGAAACTGGAGGAATTCCAGCGCCAGGCTGTGGAGCGGGAGCAACAGGAGGCGGAGAAGGCCTGGCTGCACCGCGAGGCCATCGCCCAGCAGCAGTTCCGCATCGACGAGGCCAGGCGGCGGCAGGAACAAGAGGAAGTGGAGCGCCTGCAGCGGGAGCAGGCCGAAGAGCGTGCGAAACGCGAGGAACTTGTGAAGAAGCAACGTGAGGAGCACCTGCAGAGGACAGCCAAGGCTGCCGCCGAATTCGAGGCCATGATGCAGAGCATGGAGGAGTATCTCAATGATCCCAGCCTGGAGCAGCCGCCAAAGCATCTCCTGCGCGTTATGGAAACCCATCCCGAGGAGCGCGCCTGCGAGTTCTTCAGTCGCACGAATTGCTGCCGCTACGGTCATAGCTGCACCTTCAACCACCGCCGTCCCATGCTGTCCCGGATCCTGCTCATCCGTCATTTCTTCAGCCATTCGCTGCTGCAGGACGCACAACGCACAAAGACGAATGAGTACTCCGGAGCAGACGAGGGCCTGGAGTTGACGGAGCAGGATATGCGTCATGACTACGACGAGTTCTTTGCCGATGCCGTCGAGGAGCTGCAGAAGTTTGGGACCATCGTGAACTTTCGAACGGTGCGAAATACGCTGGAGCACCTGAGGGGTCATGTCTTTGTGGAATACACCAATGAACGGTTTGTGGGGAAGGCTTTGATTATTAATTATAATTATTTTTAGCAGAAATATGTGTCTGAGAACTTATTTTTACATATGTGTATAAAAAATACTTAATTGCAATTGTTTTTATGCAAATTTTACAACTTTGTCACGACAAATTCCCAGTATTTGCATGTAGAAAAGGTTTAAGTTGTATGCAAATAGCGTATTTTTTATATTTTAAACTTAACAAGGGCTTGACAGCTTAAATATCTGCGAATTTTCGGTAATTTCGTAATTATTTAGTATTGCTTTATATATGATTTAGCTTTGAATTAGCACACATATCTCAGTATCTCCTAAATATTCTAGAGAAAGGTTAAACTCATTTATTTTTAAGCTCTTTAATACATTATCTTTTTAATTTCTTTATTTTAGAGCCGCTCTCCGCGCCTTTACCAATCTCCAGGGTCGCTATTATGCCTGCAAACGCCTCAATGTGGAGTTTTCCAACCTGAAGACCTGGCGTGGCGCAGTTTGCGGTACGTGAACTGTATGCCAAAAAGAGCCGTATCCTTTGACAATCAAAAAAACACATAAATCTAAAAATCACATATAAATCCATTTTCTTTATCCACAATTTGTTGCTTTTTAAAGGTTTGTCCTTAACACGTATATGTCCCAAAGGTAACCAGTGCGGCTATTTGCATTTGTTTCGCAACAAGGATAACCTGTTCAACACGGAACTGGAGTACACAACAGGTCCTAGAAGTAAAAGGAACTCTAGTCAGACTCCCACAGCCAAGACATCCAGGTAAATTTATTATTTAAAATTAATTTATAGTTTAATTTCATCATTTTAAACTTTGTTTTTATAGTTGGGATGACCAGTCAGAGCCTGGCAGGAACTGGCGCTGGTCTGAAAGCCCAGAACCTCAGCTGGAACACTTTAAGGAGTCCAAAACTCGCAGAGGTAAAGATCTCAAAGATCATCATAAGTCGGAGACTCAGTCCAGGTCCAGAAGTGATAAAGACTCCAATCGAGCTAGTTCCAAGAGAGATCGCAGCTCTTTGGATTCACATAGAAGAGAAGACCACAGATCAAATGTATATAAACATTCCAGGAGCCACTCGCAGTCCCTGAAGCATCGTTAATAAAAGCCAAAGTCATTAATTTAAGTTTTTTTGTTTTTGTTTTTAATGGGATCTTTTTCAAAGTTTTATTCAATCTCTTTTTGTGGGAAAAGAACAGGTGAGTGTGTCTCAAACATAAAATACTCAAGAGATTCAATTTAGGACTGCGATCGCTCCATAAATATTCAAGTTAAGGAAGGCTCTGCGAAGCAACCCAATTGTTTACAACGGAAATAAGAATTCTTCGCGTAAAATTGGCAGTTTCGAAACGATAGATAGATAGTGGGTGCTGGAATGATGACAGTATTATAGGTGGTAAGATCGGGAATTGTAAATTCTAAAGTCTATTTGTCTTGCTTTCTTCCGTTTTCGTACGTCGTACATCATACAAACAAAAATGATACAAAAACTCGTGTGTGTGTTTAAGGAATATTATAATAAGTAGCTTTAAAATTAGGCAAACAGCGCGAAGCACCGCTTATAGACGGATGCCGGGATTCGTGGCAGCCACATAGCGGAGCAGCTCCTCGTTATCCTCGCAGATCACGGGCTTCTCGTGGTAGCAGGCAACGTCGTGCCAGGCGATGCCATCGTTGTACACATTGTTCAGCACGGACAGGCACTGCTCCTTGGTCTGGTTGATGTCGTACTCAGCGTTATCGGGCTGCGGGCGCTTCTTGTGTCCGGTCTGCGACCAGGGGTTGTATCCCCAGCCCTGTGGGATGCGGTTGGTGGCCTGGATCTTCTCGCGAGTTGCAGACCAGAACCATCCATAGACATGCTTGGGCTCCAGATCCGGACGGTTCTCGCAGCCGGCAAAGTCACAGATGCGGCCAGCAGTCCAGATGTAGGGCACATCGTTCTGCTGGATCACACGGAAGATCAGGTTGTTCTTCTCTTGGGTCTCCAGAGCGACCAGGTCCATGCAGTATTCGCGGCACAGGTTGCGGCCATCAAGCCAGTCGACCTTCTTGTTGGCCAGAGCGGGCACGTGGGTGGTTAGGAACATGTTTTTGCCGCGGTAGGAGAACTCCTTGGGGCCTGGAAAATAGGGAAAGTGTAAAAATTAGATGTTTACAAGGGTTTCTTTTGGCTTTAAGGGGTTATATAGGATGGTATTTGATGCGTAAAATGTTCAAAATGTTTGATGATTCATTTAAATTACTTTACATCCGTGATTTTGATTTATAATATTTATTTCAAACTCTTTTTGTATTAAAAAATACTCCAAAGTAATGTGAAGTTTGTACTGAAGCTTCTTCAAAATATCTAGAATTTTCTAAAGTTCATTTGTATCCCTAAGATATTTTTTTAAATCCTAAGTTGTATTCGCTTTTTCTTTTAAAAAATCTCAACAAATAATGTCAAGTTTGCGGATATATTTCTCCCCGTGTGGGTGTGGTCTTTGCCCAACCGGTTTCCCTTTTGCCAACTGCAGTCTCATCTTCAGTTTGGAGTCCGCAGTGCAATGTCTCGGAGCCTGCCCCATCACCGAAACCGAAAGCAAGTAGCGCCAAAAAAAAATAAAAATAAGAGACTTTGCCCCGGGCCTTACACAACTTCCCCAAATATGCCAGAGGCGGCGGCGGGTTACGCAATCTGTGCGATTTATGCAGCATGCTTCTTTGCTTTCCTTTCGCGGTGTCAAAAGGTTTTCTGTTTTTTTTTACCTTTGGAACAACAATGGGAAGCTGCTGCCCCGCTGCTGCTGCTGCTGCATCCTCGAACTTGTTTCACTTGAGTGAAGCCCAAGCTGAAGCCATGGCAGCTTCCATTTGATTAGCTTGAAAAGCTAAAAAAAGAGGTAACAAAAATAAAGCCTGTTGCCACAGCTGCTGCTGCTGCTGCTGCTGGCACGCGTCATTAGCCGCACTTTAAGCCCACTTTTGCAACCAATCGCCACTCCCCTCGGTCGTCAAATCAGCTTAACTTCCAACATAATGGCCTTATTTGCCATTGTTTGCACATTATTATTTATTTTGCTGGCCGGCTGTCTGCCTGTCCGTCTCTCTGGCAATTTCCTCACATTTTTCTGGCCCTTTTGTGTGGCGCGGGTCAAGGCAAATTTGCCAAAATGCCATCTTAAAAATATATATTTTTCCTAACCCGAAACTTGCATAATAATCATGGAAGCCAGCCTGCATTCCTCCCCCCGTCTGACTTTAGAAAAGAAATCTTAATTATCGAGTGAAAAAATCGGGTAATTAAGTCGGAATAGTTAATCAGGTGATTTAACTATTGGAGAGAGACCTAAAAAGCTGCGCTTGTATAACTGGAATTTTTTCCAAAGAGATGAAAGATCTAAATCGCATTCAAACGGCACCTCGAAAAACTGGCTAGGCGACTCGGTGACGCCCCAAAAATTAAGTTGCATGTTTAACGGCAAGTTTCTATATATATATATATATATATATATATATTATATATATAACATAGTATAGTGTGAGTTGGGTAGGGTTTTTGTCTAATTAGCAATAACTGCAAAGCGTTCATTAGTGTACCGGATATGCAGCCGCAGCAACAGCGATGATGCTATTGTTCAGACGCTTCAACCTGATGCAATGTTTGCAATCGCTGGCGATGACTTGCTGACTGGATTGAGGAAAACCCACTTTAGGTGAAACACTTACGGATTAACCACTTTAAATATATAATTAAGAGTTGAGTTTGAATAGTACACTGAGGGAATAAGGCAACTTTGAAGGGGATCTTGCGGGATTTGATTAAATATTTGTATATTAAAATATTTTATCGGACGAAATTATAATTTTCCCTAATTAAAACTAACTTTGCAGAGTAATTTTTAAAGAGTTTTTAGTGTTTTCATGAATAAATTTAATTTAAAGTGATTTTAACAGATGAAATTGTAATTTTTCTAAATATTCTACATTTCCTAAATAATTATTTGAGAATGATAAATATTTGATTAACAAAAAAAATCTTTTTTTCATAAGGTAACTGAAATTTCTGGCATTTTTCTTAAATAAAACTACAACTTTAAAGAGTAAAATAGTATTTCAAACTTATTTAAAATAAGTTTATAGTTAAAAACTCTCAAGAAACAGCTTTTCCATATGTTCACTGGAATTTCTGTTTACGAAAAAGGCGGGCAAAGAAAGTGAGCACAAAACTATATAAAAATTCCAGCTCACTTCAGCGACCTTCGACTGACACCCCCTGCCTCCTCCTCCTGCTATTGCTATATAGTTGTGGTTACACCCACACGTCGCATTGCCAAACAATTTCAAGTGCAAACTTGGCAACCAAAAGCCGCTTAATATTCTCGCGGCATTCGTCACTTTTACTTTTCGAACCGAGTTGTGGATGGGTTAATGTGCATGGTATGGGTTAATAGTTAATACTTACGGCTAGCGCACTTGGCGGGCACGGGCAGTGAGAGGAAGCGACCCGGCTTGGTCGCTGTGGTGGTGGTGGTTCTGGCCGCATTGGCGCAGGCAGCCACCACGCAGAAAGTCGCTAACGCCAAAGTGACTTTCATCTGCAAGGAAAAGAGTGAAGGAAAAATCAGGTAAGAAAACGGGGGAAACCCAGGTAAGAAAACAGGTAAAAAAAAAAAGCAGTAACAACAGACAATTTGGCAAGACAACAGCTACAGATATGCAAATTGTTAACACGTTGTCATTAACATAAATTTGTACACGATTATCGGGGCGATAAAGATGCCGATGCCGCTTTGTGCCGCGCCCTTTTGCGTATACGCAATTTTTGTATAAATTTTTCAGCTCCAAAGATGTAAGCGGTGGCTGTCGTGCGAGATCGAGATCGCTTTTTATGTCAAGGATGCGCAACCGGTTGCCCCGCGGCGGCCACTGACACAGTGCCACAGTGACTGCCAGACACTACCGCCAAACAACGATGCCATCTCGCCATCGACGACACTTGAAACTTTATTATTTTCATTTTCATTTTCGTTCGTCGATTTTTTTTATTGTGGCGCAGCAGCAGCAGCAACGTGATCAGCATCAAGCATCGATCGGCTGCAGCGACGTCAGCACATCACATTATTCATAAATAAAAATATATTTAGCATCTGCAGCGGCAGCAGCAAACATGTTGATTACACAAGCATAAAGCGTCGAGCTGACCTTAACTGGTTTTATTGACTTTTTATCGCCAGAGACTATTCGGACGCCGCTGCTGCGTGTGTCTCTTCGGCTAGAACCTTCCACGTCAGCCAGCTAGCCAGCATTTAAATTAAGTCTCGTTTCTTCCTTCTTATGCTAATGCAAGTCAGAGCTCAATGTCCCCTTGGCATCCAGTTGGTTGCATATTAATTGGTTTTGATGCGACGGAAGATTGCGTGTCTGTGATTTTTATCGCCAGTGTTTATTTGATCGCCTGCTGTCCGCCGATTTGGCAACTATAAATCATTAATGACGCCGCTTATCAGCGCCTAATTTGGTAACAAAACATAATGAAATGTGGCCCGCTTATTATTGATTTCATTTTCGACAGCGACATTTCCAAAAAATACAAATAAACGCTGAAGAGCTGAAGCGCGCTTGGGAAATATGCATTTCAATATATATCTACGCTTTGTTGTTGCCCAGTTTTTCTTGTTGTTGTTATTATTTTTGTTACTTTTTGTTTGTTCATTTGTTGCGTTTTGTAATTTGTGTCCATCGGGGCGCGCTTTGTCCATTTCTTGTTTCATGCATGTTAATCAATCAGCGGAGCTGAGCGACGCGTCGAGCTGATGATGCATTTAATTATACTCGTAGATGCTCATAGATGCCCTTTTGGTGTTTGGCTTTGGCTTTTTGGCCAAATTACAGGCCCCGAAGTGGGCTTTATGCATTATCGCTTGTATCGTGCTTCTCGTGCGGCTGTTATGAGTGATGGAAAATTTCATGTGCACGGCTCTTGCGCAAATCACGTTTGCAGTGGGGAAGCTGTTGTGGGTTTTTTAAGTTTTTTTTTCTAAATTGAATTAAGTTTTTTTATTTTATGACGTGCAGTTCGTATGAATATGAGTAAAAAAAGACTTTAGAAAAGCCATAAAAGAATGAACCTTGATTTAATAGGTTACCAAACAAAAGACTTAGGCAACAAACTGCTTTCTTTAGAGAATCTTGAAGGAAAGACTAGAAACTGCTAGGAACTGCTTTCAGGGCGAGTTGATAAACGAAAGACTTAGGCAACGAACTTTTTTTCTAAGCAAGTTCTTGGAGCCACAGACTTAGGCAACGAACTTTTTTCTAATCAAGTTCTCAAACGAAAGACTTAGGCAACGAACTCGTTTACTAAAAACCCTCCGCGACAGCTTTTAATTAAGTTATCTTTGCTTCTTGTCTCCAAGGGGACTTTTTTTTTATAGATCATAATGATTCCAAACGATTTCAATTTTAGCGGTTTATAAAATTCATATCCATATCCTTGAACAGCTCACGGCACACTGAATTTTTGTACAATTTGCTTGCGTTTAATTAATTGTCACATTTTGGCTTTTAGCACAGTCCTTCGATTGTCCACACACGATGGAGTTGTAGTGGTCGTAGTTGTAGAGTACACTGTATATCCTTGGCCGCGGCTCGGCTCGGCTTACCTTTGCTTTGCTATTTTTGGAATAACACTGCACACAGAGCACACGGTTTCTATATTCTGTAGTCGCCGAATTGTCCAAGCAGACAACCAGACGAGACCAGACGCAAACGAAAACAAAAGTCAATTGGCAGCAGCAAACTGTTTTATAGTCGCGCCACCGCCGCCCGTCCACCAACAACTTGCGCCGTGCAGCTTTGAAAAGCTGAGAAGCCGGCAGAGGACGTCGACAGCGGCTGCAGCGACTGAAGCTTTAACAACAGCAGCAGCAGCAGCCGAAGCCGCAGCAGCAACAACTTGGCTCTGAGATGAGTTGCTCAGAACATCTTTAGACAACGACAACTTTTGTCTATAAATATTTATGTGCGCCTCATTCTCCTTCTTTTTTTTTTGTTCTCTTATTTATTTACTTTTTATTTAAAGCAACTTCTCGAGATCTGGGGGGGCTTTGAAACTGTAGTTTGATAATTTTTATAGCCACCGATCCATTAAGCAGTCGAGTGCCAGGCACTAGAAACTCGAGCTCGGTAGATTTTAGTGATATTTCGAAATGTATTTATGCAAACAACGCTGGCAGCTGGCATCCATCTCCGGCATGCTTCATATATCAATTTTTGGTTAAGTGTTTGTCTTCTCCGAGTCTCTTTCTTGTATAGGCCTTGATCTTGAAAAGCCTTTCGAAATGCCACTAAAGCGCTGATGATTTGACTTCTTTTTTATTCGGCTTCCGCGCTGATGCTGCTGCTGCCCCACGCACGCGTTTCAAAAAAAAAAAAAAAAACCCAAAAGCGGTTCGATGGGTTTCGTCTTCTCTTCTGGCATTTACACAAACTCGGTTGCTTTATATTTTATTTTTGGTTTTAATTGCCATGTGAATGAACTGGCGGCGATTGAGGGAAAGGACCCATAGCTCATCGCACACCCCCGCCTGCGCGGGCCTTCTCGTGCTCGGCGGTGCCAGCCGGATCTTTGGGCTTTTTTCGTCTGTCTCTCTCTTTCTGTGTATTGAGATTGTTCTGAAAACAAAGTTTTATGTTTGCTTTTTATTTTCGCTCATAAATATGCAAATTGATCTCTCTTGATTATGTAATTTATTTAGTGCGACTTTTGCGCGAGTGAATCCCCCACGCTCCCCGCGATGTCTATAAAAAATACAATACAAAAGGGGGAAAAAAAATCTGTCGCAATGCGTCATTCGCGGGGGGCAAGTTCAAGTCGCTCGCTAATCCTGTTTAATTGTCATCATCAACTTGACATTTTGACTGGGATTTGAACCCGTGACTCTTGGATAGCTTAAATGTTTAACCTCACTTGCTGGCCTGCGTTCGTTTGTTGCCTCGTTTTTGTTACCTTTTTTTATGTTTCTGTCATATTTCTGTTGTCTGCTAATTGACCATGAAGATGATTTCGGACGCGTTGTTTGGGTGGCACTTTTGTTTGCCATTTAGCTATGGCTATCTTTAATAGCGAGCTAATTTTGAAAGCGGATTCGATCCACGATCGACTCGAGGCGTGGCCGAGCTCCAGTTCCAGCTTCTGTCTCGGAATCCCCCCTTTTGCATATTTTAATTAGTCTTATTAATGGTTACCAGTTGCCTTGGGGCGGGCCACCGCTGAATGCAAAAGCCGTGAATTGTGTTGGCCCAACAGATTAACACTAACATCAAATTAATTACATATTTAGCTGGCGAGTGTTAAGTTCACGTTGCCAAAAAAATGTGAGACATGTATGTGAGTTGGGAAACTTTCAGCTGGAGGTGATTGGTAGATCAAGGATGTAATGGTTAAGGAAGTGCAGAGGCCTATTCGAGGGAATTATTCATTTGCACAGATCACAGGTGCCGGAGTCACATGATTTCGTACATTTGGAAGTGTTATTTAATTAGTTTTATGTTCGCAGAGCTCGACTTCCAAAGAAATATTTAAATGGACTTAAGTCAGGTGACTTTTTAGGCAATTAATATGATGCATTTAAGTGGCGGGTTGTGTGTTAGAGCTGTTATTAAATCCAAATTTATGGCTTACGTTTTTATTTTAAGTGACAATTTTAGCTGAAGATGGGTTGATACGTAAATTAGTTAGGTAAATACAATTAGCAATTAGAAACAAGCTTAAAAATAAGAAGAATATCTTAAGATTAAACTTGAAAAAAATAAGAAAATGCTTCTAGACTTTTTACAATTATTTATAATTGAATTTTATACATTTTATTCATTTTTAATATTCATTTTAAATCAAATTTGAGTCATATAATATATTAATTAGCCTGGAATAATATGTAAACCTTTATATACATAGACTGGTAAATACAAAATAAGGAATAAGCTTAGCAATAAAAACAAAAGAACCACAAAAACCTTCTAGACCATTTTAACTTATATTTAATTATTTTCAATGTATATTGCTGATTATAAAATACATATCAATATCAAAAACAAATGCTTCTTTGTTCTCAAATTGTTCCATAACTTCTATATCTCTCTATATATCTTTAAAAGTTCCTTTTCCTACTAAAAACTCATTAACACCTCATGGTTGGAGCCTCTTAAAGGGAAGTCTTTCATGTTCTCGTCGCCTCTTTATCGTTGCAACATCCGCAGTTGCCTGTCTTTCTGTTCATTTTGCATCTGCTGCTGCTGCTACTGCATCTGCTGCTGCTGCTGCTGCTGCTTCTGATGCATCCGCTGTTGTCGATGTTTTTGTTACATTTCCAGTTGTTGCACATTGACGCCCTTGAATGGGCCTCCGATTTCGGGTTTTTTCTTGACTGACTGCACTTCCTGCGTACGACCTTGGGTTCGGGGTTCAAAAACCCCCGCTGGAAGCGGCGTAAACAATTCCATGACTTATGAAACTATTCTGAGTAAATTGGTTTAATCATCGGAGGACAGAGATGATGATTCTGTTACTAATACGCAGCGTGTGCCCACCTCGAACTGATTGACAGTTTTATGCGATGCTCGACCTTCGCCGAGCTGAAACATAAAACCTTTTGCAACTACAATAGGCAGCATGCCGAGTGGCTTATGCCTTTATTTTCATGCGCAGATGTTGCCTTTCTGCCGCATTTCCATAATCTAAAATAACAAAAAAAAATCAAAACATCAAAAGATGTTCAAGCCAAATCGAAAATAAGACAAAAATCCACAAATATAAACAGTGGAAAAAGGCGAAACTTTAAACAAGATCAGATTGCCCCGAGCACGGAAGCACCCGTCGACAGCTCGAGCAGATCTCAAGCAGACTTAACGCAGCTTCCGCTTCATTGCGATGCGTTTAAGATATACACTGAGGGAAAATTATAAGTGATTTATAGGAGTTTGCATTGATTTGACCTTGAACAGGGGGTAAATGCTTGTTTGATGATTGTATTTTAGAACCACTAAAATGTGCTTACTAAAAAGTGATAGATAAATATTTGGAGGGGGAAAAAGTCAGGGAAAAATTATTAAATATTTATATATATCGAACTTAAGAAATTTTTGATATTTAATGATTTTTATCAACTATTTTTCTCATAAATGAAATAAAGAATGAATTTATTTAAATTAAATTCCAAAACCGAGAATTAATTTGATCTCACAATCAATATAAAACGAAATCATATTAAATTCCCTAAAAAATAATCTCAAATAATTTCCTCTCATTTTATAAGTTATAAATTTTTCTCAAATTAAATTTTTAAACCCACAACTAACTTTATTTCTGCGTGCACCCAAACATAACAAAAAAAATACCAAAAATCACATCGCACAATCAAGATGCAAATTGTTGGAACAACAATGGCACAGACCCACTGCCAGGCACAAATAGCAACAAAATAATCAATCTATTTAAACAACAGACTCAAAGAATGGCCTGCGGCTGACCTTAGCTCGAATTATGGGATTCGATTGGATTGGATTGGATGGATTTTGGATGCTTTGAAATTGAACTTTGGCTCACTTAGAGTTTTTCCTGCGGTTTTTTCGGCATCGGTATAGCATTGATTGGCCGTATAGAATTTCTATCATTAACATTGAATGGGTCAACTCATCTGGGGAATGCGTGAAGGTTAAGCGCAGGCCGAGCGTAATTGCAACTTGTTTTTATGGCCAAGAAGCTAGGCCGCGGCAAATGGGAAAAAAATTAAAAAATATTAAACAAAAAAAATAAAGAAAAAATTGAGAAAAAAATAATACTTTTTAAATGGTTTTGCCCGGTCGGCAGATGAGAAATGTTGCCAAATTTGACCCCAAGAGGCCGTCGCTTGTTCATTTACACATTAGTTGAGATTTAAATGCCGCTTGCCAGTGAGTGAGAGTGTGTGTGTGTGTGGTGTGTGTGTGTTTGCGTTGGCCGCTTTGTCACACACACACTCGAAAAGTGATTGGCAACAAATTAATCAAGACCTTGCCGAGAGTCTCCATAGCAAAGGCAGCATCTCAGCAGCAGCAGCAGCAGCAATCATGAAACCAAAACCAAAAATCAAAAATCAAAACCTTTTATTCACAGGCGCTAAGTGTGAAGCCAAGAAGAAGAACCAAGATTACGCAATGAGCGCGAATCATAAAATATATATAAAAACAACAACAGCAACAACAAATATCAAAATGATTGATGTCTGCAATTTAGCGCATCTGTGTAAAAATGTGAAGACGAAAAACGGTCGCCGCTTCGTTGTGACACAAAAGAATTAAGTGCCCGGGCGCATTTTAAATTCGTCACGGAAAACGTGACAAAAATTTTCCATATGCGAAAAAAAAACAACAAAAAATAAAACTGGAAAAATAAAAAATACAAACGAAAATGAAAATGAAAACGAAACGAAACAACAACAGAGCCAAGAGATGATTGCGAAAATGTTCGCAGTACAGCAAACTTTGACACACATTTCGCGCACACACAGAGCCAAGAATCTTCGTGGCTGCTTATGAATGGATCGCATCTCCCTCCTCCTAGAGAGACCCTAGACCCGGACCCCGCCTCCGCACACATCTTGTAGTATTAACAAGAAGACAATGCAGCATAAACAACAACCGGCGGGCTAATTGCATAAGAGACAGAGGGCACTAGGCACACGGACCAGACCCTCTTGCATTTAGAATCGTTTTAGCCATTTGTCTAATCAGCGCCATAAATCTGACAAATTATATAAACGCTGAAAAGAGGGTGTGTGCGGAATTGTTCACCAGACAGTCAGCTAGTCAGTCAGGGGCAGATGCGGATGCATCTGTCTGATTCCACAGAATCTATGGCCCCATCCCGTTGAATCTACATAAGCAATGATTACACATCAAGAAAAAAGGTTTGAGAAGTATGATTAAATATTATATGTAATATGCAAGAATACAAATTAAACCATTAATTAGTTTATTTCAATATAAATTATTCCATTAAAAATGTTATACTTAAAATTATCCCCTTGAAAACTTATCACCTTTCAGACCCATTTTATTTGTTTAAAACATTTTACTGTGTGCAACATTTTGCATAATTTGTGTTTGTGTGTTTTACATTCAGCTTTTCATATTTTCTTTGTTGCTGTAATTTTTACATCATCATCATCAACCATACAGCCATCCATCCGCCAGTTAGCAGCACTGGCAACAGTCGGACGCCATAGTCGTGGAGGAAGTTGCATATTTATAAGGCAAAAGTTAATTTTCGTTTTGCCAGCCAGCCAGCCGTTGGGGTGTCATGCTTATGAAATCAATTGAACATATGTTTCCACCACCGGCACTGGCTCTGGTCATAAATCAGAAGCGCTTAGTCAGAGGCCTCAGATGGTTTTCCGCTTGGAACAGATGAGAACTGGCAAACAAAAGACTTAGGCAACGAACGCGACCGAACCTTGGGACGATTGTCTGGCGCACAAAAGCGATCTGATTCCTTAACGGAATCACTTCAAAAAACGGTAAACTAGTTCAACCATATTTTTGAATGTTTTCAACAACAACAACAAGCATTCAACAATTTCAACAACGTTGTTGTTGGAAAACGTTAAGTAAAGCCGTAAGGCGATTATAACTTAATTTGGTTTATCTTTTTACGAGCTTTATTTGTGGCACAAAAGACAATTTTACACTGCTTATCTTTATCGTTTAATTTATATTTACTACTTTTTTTTACTTTAAATATTTTTAATAATAAAATAAATGAAGAGTTTATTAGGTTAGTTAACAAACCCAATAAGCTCTACTTCCGAATTTCTTGTTGGTTAGCTTTATTTTTAGTTGTTTAGATCTAGTTTCTGTTCCTTTATTAAATATGCATTAGTTTGTGAAATTCAACCTGTTATAAATAGAACCACCGATAAAATGAATGCATAATAAAACACAAACTAGTTTTATTCAATTAAGCAGCTCTCTTAAAAAACCCGCGTCATATATATATTTTATTTTGTTGCAAAACAAATTGCATAATTTAGATGCAGCTAAAAGTATCCCATTTCAGTCTTGACTTTAAAGTATGGATGAAAGCTGTATTCTAAAAGCTAAAATAGTAAAAACCAAATCATTTAGAGCTTGTTTTCCTTTAGCCTAATTTCGATATATTCCATTATGTTTTGCACAGATTTCTATTTAATTCTTTTGCCAGTCTTTAGTCTTTACCTATTGAACCCCATTTGTTTTCATTTTAGGAACATAGCTAGGCCAGAAAAGCAATTACGAGTCTGAGGAACCTATTTTCCTGCTGCAACTTGGATTGCTGCAACGCACTTGTCAGACCCAGGCTCAACCCCACCCAACCCCCATTCTGGTAACTAACTTAAAAAAAAAGGCAAGTTGCGTTGTGTAAAGTTCATGGGTCGCCGGCTGATGTTGCTCATGATGATGCCGCTGCTGCTGCGGCTGCAGTCCGTTTAACAGTTTCAGGGTTGGCTGGTTTCCACTTTGTTTATTTTGCTGAAGTCTCTTTAGTCATCACAACACACACACAACACACCTAACACACAGCAAACACAAGCCGCAGCCGCAACAACGTTGGTGGCGACCTCATCTGTCAGCAGAATTAGAAGCAGCCCCAGAGGATCTCTCACAGCCGTTTGTCAGATCTCGTCACATGTCTCCGCTCGCCACTCTGCCATCCCCTCGAGATGCGAGATGCGTGCCAAGTCGCCTCGAAATTACATTTTCGAAAATCGAACAAAAATAAAGCGAAACGAAAATTAACAGACCCGTCCAACCTGTGTTGTTAGTCTCTGCGGTCAAACAAGTGCACTTTAGAAATCGTTCATAAATCATAAACACCAATGGCCACAGAGACCGCAAAACGAGCCAGCGAGAAGAAGTGCTAAGTGCATTCCATGCAGTCATTAACAACATTTTTATTGTTTACAATAATGTACGCAGATAATGCCTTGCCACACACAGAACTCTGAAATTCTGGCTCACTATATAGCAAATATCTGTACTATATATCTGCAGTATGTGCCTTTTGATCTCACCGATTTTGGCAGAGCTTCAAGGGCACTATAGTAGTAGTAGCGCACACATCTCACCAGATTTATGGGACAAGCGAAAGGCTTCTAGTTTTATTTTTTGGCTTAGTCTCTGAGAACATCTTCGGCGGGCTAAATGGACATGGGTATTAATTAATCCACGGCGACTCGTGCCAAGCCATAGCGACCACAATCTCGCCTCGGTTTAGCCAACAGTTTAGCAGCTCTGCGTTACACAGGGGGAAATAATTGGTATTTAATTAAGAAATTAAATATTAAATTTAGGCAACAAAATATTACATACTTTTTTAAGAGTGAAGAAGGTTTTAAGCGTTTACTTCACATTTTATATTTATTCTCTTATTTATAGGCTTCTGCTTATGAAAACCTACAATTAACAAGACGAAGGGCACAAGAAAATATTGCTAAGCTTATGTTGCTAAGCCTATGTTGCTAGGAAAATGTTGAGCAACAATATAGGAAGCGAGATAGACAGAAGATTTATATTATTGTTATTTTTGTTATATTTAAAAACATCCATGTTTATCTTCCAATTTCAATCAAAATTTTGGGAAATTTTTTAGTAAAATTTTTTTGATCCTTATATAAAAATATTGCACAATATATCATACGTATATTCACGAAATCCCTTCATTTAAGATTAAAAACAAATGTTTTAACACAAAACATAAATTTTTCACTTTAAATTTATTTGAAAAATGCAATTAAAAGATTAAATTTAGTTAAATAGAGTGATAAAAGATTTTTTAAAAGATTAAGACAAACTTTTTACTTAAATAAAAAATATATATATTTTTTTTTGGTGTACACTTCGGCGAAAAAAATAAAAATAAAAATAAAAACAACAGATCGTCCACAATCATGTGGATGATGATACCAGTTTGCCTCAACCTTGAGCTGAGCAGATCGTCGGATCTCGACGGCGACAACAACATTTGCGTGCGAGGTACGAGTTACCAGTTACCAGTACCATGAAGAGCACTCTTCTTGAATCGCGGCGGCGACTTTGTTGCTGTTGTCGCCCCGGCGATAACGCGGATGCGAAAAAAAGTGAATGTATATAGCCAGTCAGCCACTCGATGACGTTGTCCGAGCGAAAAGAGCGAAGAAGCCAGCAAAGAAGCAGTCTCAGACGCGGGTCTGGTACGTGACAGAACCATTAAGTAGCATGTGACTGGTTCCGATGTGAGCCAAAAACAAAAAATAAACCATAATAATCGGAAGCAGCAACATAATAATGAAAGGGTAAAGATCGGGAAGAGAGCTAAAAAATGGGGGAAAATGGAGGAGGAATATTCTCAGGGGAAGTTATAATATTTAAAGCGGTTCTTCTTGCAAAATATGTATCATCTTTCTTTAATTTAAATAGAATTTAATTAATAAAATATACATTATACATAACACCTTATTTAAGAAATATGGTAAGAATATTCTTCAACAAAAATATTTAAAAAAACCCCAAAAACATGATTCACCTAAGGTGTTTCATTGATGATTAAACCAATTTAAAAAGAACTCCCTCAAAAAATCATTAAGAGAGAACCCTCCATTGATATTGATTGATATCAGTTAATTAATTGGCAAAAAGGTTTCAGTTTTAATGAGCAAATCCATCAAATAATTTTTACCTATTCATCCAAAAATATTTTAAAAAAACGAACCGAAATACATTTTCATTTCTATTTCTCTTAGTTCATTGCACCTTTTGCTCATATTTGTATCTGACATTTTTGCTTTATTTAAGCTCCACCATATTTGAGTTTTTTTTATTTCTCGTCTCGTGTAAAGCCTGAGAACAGGTTAAGGGGAACACGACACCAACTCCATGGGATTATATTTCAAAGACTTGACACAAGCGAATCAAACACATATCTCATGCGATATTTCATTAATATTTATAATACCAAATTCCAAACAGATAAAAATGAAAAAAGAAAAATATAATGTGTAATCGAATGCGGAGGCAAAGCAAAAGCAGCAACAGCATTAATCTCATTTAAATTAAATTAATTCCACACTCTGAAGCGTCCGTATATTTCTGCATTAAATAATTAATGTATAGATATTATAATATAAAATAAATATTTATAGAAAACAAAGGCTTAAGCGTATGCAGGCGTTGTGTTGAAGTTATGTTTAATTATATATTTGATGTTGGTTAACGCTAAGTAAGATTGATGGGTTTAACTTGATAGTTTCCCAGTATAGGATAAAATCATACGAGAACTTTAGTTTCCGACAGATGAAGTATTTATAATCTAGAAGTCAATAAATGGGTTCCATATAAGCAGCATCGACGCTTCCAAAAAATTGGCTAATGGAACCATTTATCATCTGTGAAAAGCCGCCTGACCTTAGCTTAAAGTCGCTGGGAGTTGCGTTAAATATTTGCAGTTGTAAATACGTGTGACCTCTCTTGCCGCTTGATTAAACATTAAGTTTACTTGCTGTCCGAAAAGGTGGGGGAATTATACAAAGGTGGGTCTATTTTGGGGGCTCTTAAAAGAGATTGCTATATTTTGAGATATAATTAAAGCGTATTTACGGATTTATTAAAAAAGTTAATACAGTTTTAAACTGTTTATTTGAATTATATTAAAATAATCCTTAAAAGGAACTCAAGATACTGCAAATTATATGGTAAAATAGTTATACATTTATAATTTTAAAAAATTCAAAGGATTAAAAAAAATCGTATTAAAAACTCCACATAAAATGTATTTTTTTAATGTTAATATATTAAGTAGGCAAGATATTTTATATCTTATATTTTATATCTAAAATTTATATGATATATTTATAAAAGGGAGTAGTTTTTAGTTTAAATAAGAAAAACAAAATGAATTAAAACTAATCTCAACAAAACACCTTGGTTCCAAACCAAAATGCAACTTAAAAAAGCACTTAGCAGAGACACACACCCGCACACAAGCTTTGCAACATATAGTTATCTCTCTTCCACGCGTAACAAAAACGCCGGTAACAGTATAGCCGTCCCGCTCCTCACCCACATCGACCAAGCAAGAGCGAGACTGCAAAAATGACGAGAATCCGCTAGCTTTTTTCGCTGCGCGCCTGTTAAATGACGCGCGATACAACAAATCGCACTACACAAAGTGTGATTCCGAAAAAGGCGGCGGCGACGGCGGCGGCAAGGCACAGTCACCAGTCACCAACGGGCGATGTCTTTGCTGCTGGCCTCATTTTTCTAACACCCAAAGAGAGAGAGAGAGAGAGAGAGACACAGGGCACCGCCAAAGTCACCGGAAGTCACCCGAGTCACCTGTTGCTGGCGCCCCTTTAAAATGCAGCAACTTTAACAATGCAAAAAGGGGTTAAGATAGCAGGAGGGTTAAGGGCCGAGGGCTGAGGGGTGAGTCAATTGGACAAGAGGCCAATTACAATTGTGATTGCCAATAGGCCCGGGACCTATCATCGAATGCAATGGCCAAACAATGGCCAATGCGGCATGAAGGCCCAACGAACTCCACCCACATAATTGTGGCCAGGATATAACCAGTTCTTCAGCCGAAGAATGCCGCCGAGGGTCGTCTTCGCTTAAAGGCTTCTTAATCGACTCTTTTGCCGTTCTGTTCGGTTGGGTTCTGTTTTTTTTATTGTATTTTTTCGGGCACCTTAGCCAGTAATGGTTATTATATATGAACGCTTTAAAGCCGCTCTGGTTGGTCTGCGACTGGCGCACCAGTCACAGTAATCAGCTGACGGCGTCCGGACCGCTATCACTCGACAAACAGCACACACAGGGAGTCCATGAGCAGCTGCGACGGCAGCCAATAAGAGCCGCCATCCAACTATGTGAGGGCAACCACCATCTGGCCGAAGCTGTGCGCCTGCTGTGCGGTTTGTGTCATTCGACCAACACAAATTTTCAACGTTCCAGTTGGAACACGGGCGAACGCTCCTCGACCAATAAACTGTAGCAGCGGACGGCGGGCCAGCGGTACGGCGCTCCCACATCCCGGGCTCCTTGCCCCAGCCCCCTGCCCCCTGCCCGCTACGGCGTCGGAAAACCAACCACGCCAGCCAAAGAGCGAGCGGCGACGAATAAAACAAGCACAAACCGAAGCGAACAGTGGATGTATGTGTATCTGTGCGCTACCTAGCTGTGCTAGCTGTGTGTGTATCTGTGTGGCTGCTTAGCTGTGTGTATCTGTGCATCTGTGCCTGCCGCCCTGCCTCGGTGTGTATCCGTCGGATTGCGCCGTATCAATAGAGCGGTGCGCTCTCGCTGTTCGCATTTATGAGCGCCTGGCCAAAATATCGGTAGTTTTGTTGGCCGCGTGACGATTGCCGCGTGACAGAAATCGCCGCCATTGATTGAAATCGCTATCGGTTCGGCCCAAAATGTGATGTAGGTCTCCGATCTTAAATAAGAATTTATTACATTAAAATTGTATAATAAATTACTCGAAAGTAGCATATTACTTAGAGCGGTGGGCTTTGAGATATAGAGAGAAGAAGCTTATATACTTTATTTATTGCTTAAAAATGTAAATTACACACATATTAAGATCACCTTTCAAAGAGGAAGATGCATATATTTTATCCGAATTATGGAAATATCAGAGATGTCAGTTTAAATACACATGTTTACACATTAATTGTAAATGCAATAGATATTCTGAAATGCTTTATATCAGCAAGACAATGTTAAATATAATCTAACTAAATTAAATTTTAAAACTAAATATTAAAAGAAATCAAATTCAGAAAAATGTAATGAAGTTTGTGTAGTACATCTTATAGATACATCTCGAAGTTTAAGATTATATCACTGTAAATAACAAGAATACAGAAGCATATTTTATCCGTACTAAGCGGGGGCCTAAGGAACTAAAGTGGATACCTTAATGTTACTTAATGTTATTGTTAATGTTAATGTTAGACTACTAATTGTTTAGTCGAGTAACGAAATTTGTATTTTATTTGAAACCGCAAAGTTTTTGTGTTTCTCTACAGTTTGAAGCTTCCTTTAGTAAATCACTTTCTATATACATTTTCACGTGATTGAAATAGTAAAAATATTTCTAGATCTGGGAATAAATATTTTAAAAAGTAAATCACATATTTTAATTTTCTTAATTCTATATGTATTGCTGGCATATTTTAATAATAAGCAAGAATCGACTTGAGATTTTTATTGATATTTAATTTTGATGTAATCAATTGATTGGCATCGGTATCGATAGAATTGGTAAAAGCCTTGGGAGTGGCGATATTAATTATGTGAAAAAAATATTTTATTTCTTGATGTTTTTCAATAATAATAATCCGTAAAAATTCCATAATTTTCGACCACTAATTACTATTTTCAAAAATATATTTATATTTAAAAACGTTTTGTAATAAAAAAATACCTATAACCAGATAATGATCCCACATTGAAATTAATTTTTTTATTACAAAAAAATTGATGGCATAGCATATTTTAGGGTGAGTTTCAAAATATTTGTATATTTTTGGGATAAACAGATAAATACCTAGAATTTACAGATCCATTTACCAGGTAGAATATATGTATGGGCAAAACTGTGTAATTTAAATATGTGCACCTAATAAATGGAACAAATAAAAACTTTTAAGTAATAATTTGTATTTTATAGAAAAGCAACTCTTACTTACTAACTCTAACTCTGACAAACTCTTTTATTTTATGTTATAAACTTATTAAACCCTTTCAAGCTTATTTAAATATTTGCATAAATAATCAAGCTGTTATCTATTATTCTCTTAATAATGGAATTAAATTAAGTCAATAATAAAAATATCTCTTCCAGTTTCCAGCACCAAATAGAGCATGCGAATAGAAGCGGTGAGTCTCGACATCAAACATAATCAAATACCCAGCGGAACCGACTAAGACAATAAAATGAGCCAAGAAACAGGTCGAGTGGGCCCACCAACAGCTGGCCTGGCCTCTCTGTTTAGGCCCGAAAGAGCCGAAAGCCAAAAGCCAAGTTAAGAAAGTGCTCAAAATGTTTTCCATTTCTTCTATCGCGCAGCCATTTCGACCATTGTGAATCTCTGTGGAATAATGGAAAAAGGCAACAAAAATAGAAACAGCGACGGTCTGAGCCGAGTGGAGGCTCTATGCTTTTTTTGCATCGCAGTTCAGTCGAATTTGTGACTCCAGCCGAAGCGGACGTGGACTTGGACGTGATCGTGAGTGAGGAGGTTTCAGCCAGCATAAAGTTCAGATAATAGGCGCGTTGCGAATCGAAATCCGAGACGGCGGAAGACCGAGAGAGAGAAATTCAAGCGAATTTCATTTGCATTTCCATCATTAACATGCACAACTGATCCCCAGCGATAAAAGTGATCAAAACGTGCATTTGCGTGGTGTGCCACAGCCCCTAATCAGGCATAATACAGTCGCGCATGCGCCGGGAATCCATAATACCCGTAATCCGAACCCAAATCGCAATACTCCCTCGCACGCGTATAATTGCCAAGGGCGACCACATTCATCATCCATCATGACCGCCTCACCGGGACTCCTCCACATGGATCATCCTTTGCGAGCCTTCCTACAGTTCTTCCTCGATCTGATAGTGTTTGGCATCAAGTCCATATTTTACATAATGGAATCGGTATACTATACCCTGTTGCCGCAACGTTTTAGAAAGTTAAAGGTAATCTGATCGTCAAAAGTCAAACCAAATGTCGCATGTGCATAATTTAAATTACATTTGGATAGACTTTCTTTCTCGACTCGCTTGACCCTGGATTACACAACGAACAAAATCCCGCAAGACACCCACAAAAAATATTGTTTTTGTTTTTTGTTTTTTAAATCAACTTGCAGGTAGCCACTTGAGATCAATCAATGGTTCCATAGAGCTACCTCAAAGCCATTTCTCTTGTTTTTCTTTAGCCAAACTTCAATTTTTGGCAGTTTCACAAACCCTAATGAGCCACGCGCAATTTTTTGCGGTAATAAAAACAAATCATGTTCGATAACATCAAGCCATTCGAATTTATGATACTCTTTTCTAACATAAATATTGTTTTTAATTTAATTTTGTAAAGGTGTTTATTTAAATTACATTTACAAAGTGTCACTTTTTGAACATTATATTGTCTAGTTGCAACCCATATTTTCTCTCATTTAAGTGCTACATTTTAGCCTTATAATTTCCCAACGCTTTTAAAAATTCGTTGAAAACGTTTGAACAAACCTGTGGCTTTGTTTTGATTTGCTTCGATGCCTAAGCAATTTTGTTCACACGCTTTGCTGGCTTATTCATGAATGAATAAAAACTCTTCTCTATTTACCATTTTTTTGGCATCTCAGCTACCTCTCAGCGAGCACTTAAAAAATTTGTTTAAATATTTGCTACGTTAGGCAGCTTGATTTGCAATTAACCAGGCCTTAGGATGACATTGAACTTAAGCTATTTACTGTTTTATTGGAATAAACATTTGTCTTGGTTAAATGAATTTTCTGGCCGAAAATATATGGGACTGAAAAATACATATAAACATGACTGAAGACGACAAAGCACGAAACCACCTTCGTATGACAACAAGTTTTTCCGCATCTATCAACCATTTTTGTGTGCCATTGCCTTTTCCTTGGGCTTTATAACTAAAGAGTTAGTTAGTTAGTTGCACGCTTCACGCACACACAAAGTGAGGAAATTGCACAGGAACATACTCGTATACATTATTTGCAAAAAGGAAAAGTTATGACCTGTCTAGCAGACAGCGCTAAAGAGCTTACCCTTACCTTAGATGAAGGGGCTTGAAGTTCGTTTAGCTTGACTTAACTCTCGTCGCAGTTCCAATCGAATAGCAATATTTGCAACATACACACATCTTTTATTATGGTTCGAAATGATGTGGCAAGACAGTTTTATGCCAAAATAAAATAAAAGAAATATTTATGCAAAATGCTGAGCGGCCATTAAATGCAACATCATGGCGCAGTCGCACCTTTTTTGTATGCTAAATAGGTTTGCTTACAGACGTTTGTGTGTGATTTCCGACTTTTACACCAGTGAAGCGAAAAGGTTTAAATTTGTAAGAAAATTACATTTTCAGGTTCAAAATTAATTGGAAAAACATAAATTAAGAGATATAATTAAGTTACAATTCAAAAACACAAGTTACAGATCCGTAATAATAGTCTTATTTTTATGACAAGATTGTTATATCAACACATTTCTCGATATTTGAGACGAAGACCGATTTAGTAGACAATATTTCATATGCGATGTATACGGAAAGATAAATAAAATATTTGTAAAATGTAGATTTAAATCAGTAAAGTTTATTAAAATACAACATATACATACAACTGCACTCAATGAATTACTTAGTTATACGTAAATCCCTTAACTCGGTTTCCTAGGCTTACACACTAATCACAACCGTTTATAAAAGACTTAGGCAAACTGATCTGTTTACAAAATACTCTAAGTAAACCTCCATTTCACTTTCGATTGTCCACAGAACATCTCCGGTCAGGTGGTGCTCATCACAGGCGGCGGCGGTGGCGTTGGTCGCTTGATAGCCCTAAACTTTGCGCGACTACAGGCCCGCATTGTCATCTGGGATATCAATCAAGAAGGTAAGGTTCCGTCTTTGTCTTCGACTTCCACTTCGCACCAGCATGCTAATTGCTTGGTCACAGCTTCTGCACAGCGGGTCAAGAAACCCCAGTCCGGCGGCGAGTGAAAGCTGTTACATTTACAATTTTGATTAGCTCTATTTGATAATAATTTTCCGTGCAGCCATCAAGACAACCGTGGATCTGTTGGCCAAGCATGGCTTTGACAACTGCAAGGGCTATGTGGTGGACATCTCGGATCGGGAACAGGTTTACCAGCGGGCCAGCCAGGTGACGGAGGATGTGGGCCCCGTGGACATACTGATCAACAATGCGGGCATCGTTTGCTGCAAGCCCTTCTGGGAGCTTCACGATCGGGTGATCCAGAATACGTACAACATAAACATCATCTCGCATTACTGGACGGTGAAGGCCTTCCTGCCTCACATGATGCGGAATAATCGTGGACATATAGTCACCGTAGGCTCGGTCACGGGAATGCTGGGCACCTACGGTTGCAGCGACTATGCAGCCACTAAATATGCTTGCATTGGCTTTCATGAGAGCTTGCTAACAGATTTAAAGGCTCATGGCTATGATCAAATCCAGATGAGTCTGATCTGTCCGTATTACATTAACACGGGCATGTTTTCGGGGGTTCGTCCCCGCATGATGCCCATGCTGGAGCCTCAGTATGTGGCGGATCGTATCGAGAATGCTGTCCGCTGCAATGAGGTGTGGTGCGTTCTGCCCAACTCCATACGCCTGTTGACGCCCCTCAAATGGTGAGTAATCCTTAATAGCTTGTTATGCCATTTGTAAGTTTATGGTTTTCTTTCTGTTTCAGTCTTTTGCCCGCAAAAATGTGCTGGGAGCTGATGTCGCGCGTTATTCGAGGTCCGGAGTCTATGATGTTGTTCCAGGGACGTGGTCGCGTTGCAGCTGGCTAAATCTGCAAGCGTAGTTTAAAAATTTGACATAATTTCTAGTTAATAAGTTGTTTTCAAGAGGCGTTTATCTATAAAGTTGTAATAAATTTAAAGGAATTTAAACTTACTCTTTCATAGTAAATCTCTTTCCCTTCTAATCCCGCACCGTGGTCTGCTGGTAGTAATGCGGAGCCAGTTCCGTCAGCCACTCCCTTTTGATCACTGTCACATGGTTCATAAACAGCTTCGTTGTTTGGAGCAACTCCCCGTACACCACATACTGGGCCTGGGGCAACGTGTACAGCGTAGAGTTGGGATGAATTGACAGCTCAGTGCCGCTACTGATCTGCCGGTAGACTCCCGAGTGATGCAGATAGGCCACCTGAGTGAAGAAGCCTGCAGTGATGCATTTGCACAACGTTTCCACATCGCCCTTGCACGAGAAGATCGGAATGCCGTACTTCTTGCGCGCCAACGTGACCAGCTGCTCCCTCAACTCGTAGGCTCGCTTCATGTTCCTGTATATGAGATAGTACTGGCCGCAGAACTCCTTGGTCATGCCCTCCTCCACGAAGCCGGTGAAGACATTCAGGAGCGTAATGAAGTCTCCCTCGGCCACCTCGAAATGTCGATGGGCGATCCGTCCGCTTTGCTGGGCCACGGCCGAAACGGGACGCGAGAAGACAGATTGCACTTGGAGCATGGCAATGATGGTGATAATCTCCTCGGAGCAGCCCATCTGCCCGGATACGTAGAGCATTTTCGAGAGCATGGCGCTGAAGGGCAGCTCGGCAAGCAGATAACCCACCGGCTTCGTCAGATTCCCCTGCTCATTGATGGCGTCCAGAGCGAAGAGTGTCTCCAGGGCAGATAGCAGGTTCTGTGCTGGCGGCGGCGATGGGAAATCGAAGCGGAGTATGTTCGCAATGCCCAGAGCCTTTAACTGGAGCACAGCTCCGCTCATCTCACTTCGTCGCATCTCTGGTGGCTGTCGCGAAGCCAAGGCCTCATAGTCAGCCTTGGTGTACAGCCGATACACCTTTCCGGGACGCATCCGACCCGCTCTACCCGCTCTTTGCACTGCTGAGGCCTTGCTTACTGGCACCACCACCAGGCTGTCGCTGCAGGTCTTGGGATTGTACCACTTTACTTTCACGTAGCCACAGTCGATGACATACACAATTCCTGGAATGGTGATGGAAGTCTCGGCTATGTTCGTGGCCAGCACCACCTTGCGCACTCCCTTGGGCGGTGTGAAAAACACCGCCAGCTGATCCGTGCTCGACATGCTGCCATACATGGGCAGCACCTTGAGGTTCTGCTGCTCCGAACTGGCTATATACTCGCGCAGAAGATCCAGCGCCTCTAGAACCTCCTCCTGGCCGGTTAGAAAGGCCAAAATGTCGCCGGGCGGCTCCTTTTGATGCAGCTTCCACACCGTTTCCACGGTTTCCTTGACGTAGTCGGCGCAGGGTTCGTTAAGGTAGAAATTGCTTACGGCATGCATGCGTCCCTCGATGCTGAGCTTCACGCTTACCTCTCCCGATCCTGGCCAGCTGAAGAATTCGCTGAAGAAGCCTGCGTCGATGGTGGCCGACGAGATGATGAGCTTGAGGCTGCTACGCTTACGCAGGATCTTCTTGAGCAGTCCCAGGACCATGTCTGTGAGCATGTTGCGCTCATGTGCCTCGTCCACAATGATGACCCCATACTGGGTGAGCAGGGGATCGGCGAGGAGTTCACGCAGCAGGATGCCTTCGGTCATAAACTTGATCTTGGTCTCTGCGGTAATCCGTTCCAGGAAGCGCACCACATAGCCCACGGTGTCGCCCACGAGCTCACCTCGTTCCTGGGCCACGCGATTTGCCAGAGTAACCTGAGAGAGAGTGGTATTTAGTGGAAGGTGTTCTGGAGACAAAAAAAGAACTTACAGTGGACACCCGTCGGGGTTCTGTGATGCCAATCAGGCCCTTGGAGTGCCAGCCCCATTCATACAAATACTGCGGTACTTGCGTGCTCTTGCCACTGAAAACCAACCAAAAAAACAACAAATTAAGAGAGTTCCCTAGACTTTCCAGAACTTCTCTCTCACCTGCCGGTCTCTCCCACGAGGATGACCACCTGATGCTTTTCCAGGCAGTACAGGATCTGGTCCCGGTACTGTCGTATGGGCAAGCGCTCGCGCTGAAATTAAATGTTTCTTAATTTCATAAAATTGCTCAATTGCTATTATTTACCTGTTCTACGAGTCCCAAGTTGTGGTGTGCATTGAAAACGAAGGCCGAGGACTGCTGTTCGCCGCCGGTGCTATCCGATATGGCGTCGTCGGTGTCAGGTTTTAGAAATTTTGGCTTAAACACAGACATTCTTAATTATTTTGCCGAATTTCAATTTTTGTTTTCATATTATTGTTCATTCGATTATTTTATTCATAATTTCGATTCTTATCGGAAAATCGAATATAATCGCTTCGTTTTCCCCACGTCGCTCAATTGGGGAGTTTTTTTTCCCCACGTTGCGTTTTTAAGAAACTTTATTTTCCCCACGTCGCGATTTTGGGTAGCTTTATTTCCCCACGCCTCGTTTTTTGCGGAACTTTATTTGTTTGCTTTACGGGACTAGAGTTGCCACCATTCGCAAAGGCAAATAGAATGAGAAAGTGTTGCCAGATAGATGGCTTTGTAAAAGCTGGCTGCTACGAGACTATAAAATACGTTACAATTATTTAAAGTTTTGTATACATTTTTTCTTTACTAATATTATACGTATATCTGTAATTCTAATAATAAAAATAGTTGATTAAAAAAAATAAAACCAATATTAAGATATTTAAAAGAGAATTTTGAAAAATAAATACGGTAAAAATAAAAAGTGACTAGTTTGTACGACGGATTAAGTTTATGGTTTCGAGAAAGTATTCAAAATATCACATTGCCGGCAACCCAAGCATGAGTAATGTCCAACGATGCACCTGTATTATTCATTTAGCACCTTTTGAGCCATTTGTGGGTCCACTGCAGTGCCCTTTACATTTCCCCCGAAATGTAAATGAAAATAACTCTAATTGTCAGGGGCAAGGCCACCGTTATTCTATGCATATATTTATATTTACATACATACATATACATATGTATGTACATATGTCATCCATTATGTGAGTGTTGTGGCGGCCACGTGTGTGCGTCAAAAGTGTCCCCAGCGTGCAGCTGTCGGCGACAGAAGCGCCAGGCCAATTGCTTTTGAATAAATATTGTATATCCTATCTCGGTTGAGCAACAAAAAAACATTACATTGTAAACTGAACCATTGTCTCTCCCCTATTTTGATTTATGCAACGTGTCCGCATGCATTATACGTATATACCTCAAATATGGGGGCCAATCCGACGAATTGGCCATAGCACACACATGCAAGGGCCCCTGCATTGACCCTGACATTAAGACCGCTCGCTCGTTCGCTCGCTCGCTTTAACTTTAACCCGCCGAGCCCCGAACACGTGCCAGACATGCACGTTTGACCAGCCACCAGGCCACATCCGCATGCCAGCGCTGAAACAATGGCTTCACTTTATCCTCCGTCCCCCCTAGACCCCGGGTCGTATGAGTAATCCCAGAAAAGCTAATTAAAGGCCAGCAGTAGCAGCGAACTTCATGCCAAGGACGAGTCGCCGAGTCGCCAAAGTGAAGGCAAAAAGCCGCCGAAGCCAAAAACTCTTCGAGCAGTTTGTCAACACCACAATTCGAGGAAAGCCCCCAAACGGTGGGACACTGGAAAAAACTAGGACTCCACATTATTTATTTTATAATGTATGAAAAAGTTTTTGCCCTTCGAAGGACGTTTCTGAACTTCGATTCTAAATAACTAATAGTCGTATGTACTTAATGTTGTTAAACTAAATGAGCACCTGTAATTCCCAAGTACAAATTCAGAGTTTTTAGAGTTTTATTATTGAAGTTAAGCCAATTAGCAAAATGAAACCTTTAAAATTAACATCTAAGCTTGTACATTTTATTACATGATATTTATATATATTTTATTTATTTATAAGAGTATTTTACAAATCATCACTTCTTTGTGTGCGCTTACAAATGACGTATTGTTGCGGATTATTTTCTATTCCACGCTTAACTCATTTTGGGCAATAAAATCCCACATTGATAGCTATTGTTTACATCGAATGGTTATTATTATCCCCCATTTCCGTGCAGTGCTTATCTGTCTGCTGTCGTCCAGTTCCACAGTTCCCAGTTTCGGTTGCATATAAATTTTAATAAATGCCCCCAAGGACAGAGTTTTACTACTGTCAAATGGCTGTCGGCACCTCCTCAATTCACTTCTGGGGATCCGGACTCCCGGACGACGGATCCATCAGGGCACCTGACTAAATGCCATAGACCCCGTTAGACGGCATGAAAACTAACAGTTATTCTCGCTTTTACGAGCAAAGTTTCCTTGGAAATGCCAAGGAACTGGAGCCGGGGTGGTAACTAGCTATTGTAACTGCTGTATCTATTATAACTATAGTTTGGCGATGACGACTATGGATTACAAACCCCGGGAGTTATGCGTCCTCGACACCCAGCGAGTGGTGCGAAAAGAGGCGAAAGGGGCTGGCGTCATTGTCTTTGCGTGCTCGGAATTTGCGTGATTCATGATGCATGTCGTGGCATGGCGCAAAAGTCGCAACTCGAATGCAACACACAGACACAAACTAAGGACCTCCGAACAATTTCAGCGCCCCAAACACTCAGGGCGTGTTTTTGTATCCGGAATTTGTAGGATATAGAGAAGGGTATCTCATACTTGCTAAGGAGTGCGTGAAGGACATATTTTTCTCGAGATTAAGTTTGTTCTTCTTGTTCATAAAGAACCTAAGTGTTCAAGATAAAGATTAATTTTCTTAGTAAAGATCTTTTAGTTTTCCATTTTCCAATCAAATACCAAAATTCAGATTAATCCCAATATTATTCCAAAATCTTCAATAAATTAAATATTTACCAAGCCCAGCGCCAAAAGTATGCTACGATTTTTGCAAGCAGAGAGTATTTCATGGTCGTGACACTTTTTGTTACTAGCTATACTTAGTTAGTCGTATATTTTTTTTCTTGCGCGTCTTCATGTCTGCTTTAATTACTGGAACTGGAAGTACTAGTACATCTGAAACCGAAACTTGTCCCTGCACCACTTAATGCCAATAAAAATGTCAATTGCACACTCACGTTGGGTAGCGGCGACCTTGGACCGCCTGAACGTTTTCCGGTCAAGTCCGCCGGATTCGGATTGGATGGCATTGGGGACTGAGGATTGAGGACTGGGGACCACCAGGCACATATCAGTCCAAATTATGGCGATTAAAATGGATTTTTTGCGGCACCAACGGCTTTTCGTCCTCACAGCTGAGCGGCGTAAACAAAGCAAGAACAACAGGCCGCTCGAAGAGAGTGAGAGAGAAAGCGAAAAAGTGAGAGGGAGGAAGTATGGAGAGCGGGAGAGTGCCGGCTTTGGTGACACGTGCTCCGAAAGTGTCGGCGCTACGTGGCGTATACGTATTGCGCTGACGCCGTGTCCATTTTCCCATTTGTTTGCTTCTTCGCCGCTATGCGCTTTGGTGTGCGGTTTCGCTTGGCCTAATGTGTTTTGAAAACGCATCCCAATCCAGCACGAATTTCCGCGCTGCTCCGGTGTACAGTTACGCTGGGCAACGTGCAAAACAAAAGCCAAAGCCAGAACAGAACCAAACTCCTGATCCAGCAAGGAGTTGGAGTGAGTCGAACGGTCGACTTTTCGCCTGCTACTCGCGTGCTCTCGCTCGCTCTCGCATCTCTCCCAGTGGGAGGTAAACAGAAAGAGGACGAGCAAAAACAAAGAGAGCGTACACAGCGAGAAATTACTAGGAGTAAAAAGCCAGTGCTTTTGTATTTAACGAAAGATTTATACTAAAACAAACGATTTTTTTTATAAATTAAAAATTTTTGCAGGAACCCCGTCAACTTGAAGGTCGTACAACAGGTTGGGGGCTGAAAATAAAAGGGATAATGGATAAAAAAAAAGGCATTGCATACTTTAAGGCACTCTGAAATGGTATTGCTATTTTTTATTAATTTGTTTTTATTTTTCAAGTACAAATATGAGTCAATATAGTGTTACGCATATATTAAATGCGTTTCCAATTACCAATTAAAGAAATTGAAACATTTACTCATTTGCATGCCGGATAATGACCAGCTGTTTTGCCTCAATTGCAATTATTTTTGGAAGTGCACCTAAGAGAGAATGAGCAACTGGCAAAAGGGGGATGGAGCTGAGAGCATGAGAGAGCGAAACAAATCCACGAAGGCGAAAAATGACGACGTCTCTGCCACGTTGCAGTTGCCTTCGTTCTCGAATTTGCAAGCACAGTGGGTCAACCAGAGGATATTCGTCTTTAACCTACTGGTGTTTTCGAGAATAGTATTCACATCGTAGGTCGATCTTATGACTTATAGAAATTTTTATAAATTTAGACATATAACTTTTTTTAACAAAGTCCTTGCGGTGGCTTTGCTGTTATGAAAAAAAAGAAATGGGCATTATTTACGTTTATTCATGAACTTGTTGCTGATTAAAGCATATTACTTATAGTTTATTTGCTGTAATAATGGCAAGATAATCCTATATAGAAATATAATCTGAAATTTTTCAACCCTTTAGTCTTGAACCAGCTCGAACCTTCTGTTATTGCACCAAGAGCCCGGAAGTCAGCCCACTGTGGCACTGTGGCAGCAACAACAACAGGCTGCTGCGAAAAACAGCAACATCTGCTGCTGGTGCTGCTGCCTTCATTGCTGCGGCTCCTTTGGCAACGAAATCAGTTCGTTGTCGTCAGTCAGTCAGTTCAGTTCGGTTTCCCAGTCAGCCGCAGCACCACAGCCCGAGAAAAACCATCCAAGGCAGCGAATTGGAGCAGGAACAACAACACCAGCCGCAGTAGAAGCAGCAGAAACAGCAGCAGCAGCAGCATTAGTAGCAACAGCAGCAGCAGCAGTACTAGTAAAAAAAAGCAGCCACAAAAAAATCCGGACTCAGTGGATGCAGAAAGTTCCCCCAATAAAACAGCCGCAATCGAATTAGTCGAACTCGAGAGGAAACTCAATTCCACGGTGCGTGGACTGTCCCGTGGGTGTGCGTGTCGTGTCGGTGCGTGTGTGTCTGTGTGCGTGAGTGTCCTTGGCTGGCTGGCCAAAAAAAAAAAAAAACAAAAACAAGAAAGCAGAGAACACACAGAAACCAGAAAACAGAGGAGTAGAGTAAATCCACAGAAAAATAATACCAAGTGCGAAATTCGGAACAGGCGCCGCCGCCAGGACTCAGGCACAGGCATAGGACCATACATATGCACTGCAGCAAATCAGGCCAGGCCGCAGCAGGAAAATCAATGCTCGGTTAAAAGCCACAAATTGCAGCATAGACGCGCGCCGCGAATCGAAAACGATAAAGAACCAGCGAGAATAATAACCGACTGCAAAACTTCATACACCCCTCCGCAGCCCCACTCAACTCCGACCCCCTCCGGCCGCCATGTTGCTGGGCTAGCACACACACACACACACACACATACACAGCAAAACGCACGCAGCAAAATCGCCAGGACAACAGCAGCAGCAGCCGAGCTGAGTTAACTGTGAAAAGCGAAGAGACGCCGACGCCGCCTGGTTAGGCCATCAGTGTGGAGGTGCAACGGGGGCAAGCGAACGAAGCGGAGAGACAGGAAGAAGAAGCCCAGCAGAGCTAACTGTATATTCAGGAAGAGGCTGCTGCCAGAACAGTAGCGTCCATCGAGTTAGGCTCACCCAAATAATCAATCGCGGCCGAGAAATAATCAATCGCTCTCAAGCCTGCCGACATCTCCATTCAAAAAAGGCCTAACCAAAGCAGCACAATAAACCAAGGAAAAACACGCAAGCACCACAAGCCAATTCTAGAAAAGAAAACAAAATAATTAAGAAACACTATCAAGAAGACAAAAACAAAACAAAAAATATTAAACTAAAATAACTAAATTTTCTAATGAAGACATCTGTGATTTGCCTATAAAAAACATAAATTTATAAAAACCAAACAACAATTATTTTCATACTGCACTTTTTCAAAAAAAAAAAAACAAAAAACAAAACATAACTGAAAACAAAACCGAAAACAATTTATTTAATAAATTTCGAACCATAAATAACAAATAATTCGGTGAGCGTATAAAATAGAAAATAAATAAATATATCGCGCACGCAAAGCTGACACGCCTCGAGGATAAAGACGAAAAAACCGCAAACTAAGAAGAAGAAGCCGCACCACACCAACAGAAGAAACCGCAGCAGAGGCAGCCACAAATTCACACAAGGTCAACGGAATTAATATTTTTTGTAAGTGTCTATGTGTTGCCGAATCCGATTTTCTCGATTTAATTGAGAAAATGTCGCTAACTTTTCTGCGCGCCATTCCCGAAAATGCACATGTGCATGTCAATTAGCGTAGATTCGCCCCAAAAACCAGCGTCTGCAATCAGCGAACAGATCTTAAGAAATTTGTTATTCGTTTTATATATACCCTTTAGAGGCATTACATTAATGGTACTTTCCCTTTCTATATATTTTCTACCTTGAAAGTTTCTACAGAATGGATTAATTCTTTAAGCATTAAAAAGAGCATTAATTAAACGGAGATTAGGGACTGCAAAAAATCAATAAGAATATATGTACAAAAATTCCTTAAAGATAAGGAACCGGTTCCTTTCACTTTCCCTTCGTTAACCTATTGCTTCTCAATATCATACTAATTATGTTAATTAAATTCAAATTTCTCATATTTCTTACGTTTATATTCCCATTAAACATTTTGTGTACTTCCCCTTGCCATTAAACTCCCATGTTTTTTTAATAATCTCTTATCCCTTAACGTGTTCGTGGCCGCCTGTAATCACCTTTTGCCTTCCATTGATCCTTACTTCTTTAGCCAGAATTCGTTCTTTTCAAATGTCATTGATCCTTAGCAGGAATTCTTTAACTGATCCCTCCAGATCCCTCTATTATCTATTCCTTCATCCTTCTTATTCTTTCCCTATATTCCTTTTAACGTCTACATGCTACCTGAACTACTCCTGCCTTCATTCATTCAAGTTCTTGCGGGCATTATTTTCGTTTGCTCCTTTGTTCGCAAATTCCTTGTTCCTGGAATTCTGCAAAATTGTTCCTGCCCTCCATATCTTCGCCTCCTTTGGCAATCTGCACGTATTACCGCGATTCCGTTTTGTATATCGCATTCAGGGGATGCCAACTCATGACCAATTCATGATGCCCTTCCGGCCAAGGGTATTAAAATTTAACGCATCGCAGCCATATGGCAACTCAATAATTAGGCCGAAAAAAAAAACAGACAAACGTAACCGAAATAAATTGGCTGGCAAGTGCGATAGCATGCCACAGGTAGAGCGGGCGGAAAGGGACTCGGAGTGGGCGCAACTGGGCGGCAATAGGGTTTGGATCGGGAATGGGACTGCTGTGAATACGACGACGATTCCGACTGGGACATTCTTTGGGCAGCGACGGCACCTGCGGTGTCTGCTCGTCTACTTTTCAACCCTTAGGGGGTGTCGCTGTGAAATGTCAACGGTATTTTTATCCATAAAATAAACAGAGCTGTCATATCAGAGTCGCACTCCTCTAGAGCACGCCCACCACCTTCACTATTTCTTGTCACAGAGAAACTCACAAAAGTTTCACGAAAAGAAACTAAAACATTGTATCAGTGGAAACAATTTAGGTAACTAGGAAGAGTCCTAGGGCTGGGGAGTTAGAAAGTACTTTAATATCAACGGTTGATGCCTCAAAAAGTATGCTGTAAAATCTTTTCTTATACTTACTAAATCATAACATACTTTTAGACACCTTAAAATTATTTAAAAAGCAATAAACCCTATTAGAACTTATTGAAATACAAAAAAAGTGAGAAAAGATACTTTAATTGGAAAATTAATTACTTTAAGAAACCCCAACAAATCTAATTATCATTCCCGATAGAGGAACTTCTTTAAAACCAAAACTATCAAAACTTTAATCTAATTAATTAATCTTAATTTATGTTTCTTCCTGTGCACAGTGAATAATGTGCTCTTGTTAACAGGAATAGCAAATACTCATGTCTGATATTGATTTTGTTTTCCCAAAAGACATTTAAGTGTGTTACATAGCACCGTCTGAGCCGGAGCAGACGTGATGCGGATACGTGGCATATCTTGGCCAGTAGTCTGGTCCTCCTCCTCCTCCTCCTCCTTCTTCTCCGTGCTCAAGTCCTGCCCCATTCCACCTTGGGTTATGTACAACATGACTAATACTAATTCCAACCAGCATGTGCGCCATTATTACGTTCGCTTTGGGCGGCATAGCGCACAAATAACTGCAATAAATAGTCATAGTAACGAGAGGATTGGAATGGCACATGCCATGGACGAGTGAAGGATAATGATATTTGGCGCAATCGTCAATCAATCACAATGGCCATCAATCAAAAAGCAGTGCAAAAACAAGAACATCACAAATTAAGTTGGCAAATATTACGGAAATATCCCTGACAGATTAAGATAATAAACTAAGGGAAAAGCTTTTAAAAAGTTAAGCTGCGATTAATAACAATTATTTTTACGAATTAATTGCAATTTTAGTTTCAGTAAAGGTCACATTTTTCTATAAATTACAATTAAGCCTAGCTGTAGCTCTAAAAACACCCAAAACCAATTAAGTTTAAGCCAATCTTGTCATCAAATATCGACAGTAATTGAGCTAAATTTTAGTTAATGGCTTTAAATTGATTATTGGGCAAATTTTGATGGTGATTACCTGTTTTGGCATTGCACTCTCCTGCTAATTTGGCTCGATTGCCGATGTCCTTCCGATGCACAAGCAATTTGCATGGCTAAGCAGCTTGGGGCAATAACTGTCGATGTTTGGTTGCGGAAAATCCCGATTCGCATATTCCTTTCGAGCCATTTGCGGCAGAGCATCCTCAACATCCGGACGTGTGTGCACTCCGGTTTCCCTTTCACTCTCAGTCTTTGCCGACTTTTCATTCTCACCTTGTCGGGAGACTACAACCTTGAAAGAGGCCAAAAATGGCCATATAGGGATTTTCAATAAACAAAAATAAGCAAAAATAAGAAGAGAGAGAGACTTAAGTTTCACTGCTTTTATTTCTCGTTACAGAAATGGAAATCATTCCTGAAGGTAAACACTTTCGTTTGGTGCATGAATCAGAGCTTCCAGAAATTTTGGTAACTTTAGAACGCTATTTGCCGGAATCATTAAAGGTGCGTATTAATTCTGTTCAGTTTTCTGTTGAATATTTTATTTAATTTTTGGGGAAGTTCAGACTCAGACTCAGACACAAACAGCAAGACCACACCCAGTTCTCAGATAATTTACCAACAATTACCTGCATTTCCCCCGCATCGAGCTTGGCATTCAGAAGGCGTTGCCGAGACCACAAGTCATGCAATCTCAAACCCTCTGCCAGGCCGGGCTCGCATTTTTCTGTTGACCTGTTTTCGCTATTTACACTTGTATTTTTTGTTCAATTTTTAATGCCATTCCCTCGTTCCCCACAACTCTGCACATCACGTGCTTTCGGCTTTTGTTGGTGGGGCAGAGGCAAGGCAGGGTGGAGTTTCGGCTTGGCACCGGCCTCAAGGATTTGGCCACCATTGGAGTTGGCCAAAAGTTTCGATTTTTAGCAGAGGCAGACTTTTTCTTTTCGGGGCGTTTACCAACAGCTCAGAGAATGCGAAGCCAACGGTTGCGTTTTGTAGTTGTTAAAATATGGAAAGTGCTTAAAGATTAAGTATAGGGTAAGCCTTTAAATTAATCGAATGTGATTTAAATAAATTAGCATCCAGCACGATAAAATAAATAAAGTCTAAAGACTGATTATTAATAAGATAAAGAACTATTAGCTTAAAATACATGCATACTAGCGGTTATTAGGGTTTCCATTATTTATTTATTATTTAATTTTCCTTAAAGCTTATATTTTGAGTTTAGATAAATATCTATGGAGATATTAAAAATAAAATATTACATTTTAAACTCTTTTTTGCAGTTTCATCAAACCATAAAAACGTACCTGAATGATCGTATTTGGGATTTCAAGTTTTATGTTGCTAAAGATTGGCCCGACAAACCGATAATTCTCCATTTTCCAGGATGCACGCTTGCGGTGAGTAATCCTTACCAAATATTTATAATTACAGCCAACTAATAAATATTTTTAAAATCAATTTTTCAGCCGCACAACAATATATACCAAACGCTTGGCATATTTTGTCCATCCGCACACATCGAGCATGTCGATATGATGCGCACCGAAGATGTACTTATAGATTGGCAGAAGCCTATGTACCTGAACTTTACGCACATCGCCATTATGAATCGCCTGGATGACTTCTACTCCAAGTTCGGTGTGATGGAACGACTCAGTGGTGATATCTATGTGTGCAACAAGCTGAACGCCGATCTGGAGCTGGAGCCGCTGCCGGAGGATGCGGAGATGCGACTGCTGACATTGGACAATGTCCATGGCATTCATGATCTATATCCTGCCAATGAAATCGAGTGCGTCCAGCTGTTCGACATCCTTGTTCGTAAGCTGCCCGGCCTGGGCATCTTTCGCAAGGACACCGGCGAGCTAGCCGCCTGGATGGTTCACTCCTACTACGGCGCCATGTTCTCAATGCAAACACGTCCAGATTTTAGGCGAATGGGGTGAGCATCATCATTGTAATTTAACTAAGGTGGAACCATAAGAACTAATCTGTAATCGTTCCTTAGCTATGGCATCCGGCTGGCCAAGTCACTGACACAGCTAGTGATCGAGCGTGGGTACACGCCCTTCGTTGTGATACGTCCAGGAAACGATGCGTCCCGTAATCTGTATACCAAGCTTGGCTACGAGAAGGCCTTCGAGACGTGCCGGGTCCGGATGACGCCGGACTGTTACGAGGACAGCACTGTGGGCACAATTGGGAACACAGCCTACGGCAAGTTTCCGCCGCTGCCGCAGGGCGAATGCGTGGTGGTGACCAAGCTGGTGCGCAAGCATGTGCCCGGCGAGAGCCAGACGGTGGATGAGGGTATCGAGGATATGTTGGCTGAAAAATGTGATATCAGCGGCGATGAGGCAAGGGAGCGCAAGACCACTACCGACGAGGGCATCGGGGAGGACAAGTAGGCCAGGATGCACCACATGGAGATGGAAATGAAGGGTGAATAGAGATCGATCGGAGCGCTACGCCTACGCTAAACTTATGCTTAAAGCTGTAAGCACCCCTTAGGACTCTTTAGGACAGGAAGGAGCAATGTAAGAACGAAAGGCAGGATAAGGCACACACAACAAGTGGCGTTGATTTTTTAAACAAAATTATATTAACAAGAAAAACCAAAAGAAACAAACAAAAAACCAAGGAGAAACTGTACGAGTATATTTATAGATGGTATATGAAGCTTCCTCACTCAGAACGCGATGGCGTCGATCCGCGACACGTGAATTTCGGCCGGAATCAAGGGATTTATTTTATATGGGTATTTGATTATATATATATAAATGTAGGATTCGATGTCAAGCACTAAACAATAACAGGGGGGAATGTTTATTAAGTCGATCAAGAAGGCGCTGAAGTCCGAAAATTTTAAATGAAAAATATGGTAACCCGGAACAAATACAGAGAGAACGGAAAACAGAGAGAAATTTTAATTTTTTGCTAAGAATGCTTTTACAAAAAAACTGAACAAGAAACACAAACAAACCAACAGCAGACCCAAGGAGCGCATCAATTTATTAAAGAAAAAACGAAAAGCAAACTAAAAAACTATTATAAATATTAAACTCTATATATCAAATTGTTAAACAAACAACAAAAGAAAAACAAAACGTACACAAAACTACTTCTCTCTTCTGGCTCTCCTCTGAACAGGATCATTTTCGAATCAATCTCGCTTGGGCCATGGAACAGAGCTTTGCACACACACTATATATTCCTCTCCGTTTCCGAAATACCACATAAAAGTGCATACTTATATTTTTCAAGTAACATTATGGAATACTTTGGATGACCCAAACGGTGTGCTTTGATTTTAAACTACTTTTGGATTTATAGGCTTTTTCAAATTTATATATATACATATACCCCAAAAAAAAAAACCCCAAAAAGAAGCGAAAACCAAACAAAAATCCAACAAATAAATATATATATATTTTATTATTACGAAATTTTATTAAACTATGCAAACACGAGTACTCAATGATTTTTGCTCCTATTTAGCTGATCAGAAATAACAAAACGAAACAACAAAATGAAACACGCCAAAGATGTCTTCTGCTTCATTTTAAGTACATACTTCCCCAACTTTTCCCAAAACCCAAATCCCCAATCTCTCTCTCTCCCATAAAAGATGACTCTTGAGTCATCTGCGGAGGTTTTCTATTATAAAAAACAATGCAAAAACCGAATCTCAAAATATGTATTTGCAAAAGAAAATCAAATTTAATGAAAAAGTTATATATTACAACTGCTATATTGTATGTACTCGAAACTAAAAAGAAAAACAAAAAAACGAATGAGAAACAAAAAAAAATAAAACACAAAAAACTGAATAAAGCAAGTTTAAATAAATAACAATATTGAGACAGTAACTAAAGGTTCTTCCTCTATCTCTGATGGAAAAGATAACCCTTCAGTGTTATCTAAGGTAGCAATTTATAAATACTTTTTGCAATATTTATCGGTATTTTAAATTTCGATGATTCAAAATTTCATTTATATTTATAGAAGAGCTACGTGCTTAACTGGTTTCTTGTTTTTTGAAGCCCATCACTGCTCTCAAAAACACTTCCTATATTCTAATAGCATTACCACTCACAACACTTTCAATTTCCGATTTATTCCCACTTTAATTTGCACACAAAACGTAGCAGAATCTCTTCCTAAACCCTAGTATTAAATTATTTCCATAAATTAAGATCTTGGTTGGCCTCCACTGGTGAAGAGCGCACACTGCGCTAAAGTTATCTGCTGATTGTTAATGAAATTTACGTGTACAAACACTGCTCGCTTAGATAAACAAAGAACGACAGATGCGGCAAACACAAAGACTGACTGACGACGCCCACCTGACTCAAGAAATTCATGTGGCAATGTCTAGGCCTGCCATTGCAACACAGTATTAATGGTAAATTAAATTTTATTTATGTTTAAAGAAGGCCTATGTACGTCGTATGTGGACTTAAAACTAAGCAAAAATGCTAGAACTGGGACCTACGATTGTTGCTGTTGCTCCTGCTGCTCGGCGCCCTTGCTCAGCTGGTTCTTTAAGTGGGTGCCCACATACTGCCAGTAATTACGACGGATCACATCGTGCTTGGTGGCCATCTCCTCGCATAGGCCGTATACCTTCCGGGCCAACTGTTCGCTTTCGCCGACCTTCTGTTGCAGAGCCTGCTCCTGATACAGATCGACGAGGAAGGCCAGCAGATAGGGTGACCGGTTACCGGCCTGATAGATCTCCTCCACGAAGGCCACCACCTCTGGGTAGCTGCTCAGTCCCAGGCCCTTGCCACCTTGCCGCATCACACCCACCAGATAGTTCCAGGCACTCTCGTTGTTCTTGATAATGCGAATCCGGTTCATCGCGTAGGTGAGCTCCCGCTGGATTAGATCCGGCGTGAAGCCAAAATGCTTAATCACAAAGAAACGCTGGTTCCAGGCCGAATTGTTGCGCTGATCCTCGCCAATCAAACGGTCCACAAAGTTCAGCTCGTCGTCATAGAGGCTACAAGTTCAGGGATTAAATCTAAACAAAAAGAGAGTATCCTTTTTGCACTCACTTGAAGGTGCGTATGGCCCACTGACGGTGCTGCCAGGCATGATAATTCTTGGCATCGCCATCATTGACTAGGGCGTTCTCCGTGAGCTCCAGCTCGTTGCTAGGATCGTTCAGCATCTCGACGATGACGCGCCGATGGTGCCACACCTGATAGTTCTTGGCATTCTGGCCAATTACTTCGCTCAAATAGTCCAGCTCTGCGTTCAGATCAGCTTTCAGTTCCCGCAGAATGTCACGTCTGTATTGCCAGACGGTGTAATTGGCCGGGTTCAGGCGCAGTGCATCCGTGGTGAGGTCCAAGGCGCGCTGCGTCTTCTCGCCACGCGCAATCACCGCACGCATATAGTCGAACACCTCACGGACTGCAAAGATATAGTATATATGTTAACTGGGAAAGATAAAACCCGGCCCTGAGCATTACTCACACATCTGGCTGTAGGCGATGGAGACAACTGGGTTGGTCCCGTCATCCTGAGCCAGCGGCTCCACGTCCGCCCACTCGGAGCGCGCGCTGTACGGCAGCCAGTCCGTGCCCAGGTACTCCTCGTCCGAGCTGTCGCACATCTTGATTGATAGTAAAAGAACGCTAGGCGAACTGGGCTCCGATGGCAGTGGAATTGTGTTGACTTTTTTAGTTGCCGAGAAGTTTTATCAGCCGCTGAATTAGTGTGGCCAAGTGGGGCCAAAGCGGTAAGCTTTGTTGCAGGGCGACCGTTTTAGATATTTTATAGCTACATTTATAGTAAGGAAATCAATCCTTATTTTAATTTTTAATTTATTCACATTTAATTTATTTTATAAAAGACTTATATTTGCAAATCTAAATATATACCTCGTATTTTGTCAATTCTTCGCTCATCAATAAGTCCTACGTTCGTTTAATAAATTTTCCTACATGATATTTTTGGTTTAATAAAATTTTTTAAAATATCATAACTTTGTCAAAAAAAAACATTAATTTTAAATCGGCTTTTAGTATGTCGAATAGTAAGTTTACAATTCGAAAAATTTAAATTTTTCTTGAATTTTTTACAATTTTAAAAACTATAAAATTTTGGAAAACTTAGTACCTACATTTTTTTTCTTCTGATAATGAATATATATGATTTATAGGATCAAAAATGACTCCTTCACTTCGTTTCAAACATTTTACAAAAATCAAAATTCTCTCCAAGTGTAAAAAAATTCCACAATATTTCTTTAAACATTTATTTCAAATCGAATAAAAGTGCACAAAGTGTTCGAAATTCCTTATTTTCTAGACGTAGACATCCCAGTGCTCTCATTTCACTACACTTACAGATTAATAATTATTTTTTAACTCAAGGAAAATTCCATTTCCTTCTTTTAAAAACGCGGCTTAAAGGTGGCCGGATACTGGTTAAAGCGCGGACGCAGTGCAGCATTTGATTTCTCAAAACGTTCACCCGAGTTTCCCAGGATAACACCATCGACTAGCTTGCCCGGCTGATCCTTGACATTCGAACGATCACCGTTGACCTCGGCCACGTCGATGATCCGTGGATTCTTGCGGTATCTGTACCACCAGTACTCGAACACCAACGTGATGCAGGCCATGCCAATGCCCACGAAAATGACAATGAAGACGCCGCCAATATTCTGAATGGATATGCCATCCGATTGATCCTCGGGTTTCTCGCACTTGGCCTGGGCCTCGTCGTTCTTCCACCACTTCTCCTTGAGCTTCTCCAGTTGTCGTTTGTTCAGCAGCGTGAGGATTCTTCAAGGAGGAAGATATGTATTTTAAGGATATAATACAAACTGTAAGTGAAACTCACGCATTATTAAACTGATCTTTAAGGTGTGAGCCCTGCTGCACAGCGATGGCATAGGGTTTCCGGGAGAACTCCTCGCCCACCACCTGCAGATCGCAGTTGGTCAGCTGCAGATAGCGAATATCGGTGGCATCGCCCAGAAAAGCGAATCCCGTGGCTGCTGTCGAGTTTCTCACCCTGGCCACCGCCTCATCTAGAGTTGCTGGTAGAGCTGCCTCTTGCATGGCTTGCCACATCTTGGTGTACTTGTCGCTAACGGGATAATCCCAAACAGCCAGCTTAGAACGCTCCAACGGGGTCAGGGAATCGTTCAGGGAAAGATCTTTCCAAATCTCATAGAACATCTGCTCGATATTGGCCATACGCTCGAAATATGTCATGGCCGAGGAGCCATTGAGGGGAGCATATAAGATCTTGTACTGCTTGGCCAGGTCATCCAGGCTTTCCACGGGCGTATCCAAACGGGAGACGGTCAAGAAGGCAGCCAAATTGGCGGTGTACGAGGCAATGATGATGAAACTTAAGGAAAATATAACCCTTTAATATATAAATTCATATAGAAAACAAAAGACTTACCCGAATAACCACCAAGTGGCGGCCACTAAGCGTCCTGAAAGATTTTTGGGCGCCTCACCGCCACCTTGTGGCGTCAACGAAGTCATGCAAAACCAGAGGCATTCTTTAAGATTAAACTCTCGCTTCTCCTCATCATCCTTGTACTTCTCCCTGTTATTCTGATAACTGTAAGGACTCCAGCGATCAAAGACCCACATAAGAAAGCTGGTAAAGAAGTAAGCAGCCAGGATGCACAGCCACACATTGGTCTCCAGGACAGTGAGAAATTTAAACAGCGAACTGGGCGAGCTGGGTCGCTGCATCATGATGGTAATACCCACCAAGTCATAGTAAGGCACCGTAAAGTCAATGACTATCTCACGTTCTGCCATCACGGACATGCTGCCGAGACCGATGTCAGCCTGTTTATCAATCAGCTTCTTGACAATTCCATTCCATTCGCCCTTCTCGTCCATGTTGCCAAACTTGCCATCCTCCACCTCCTGGATGGTGTAGTCGAAATGGACAATGGTGGCAATCTCATTGATCAGATCTATGCAGTAGCCTTTATAGCCCTTTGGCGCCGTCTCATCGCGCATGATAAAGGGGGCTTGCTGGAATGTAAATAGTAAATATAAAATACTCAAACACTCATTGTTTTCTTACCACAACTGTGAAAATACGATACACCGTATCAGCCGTTAGATTCTTCATCTGCTCCTCATCCTTGACGACCATGGGTGAGTCTAGACCGGCTGTCCAGGTGCCAATCGATTTGCTGTTCACCGAACTACCGCCCCGTATCTGGAGCACGTTTATATCCATTTCAAATTTCATATAGCTAAAGCCATTGAAGGGCTGCTTGGGTTGCGTGACCAGGTCAAACATTCCATACGATGTCGGCTCGCTAACCTGTGAGGGAAACGAAGAGGAGAAAGAGAGAGAGATGTGTCCAGTAATCAAACCATAATTTGACAGCTCAGCGGAAATGGGGGAAACACATACCTTGGTGAAGTACTCCCGCAAATCCAGGTTGCGTTGGGGTGTATTACCGCCTTGGAAGTCATCACAGTTCAGATACTCCATGTCCTTGGGCCAGGCGCCCGATTGTAGCATTTCTCTGTATAAAAGTTGGTATTATTTTGAGACAGTTAAACAATAAAAATTCAATCAAATCGTATGGCGTTATGCATCTTATTCTTTATTTTTTCTTACTTGATAGTAAGGAAGCTCCTCAAAGCCAAATCAAAGTAAAAGGCCGATGCCAGCTGCGGTTCCTCGTTCAGGTTGTAAGTCGTACGAAGTAGACCCAAACGATCTCGAAATTGCGTATACGCCATGGGCTTCAGGAACATAATGGTGGCATTATCACGCTGACTGCTCACCTCGCCCTCACTCTGCGTAATGGCATGCCAGGCGAAGTTTCGCTCAAAATAGGCCGCCTTCACGGACTCCAGGACCATGCTTATGGACTGCAGATTTCCCAGAATAAAGAAGTTATTTATGTCCAGATTGCGCAGCTTCTCAATCTGTTCCTCGCGCTCCCGTTTGCCATCCTTGGCAATGGCGGTGATTACATGACGGGTCTGGATATTCTGCAGCAAGGACTTGTACTTGTGGTCCATCACAAAGGTGTCGTCGTACAGGATAGCGGCTGCCAAAGGAAGAGGATTAAATATGGGTCAAAGCTTAAAAGAATATTGTTACCATTGGTGATGTTGAGACGCCTCACAATACTCCGGATAACCTCGGGTATAATGTCCGCTGGCGGCATCACCTGCAGCAGATATTTCTGCTTTGTCTCATCCAAATCACGCCACTGCCTCAGGTCACCCTCCTGACCATAGGAGGCACTAATGGTGGGCAAGCCCAGAGCCTGGGTGAAACTCTTGACCGTTTCCGAGGCCACGCCCGACTTGGTAGTGTCCAGAATCAAGTGTGGCGTTTGTTTCTTCTCAATACTCGAGGCATACTTATTGCAAACTTGAAATTAATGAAAATCAGAGGAAAGGCGTCACAGGATCATCTCGAAGAGAACTCACTTGCTTCCAGCAGCACCTTGGCATCGGTTTTGTTCGCCTCAATGGAATCCAGTTGCACGGAGAGTCCCAAGTGGATGTTCTTCTTCAAGTAGGTGAGCACCACATTCACCGCCTTGGCCGCCGGTTCGTTATCCACCTCATTGATGAACACTATTTACCAAAGGATTTGAAGGGATGGAGTTAAAGTGCATCCAACAGGACGAAAGTATTACGTGGCTTAAAGTTTTGTTTACTTGTCCTTGCCCCAAGCTATTCATTTAGACTTACGCCAAGTCAGCTTGGATATCTAACCATCATCAATATCTATACAGTTTTTCTCTAATTAGTTTACTTAGACACTGAGCGAAAGGATAATGAGTTTATGGGTTATATTTAATAAATAAATAAAGGATTTAAATACAAAAAGAAGTTTACTTTTTCCCATAATTTTGAATGGTTTATATTTAATTATATATGTGAAGTAAAACTAGTTCAAAAGAACAGCTTCTCCTAATTAAATTGAAAAATAACTATAAAAATATCTTTTGTATCCCTAAAATAATATAGAAAAATCAATAGAAACTTATTTTTATTTATAAAAATATATTTAGAATGAAATATCAGAACTTTCAACGAGCTAAAAACCCGGACAACCTTATTCTTCTCAAAAAATTGGTTGTTTTACTTACACACATTAATATTCTGGGTTGTTTGAGCGTCGATCTCCCTATTCCAACCGCTCAACAGGCAGAACAGTGCCAGGAGCCACCTTAACCTTGGAGTCTTTGGTTTGATACCAAACATTTCACCTAGCTCATATAGCTTGTCCTATATTTTCTTTTTGATCTCGAGAACTTTTCACAAAAAATGACCGCACAAACCGAGCAATAAATTGCGACTGAGCAGGAAATTACGCTTTCAAAATGAAGGATACCCATGGACAATTTCACTTTCAACACGGACAATGTGTGGACACATGTGGGTATCCTTGGTGATAATCAATTTGGTGGGCAGACACAACCGCGTACACATCCTGGGTTCGGTGGGTTCGTGCGGGAACTCTGGCGTTAATTGGCGGCGATTGGGTGGTTTTGTTGTGGGCGGAGGGACAGAGGGCGTGGGTTATTATGAGTTATTGAAGAACTTGTTATATTGTCACATAAACATAAAGCGATTATTATGGGGATTCACTCAAGGGGAAATCAGTAACATATTTAATAATATTTGGGCATTTTTGATTAGTTGGGGAAATAAAGTGGGAGGAACATTCTTAAAAAAGCTGTAAAGTAAAGGGAATACCTGAAATGGTTGATTTAATATAAGCAGAAAGATTATAAATAGTTAAAATATAGATAGAAAGTTATTTTAAAAATACATAAACTTAAAATAGGGGAAAAAACATCTCCCTGAAAAGATTAGTGCTACAAAAAGTCTCTTCAGAAAGATTTATATTAATAAATATGTAGAAATAAAATCAGTTCCAGACTAACAAACTATAATTAGAACTACAGTTCCCTTTCCCCTTCTTAATAATTATACAATTCTTCTTCCTGATACGATTAGTTCCCCTGACTCACGCGATTACTAATCAAGTCCAGACAAATCTCACAGATAACGCCATATCAGCCGATCTTCCTTAGGCAAGCAACAACAATAACACTTTTGACGAAAGTACAAAATTATTTTTATTATTTTCCGATTAATCATACATTTAATAAACTTACGCCCCGCGACATAATTTCTAGTGTAGAGAGAGTGTGCACCCTACGAGCAAAAATCAAAACAGAGAAAAACTCAGCCTAAAATAAACATGTAAACGATTATGCAGCAGCAGTTGCGCGAGCCACATTTCAGATATAGCCACAATATCTATATATATATATATATAGTCATTCATGGTGGTGGTGGTGGTGGCGGTTTCGACTAGCGAACATTGTCATTATGCGTAAGACCTAGAGTTTTCACTTAACTTACGACAGTTCACGATGGTTAGATAGTAGTAGATGATACGTACATTACACAGATCGAATTATATGTATATATATATGTATATATAATGCTAAAGCCTACGTAGAGTGTATATGCATAAATCTCACAAGTTCCAGTCATCAGGACCCGTCTCCTGGCGTATCACGGGCGGGGTGAGCGGCGCCTTTGGTGCTCCGGGCACTGGCGTGGGCACTAGAGGCGCGGCTCCGCGCAACGAGCTCCCGTAATAAGGCGGCGGCCTGCTGATGCTCGGCGAGGTGGAGCTGTGCGTGGACGAGGCAGAGGAGTCGCGCACCCGGCCGGCATCAAAGACGGGCGCCTGGGCATACCGGTGCGGCGGCCCACCCAGCTGCGGTGTGTGGGACCGCGAATGGGAGCGTTCCCGGCGCATCTGCTGCTCCTGCTGCAGACGCTGTTGCTGCACATATTGCTGCTTGCGCTGTTTGAGCAGCTGCTCATCGCGCTGGAGCAGACGCTGGCGTTGCTGCAGCTCGAATTGCTGACGCTGCATCGCACTCAGCCGGTTGGCCTTGCTCCACGGATTGCCGCCGAAGCAGAGGTTCGATATGAAGACCACCGGTGAGAAGAGTCGCAGCGAAATCTCACTATGCGGAAGAGACAATTGTATTTAGTTATTTTTAGGTTACACAGTCGAGCTTCTAGCTAAAGAATTTCATTTGTAACAAACACAAACGTTTGCTTTCAGGAAGCTTGCCTGTATTATCAAACACTTACGTGGTGTCCACAATGGGCTTCGCCTCATTGCCGCTGAGTATGAACAGGGGGAAGAAAATGGAGAAGATGCAGCTGCTGACAATCACCGAGCTGGATAGGTTCGTCAGCACGGTGAGCGGTATGCCAAAGCCGAAGAAGTACGGCCAGTTCTTCTCGATGTAGGTGAGCCGTCGATGGAGCTCCCAGCCCATATTGAACCACTTGTACTCGAAGGAGTACAGCGAGTAGAGCAGGCACAGATGCACAAAGCAAAGCGTGGAGCCCACATACTTCACCGGCACTAGGTTGACCAGCATGCTCTGCACCAGGAACAGCATCTGCACCACCATGCTGAAGAGGAAGTCGGCCACGAGCTTACTAATGCCCGGAATTAACTGTGGACGGCCCTTTCGCACGCGATAGGCAGCATTCGCGATATCCGCAAACCACAGCGAGCTGACGATCTTGGACAGCATAAAGATGGGCAGGACCCACATCATGCCAAAGAGCAGCGACAGAATCGGATGCAGCCAGCCCCAGACAACGGGCAACGTCTCCGACTGGGCGCCATAGAAGATGGTGAGGCAAAACTTGAGCGTCGGCAGCAGCGCCGACTCGAAGAGGACGATGCTCAGCCAGGTGAAGCCGCCGTTCAGCATGCAGCACTTGAAAAGCTTCTTGGCGATCTTCTTCTCGCTGCAAATCAAATCAAATCAAAAATCAAGTGCGCAATAAATTAGTAACAGTCGGTGGGTCACGTAGGCAAGTATGGTGGGGACTGGGACTTACCCCTGCGGCTGCTCCTCCTTGGCGGCAGTCTTCTTGCTTAGCATCTTCTGCAGGCTCCGCTCGTCGGCATTCTCCTCCGCCTGCTTGGCATACTCCTCACGGATCATGGCCGCCGCCGAGCTGGGCACTGGCGACGGTGATCTGCGCGCTCGCTCGTACCGATCTCTGTCATTGCGTCGCAGCTGGCGTTGCTCCAGCTCGGCATTCTGGCGGTTCACTTCGTCGTCGATGTGCAAAACCAATGTCATGCCCCGAATGCTGTCCCACAGGCCATACAGAATGCCCAGGGTGATGTTCTGACGGCGGAATGGTTAGGATTAGGCTCTCTTTTGTTTGCTGCTCTTCTCCTACTCACCTTTATCGCTGCCATCTCTCGCGTCGTCGTCTTCGTGCCCAGCAGCAGTCTCTCTAGTTCCTGTCGTTGGTGGGGGTCATCGCGAGGTGGACATGCAAGCAAAGCAAAGACGAAACGTGTTTAGCTCTACAGCGAGTAGGAGAGTGGCGGAAGGTCTTTGAATAAATTTGCGTTGTGCGACGACGAAGACAACATTGTGTTTTGTTGTTGTTGTTATTATTGTTGTTGTTTCACAACTGATTTCAGGCGCATTTACACTTCCCGAAACTGGGGGGTCTGGGATGCGTGTCAATCGCATGTTGGAACCTTCACTTACATACTTGTCGCTATGCCTTATCTTGCCAATGGATTGGGGTGTGTGCGGCGCCGAAAAACATTGAACTTTGTGCTGATTTTGTAAATTTCGTCGGATTGTTTTGCTTGGCCAGGCAGTGTAAACAGGCTGATATATAACACGGTTGCCACCTGATGCTCAGCGGGCGTTGTCCAACACTAGATCAGAGATGCGGCGGGGGAGGCACAGTGGAGATTACTTGGTATGTGTAGTTTTTATTATAATCCACATTCTATAGTTTCCATATATGTAGTTTTTTCATGCAGAAATGCCAAAAGGCATTTGGGGGACACTTGGATTTTTAGGGAGAACTTTAAACTTTTTGAGATTTTTTAGGCGAAAACGAAATTTGCATCTGGCAACACTGTTCCCGCCTGATACAGGTACGAAAAAAGCAGGTAGGAAAAGCAGGTAGGCGCAAACATTCTTCTCCTGCCCAGGGGACTGAAATATACCGTAAGTTCTGCTCGTCAACTTGTTGAATTTAAATAACTGCAAACACTCTGCACAAAACATTCCTTTGTTTAATTTATGAATACTCGATACGAATTTAATAACTTTCTGTAGTATATCTGTGTATGCGGGGGCCGTTACAATCGGGATTTAAACAAAGTCGAACGTAAATAATGCAAAATATCACCGCGGAACTTGTGATTAATTAGTGTATGACGCTCGCAGTTGACTGTGATAACGGGGTATTTGATTCTTAGCCGCCTTTTTACATTTGTGTGTACATTTGAATATATTTTGGAATGTGTATGTGTATGTAGCAGATATATATCTGTATCTTTGTTCTGTTTTCAATACGCAAATAACGTAATAAAGCCCTAAATCAGGTGTCAGGCCTTGTTAAGGCCGCAACACAAGGCGGGCGCTTAATTGATTACCCATTTACCGTTAGTCAACAGAGCACGGCGACAAGATCTGTCATGTTTATCTAACAAACACACAGACGCGCACACAAACCGGGTGACCTTTACCTGTGGGTGTGCGTGCCTGTGTGTGTGTGTTCATTCCTGGAAAATGAACTTAACTTAAATGCAATTTACAAGCAACGCTTTATTGCAGATTAACCTCCACATCTACCCCTTCGCACCCGCCCACTCAATCATCTCTCCCATCAGTGCGGGAATAATCAATACTCGCATACTGAGGCAGCGCCAGCAAAAGCAATAACAGCAGCAACATGGTGTGGTCTAGTGATAAGCAACAACAGTAGGGCCACGGCCCAGCCACCCGCACACCACCCACGACTCCACAGCTCCCCATCGTTGCCCACAAGGGAGGAGGAAAGCATACAGCAATTTTGCCAGCGCACAACTCAAATATCCTGTGTCATTCTTCCTTCAACTACTTCCAACCGAACAGACGAACGAACGTGAAAGGTCATGTCGCGCGAGGAACGCAAACCCATCGTGGACACCTCGAACAGCAGCAGCTGCAGCAGCGGCGAGGATGAGGTGCATCCTGTGGTGCGACGGCGCAGTGCCCGCGATACAGAGCTGGGTCCGTCTAAGGATACCGGCTGCTGTGATCCCACCAGCACGCCCCACCGGTTCCTGGCTCTACTGTTTATGTGCCTTTTGGGTTTCGGTAAGTTTTAATTTGGTTATTGAAAAAATTAAGTATTATTTTTTATTTATAATAGATCCTTAATGATAGATTTAATTGCTATTAGAATAAAAAATTTGAAAATATGGGAGTTGTTCCTAATACTTAATAAATTAAATATGTAATTTACAATTAATTCCTTTTTAGGTTCCTATTTTTGCTACGATAATCCCGGCGCATTGCAGGACGTTTTCCAAAAGGAACTGGACCTCAGTTCCACCGAATTCACGCTTATCTACTCCATCTACTCGTGGCCAAACATCGTGCTCTGCTTTGTGGGTGGCTTCCTGATCGATCGAGTGTTTGGAATCCGTTTGGGCACCATTATCTACATGCTAATTGTGCTCGTGGGACAACTGATCTTTGCAACCGGCGGAGTGCTCGGCCACTTCTGGCTGATGATCGTGGGCCGATTTGTGTTCGGCATCGGGGCTGAGTCGCTGGCTGTGGCCCAAAACAGCTATGCAGTGCTATGGTTCAAGGGCAAGGAGCTGAACATGGTCTTCGGCCTGCAGTTGTCGGTGGCCCGCTTCGGCAGTACCGTCAACTTCTGGATAATGCAACCCCTTTACGGCTACGTTTCGAAATCTTACTCTGGCTACACGGGTCTCGGCGTGGCTCTGTTCCTGGCCTCCTCTACGTGCGTGATGTCGCTGCTCTGCACCCTGATTCTGGGTAAGATCTGGCCACCTAATAATAGCTCACCTTATCGAATGTGTCCCCAATATTTCAGGCTGGATGGACAAGCGCGCGGAACGCATTCTGAGACGGAACAATAATCCCGGCGGAGAGATAGCCAAACTCAGCGATATAGTCACTTTTAAGATGGACTTCTGGATGGTGTCGGTGGTATGTGTGGCCTACTATGTGGCCATCTTTCCGTTTGTGGCTCTTGGCCAGGCCTTCTTCGTCAGCAATTTCCACATGACCCCGGATGAGGCGAACACTGTCAACTCGATTGTCTATCTGATCTCGGCTATAGCATCGCCGTTGTTTGGTTTCGTAATCGACAAAGTGGGCAGGAATGTGACTTGGGTGTTTTGTGCCACCATCTCCACACTCTTTGCCCACTTCCTGCTGACCTTTACGCACTGGGATCCCTACATTGGTATGAGCATCATGGGTCTGTCCTACTCCATGCTGGCGGCTAGCTTGTGGCCTCTGGTGTCGCTGATTGTGCCCGAATATCAGCTGGGCACCGCTTATGGCTTGTAAGTGGGAGGGATTTTGGGTATTTTGTTGGATTAGTTTGAATATTCAAATATTTTTTAATGCAGTTGCCAGTCGGTGCAGAACCTAGGCTTGGCTGTGGTCACCATTGTAGCGGGCATTATAGTGGACAACAGCGGTGGCAGTCACTTCTGGCTCCAGATCTTCTTCATGTTCTTCCTGTTGAGTGAGTAGAACTTGCAATGTTTAGTTCTTTCTATAATAAACTTATAAACCTTCTTTTCCATAGTCTCCCTACTGGCCACCTGTGCGATTTGGGCATATAATCGGAAACATCAGGGCAACCTGAACATGTCACCTGCCCAGCGGGCCACATATCACACCTCGATGTACGTGAATATTGAGTCGAGTTGCGCATGCCATTGATGTCTTGATGTTGTACTATCTAATATTTATGTTTCGGATCAGTATCGGACTAATTAACATTCTCTTTCCAAATGTATATATATTTGCTTTCGTGTACATGCCAAAAGCTCAATGCAGTGCCCCTTTGTGAACCGACGGCCTTTATTGGGCAACTAAGTGGGCGCTCCGATCGGTTATCCATGTTCACAACTAACCAATAACAACCAATTGTGATGTTAAGGCCATCTCTCCTATCTGAAACCTGACAAATGTTAAGCAACCTGGAGCACATTCTGCTAACCGCACATCGGTTCAACTTCTAGCCAATATTCTATTAAACATATCAATTGCCGTAAATTATTGTTATACTTATTGTTTTGTTGTATAAATAAATTCATGTAAATGTACATTCACCAAATTAAAGAATACAAAATAAACTCTCGAGGTAAATAAAGTAAACAAAATCCTGTTTTTTGGTATAAGGTAAAGGTAAATAGTAAAACTTAAGAAGAAAATAATATATTTTCATAGTACCAGATCCGTATTTAAAATATTGATATATAAAAATGTATGACATTTTATGGGATTTGCTTTCGAATTACATTCCTTGTTTCGATTCTTTTCCTTTACCAATAAGTCCTTACAGAATTCTTTCTGCAGAAAATTCCGAAAAAGAATTATTCTCCCCAATCTTTGATCTTGATTCCATTTTATTTTCCTTGCAAATATATATATTTTTTGTTTGCTATTTGTACAAAATAAATTAAATAAATTAACTAAAGCATAAACAGAAATTCAAAGAATTTTGGTGTTGTTACATTTCCATTTCTATGAAATAAACAAAAAAACAGAAAATTTTCTATGATGCATAGACTAGAGAAAACAAAATACAATTTGCAAATCTTGACAGAAAAAAATATAAATTATATTCAGAGCAAGTCAAGTATATAAAATAATAATAATAAAGACATAGATGATGAACATTAATACATTTCCTTTTCCATGTTTGAGAATTGTTTTGGTTTAAAGTTATAAGAGGGAGAAGATGAGAAACAAAATTTCAAACTAAAAATGTGTGTTGCGTCGTTCTCTATTGATTTTCTACTACAAAAAATGCATTCCATTTTAATTGTTTGCTTCGTAACGATTTGTTTCGAGTTAGCTGCATTTTGTGAATTAGTAAATATATTTTAGGGGAAATCCCCTTTTTCGCTTTTTTAAACTTAACTAAGAGCTTCGTTGAATTTTCTAGTTAAAAGTTGAAAGTTTTGATTTGTCGTCGTTGATAATTTCTAAGGTTAGTTTTTCTTAATTTTTTTTTCTTCAATATATCTTTTTTTTTTTGGTCGTTTTGTTTTTGCGTTTTCTGTTAAAAGTGAGAGGCTAGAATTGAACCCTGTCTGAGCTTTCTCTCTCTCTCTCCACACCGGACATTGATTGATAATATATATAGCTGCTGTGTATTATCTATATTGTCAGTTTGGACCGCTTGGCTGCTTGGCTTCCGCTAATCAATCATCCAGAGTCTCGGCTTCATCGGCAGCCACAATGTCCCGCTTGGCGGCACTTTTAATGCTGGCCAGATACTTATCGCCATCGAAGCGCTGGCTCTCATCCTGCAGATCCTGTTTTGGAGAGAGCAGAGTGTATAGTAAAGGGAAGACAAATATAAAACATTTGGCCAGCTTGAGGGACGAGCTTACCTGGGACAGTCAAACATGATATGTGGTTCATATGGGAACAGTTAGCGTGCTGGGTGAGTTATGGTTTTTGTTGTTGGTGTTAAATTTACAAATGTTAAGCGGTGTTGATAGTTAAACCCAAGCCAAGATTTGTTCGGACTTTGAAAGTCCACAACTTTCGTTTATTGGAATTACAATATGTAATATGTTAAATGTGTCATGGTTAGGAGATAAAACGCTTAAAACTAGGTGTGTTTGTGTGTGTCCCAAAAACATTGCTTGGTTTCATTTTAAAGTTACAAGTTACAAGTCTTGTTAAGATTATAAATTACACTTTCATTTTTGTTGCATGAATTCGATAATGTGCATGTAAATGATTTATGAAAGTTGCAAATTTTGTTTCCGTTTTAGTTAAACTCTAGCGAAGACTTAATCTGTTTCACAGCCAAAACACAGATTCTCCTTATTTGGGGTTACAATTTCCAACTTCAATCCTTTACGTCTAAGACTAGCAAATTGTTTCGTTTCGTCATGTTTTAGTTTTTGTGTTTCTATAACTAGATGAATGTATGATAGTGATGAATGAACGATGTTCTTCCTAGCATCAATGGTAGGCTTTGAGATCAACATGTATTATGATGAGGGATAAATTAAAGGCAGGCTTTTCGTTAAGATACATTGAGAATGTTTGTCTTGAAATGAACTCAGGTACGTATTCCGGCTACGTATTCGAGTTACTGGTAAAGAGAAAGGGTCTAATAACCATTATTCTGGTTATTATTGAGCTCAAGCGGCACATGATGCTCGCTTAAGGCCATGACGAATTCATCGTCCTCGCTGTAGCGTTTAAAAATCGCCTTAACTTGAGATGCTTGAGCCTGACGATTGTTGGTGTTAGTCTTTCCCATGGATCCACCCATTGTGTTTGTTATTATTTGAAGCTGCTTGTTATACAAATTCCTATCGGACTCAGCCGATGGCTTGGGCAGGCGACCCCCTCTCTTGCTGTTGTTAGTTATGGGGGCATCTATTATTGACTCGAGCACAAGGGAACTGGCATTTCCAGTGGTAGCCGTGACAGTAGCGATGGCGGTGGAGGTTTGGGTGGTGTTGTTACTTGCATTTAGAGCTGTGGACGCTGCCGGAGTTGTTATTACTGATGAGTTGTTAGGTGCATTATTGGTGGAGATGGTGTTGGGGCAGTAGCTCGAAGTGTAAGCGATACAATCGAAGGGCGGCTCGGCGAGAGCTGGAATTACCTTGTTGCGTAGAATCGATGGGGCAGTCTCTTGCATCTTTTGCCAGTCGGTGGGCAGGACCCAGGCGTGCGGGCTCTTTGAGTAATAAATCAAGAGTTCTAGATCATACGAGACGCGAGCTGTGAAGGAATATAATTATTAGTAACTTATTTGCAGTAAATCTTTAAAAGAAAAACCTTAGTTAAACACAAAAATCAAACAAAACCTTTACAAAACTCTCAACTCCTTAAAAGTAATAGATTCAATCTTACATGCATTTGTCTTCAAAGCCGTTTGTTCCTCCACATCGAACATTTCGCGAGCGGCCTTCGCCTCCGGCGTAGACTCCTTCCGAGAGAAGTGACTGCGCCGGGAGCGGGCCAGGCCATTCTGATTGTTGGCAGCTGCTCCGTTGCTGGGCTCAGCAAAGACCTCATCATCCCCCTCGCCATTATTGTTGGCCGAGTAGTTCAAACCTATGCCGCTGTCGGCCAAAGGCAGCATAAATTGCGGCGGTCCAGCGCCGGGCAGCGGAGTCGACGGTGTGGTCACGGGGCTCACCAGAGAAGTGCCATCGAAGGCAGCACCAGCCTCCATGGAGGCCAGGAACTCCGAGCTGCTAAAGTAATCGTCCAGCACAAGCTTGGCCACCTGAAATATCACGATTTAAATGGATTTCTTTGGGATATACAACTATTTTTAAGACTTACGCGCACTAGCTCGCAACAGTCGCCGGTTATCTTGATCAGGTGCTGGCCCACGTTCACCGTGAACTTGTATTCACCTACGGAAGCATCGTTTGTGGAATATGAGTGCATAAGCAGCTGCTGATTGGGACGCAAAACTTTACCGGCAGCAGCTGCTGTGGCCTGTGCTTGAGCCGCTGCTACCGCTGCGGCAACCTGCTGATGCTGCTGCTGCTGGTGCTGTTGATGCTGTTGGTGATGCTGCGAGATCTGCTGTGCCGCCGCAGTGGCGGTCATAAAGTTCTGCGCCGAATTGAAGCTTAGACGGTTGGCCAAGCTACTGCTGCCGCCACCGGGAGTGCGCGGCTGCACAATGGCGTCGTCCGAGTTGGACGAATTGAGTGAAGAGCACGATCCACCGGCAGCGGGAGCGGGTTCAAGACGCACGGGCGATGCATTGCGGCGAATTGTATCCTCCATCAGTTGTTTGGCATAGCTATCCAGAAATAAAGACATTTTGTTAAAGTAAGTTTACTCCTGATGAAATTTCAAGAAAAGTATTTGAGAGTTGCCAATCGCGGAAAGAGGTTACAGTTATGTTTTGCGCTTGCCGTTGGCGTTGCCAGATTACTCAAAGATTACAGTTGGCAAAAGATTATAACCGTTATATTTATCATTTCAGAAAATTGAGAAATTTAATGATTAAAATATATCTTAAATCACGAAAATAAACGAATTTCTCATCAAATTAAAAAAATATTGAATTAAATAGATACCCGATAAAAAGGATATAACAAATGCAGAAAAATAACTTTACATTTCAAAAGTGTAATAATTTAAGCCATTATATTATATTTTTAATTTTATTTTTCCTTTTTTAATTAGCAACTAAATTATTAATAATAAAAGTTATAATATTTACATTACTCACTTAATTTTATCCTCGGCTGGTCCAGTGATCTGCACCAAACGCTCCTTGGCACCCGGGTTGACTAATCAAAGAATTACATTATTAATTGAACCTTAAATCCTTATAAATATATAAAAATGTGTGCAGTTGGAATGAAATAATAAAGTTGTTATTGTGTGGCAAACAATTTTTGAATGAAATAAATACAAGGAAAAAACGAAAAACAATTAGTTTTTAACACCTTTATGTACACAAATGGGATGCATTTTTGATTCATTACAATCTGTAATTTTAGTAAAAAACCATAATTATGGGTAAAAGCGTGCCAAATGAAGCTGAAGTGTGATTAAAAATCAACTATTTGAACCCAGAGCTCTGGGAGGTTACCTCTTTGAAACGATATTATGGTTTCGCTAAGCTCCTCGATCATGTGCACGCGGCGACCCTTGATGCCCATGACTATGGGTCACGGGATATAAGTTTTCGTTTGTAAAATACATTTTCAACAAAATATATTCAAAGATTAGGTGTTCCTAAGCAATCAGTCGCTGATACTCACCCTTGCCAGAGTCTGCGTTGCGTATAACCACCTCGTCCTTGCAGTACGTCTTGCCGGGAATCTTCGTGGGCTTGGGGAACTTTCCCGAGTTGCGGATAACCTCACCGGGCGGCAGCAGCAGGTGCTGCTGGTTGGGTGAGCCCACAGCCGCAATGGCCGCAGCCTGGGCGGCCACGGCTGCAGAGGCCGCATTGAAAACGGCGGCAGCGGCGGCGGCGGCGGAACCTACGCCAACGTTGACACCGCCACCGCTGACACCGAATGTGGGGGAGGTGCTGAGAAAGCCGCCTGGCTGCCCGCCGGCATCGTACTGATATGTCTCCGAGGGCAGCTGGAAAAATAAACATTCATTAAATAAATAAGAAAAAATCTTCTCTTTGAAAACTCACCTCCACGTTGGAGACTTGCTGCTTGGACTTGTAGTAGGCGATAGTGTCATCGTTCTCCCAGCTTTTGGCACGCAGCTCGATCAGCTCAAGCAGCTTGAGACGCGTCAGTATGTTCAGCCGTTCGTCCTGCGAAGCGTTGCGGAACACCACAAAGGCCCGGTCCAGTGTATCCTTGGACACCGCCTCCAACTGCGGTCCGTGGACGCGTAGATTGTGCAGCAATAGTGTTATCGATTCCGGTGTGGTATTGTAGGACTGCAGGCCCGTGGTGACGTTGTCAATCAACTGGATGAGCTCCTCAATCACCAAATAGCTGTTCTTCAGCGAGGCACGCGACTGTGTCTTCAGTGGGCGCGGCGCCTCAATGTTTTTCACAGCGCGTCCCAGATGTGTGTGGGCCATTTTTGCAATGGGCTTGCTACGCGCTGCTTCGTCCGGTTCGATGATGATGTCTCAGAGTTGTTATTAAATGTGATGCTTCTTGTTGTCCTGTCCTGTACTGGCTATCTCGTAGTCGTCGTTGAGAGTGACTGATGTCTGGTTAGGGTTACTAGTTCGTTCGTTTAAAATGTTGTTGCAAGAATTTGGTGAAAAAGAAATCGTAGAAGCGTTTTTTCCGCACCTCCCCCTGGAAAGATAAAGAAGTTGAAGAGATTACTTGAGGGCCAGACTATCGTATTATTGCATAAATAGTTACTTAAGTTAACCCTCTAAGGCGTGGGAGTACTTTTATACAATTGAATTAAAGTTTTGGAGTTGGATTTAGATTTTTGTTACTTGTAATAATTATTTTTAACCCAGAAACCACACACAACACTTGATTCTTGAATATTGCGGCGCAATGCTTCTTGGGGTTATATCTTTTTGTAGCCTTATTATGAGATGTGCACGTTTGATAAGCGGGTTTATCTGATAACACCTCCAAGATTTATCTATATGCATAGTTTAGAGGTGGAGTGGGGGGACTTAACCCATTAACGCCTGCTGCTGCTGCGGCTGCCTTGGCTGAATCACTTGGCCGCCACTCGAAGCCAATCGTTAGCGATAATTGCGAACAAAATTCCAAAACAAAATAAAGTAGAAATAAATAAATAATGAATGAAGAAAATTGTTTGCATAAATGGGAACAGCAAGCGGACGACCATTTGTGTGACTGTTTCGAAGGCTAATTGTTGTTGCTGCTGCGACTGTCTACTGGTGCTGCTGCTGCTGCTGCCAGACTTTCTCGCTCCAAACAGATTTTTTTTAAAATATCACTTACACTGGCAACAACAACAAAAACAACAAGAACAGAAATATTACAAAAAACTGAATTTGTCCGCGGGAGGGGAGCCCCAAGAGAGGGCGGGACGGCAACAGAGAGAGAGAGGAGAGCGATCATGCTCACTTATTCCTATTGAATCATATGTCGAGAATAGCAACAACAAGACAGGTCTGGCCTCTGCCGACGCCGCTGCCAGCAGCGCAGTTAGCTCCACTTTTGGGCGGAGGGCCGCGATAAAGCAGTTAAAAATCGCGAAAGCCTTTAATTATTGGGCCCACTGTGAAGAACAAACGGTAAATCCGTTTCGGCCACGGCTCCTCTCTTCGAAATTGAGTAATAATACTGAGTTTCGACGGCACGCCACTGGGCACCATGGGGCGCATCCGTCACAAACTACGCGTTTCGCTGCGACGTTGCACTCTCCCACTCACGCGTACTTTCAATTTCCCATAGACGACGAATCAAATGTTATTATCCAAGCACAGCCGACACCGAGCGCGACAATTAAACGCACTTTTGCGGCTGTAATTTAAGTCAAGGAATTAAACGACAAAAGCTTACCAATAAAATTTCTGCGACTTCGACTAAACAGTGTGCCCAGCGTGGGTGGTCTACTACCGATAAATGTACTAAATTATACCACCAAGCAGGTGGCAACTCCAGCTCGAGACTCAAAAGCCTGGCAGCACCGCCTGCTCGATTTAGTGTGCCCAGGTGTTTTAAAAGCAGAATTTCAACATTTTGAACGAAAAAGCAGACGGACACTCTGCGGGCAACAAAAAATGACAGAAAAGGCAACCAAATATTGGAAAAAGTAATTTGGTGAAAATAAAGTTGATTTTGGGCCACTGTAGTTATTCAAAGCTTCCTCGAATTTCGGGCATATTCCTGAAAAATGTCGGATAACGAGGAAGTGGACGCGGCGTCGCCGGAGCCAGCGAGCAGCAATGCCGATTCTGGCCAGGAGGAGATGGTCACAAAGCCACTGCAAATGTCATTCGCGGATTGGAAGAAGTGCAAGGAGGCCCTCGTAAAACCGGAATCTAAATCCGGCGGACAACAGCGCGGCAATAGCAACAATAATAACAACAATAATAATAATAATAACAACAATAATAATACCAATAATGGCAGTAACAACAGGAACTTCAACAACAACAATGGAGGACGTAAACAATGGTCGCAAAACAACGGCAACAATTACCACAACGGGAACAACTTCAACAACGACAACAACAGAGGCTTCCACGGAGGCGGCGGGCCATGGAACCAAAACAGAAAGGACTTCCCGCCGCTGAGCAGACCCCCGCCACTGCCCGTGCAGCTGATGAACATGGGCATGGGCTTTGGCGGCAATTTCGGCGGTAACTTTGGCCCGGGTCCAGGTCCCTGCGGTCCCGGCGGGCCAATGGGACCATGCGGTCCGATGGGGCCAATGGGTCCTTGTGGTCCGATGGGTCCTGGCGGTCCAATGGGTCCTGGCGGTCCAATGGGAGGTCCAATGGGTCCTGGCGGTCCAATGGGCGGGCCGGGACCACGTCGCAATCAAAACCATCGACCTCTGCAGCCGCCACCTTTCTGGGAGGACATGATGTCGCCGAGCCACGGTCCGCCGCCCATTCAGCCGCCGATGCCGAAGTGTCCGAGTCTGTGGAATCTAGTGCCCAAGGAGCGAGGGCCGCAGCGACAAAATCGCAGCAATCAAAACAACCAGCATCAGCAGCAACCAAACAAAAAGTTCAAACCCAACAACAACAACAACAATAATAATAATAACCGCGGTGGCAACAACAACAATTCTAAAGATTCCAAGCTAATGCCGCCGCCACCTCCACCTCCTGCTTCGTCGTCCTCAAGCGACGGTACCAACAACTCTCAATCAAATGGAGGAGCTCAGCCTTCGAAGAAGCCCAAGCGCGGCGGCGCCTTTGTACAAATCAACGGACAGTGGATCCAGAAGCCAGAGGCTCCACTGCCCCTCGAAGATGCGCCGCCCGGTACAAAGGAGGAACGCCAGCGGCAGTGGAAGGAGTACCGGCAGGCGATGAAGCCGTTCAAGAACCGTGAATTTCACAACTGGAAGCGGACGGTGCAGCGTTTGGGCAAGCTGCCACGCGACCAACTGGACGAACAGCAGCTGGAGCGTCTGCAGAAGGCCGAAGAGTACATAGGCGCTCACAAGGCGATGCTGACGGTCAAGCATGCAGAGCGCTGGGTGCAGCAGGAAACGGATGAAACCGGCCAGGTTTTCGTCCGCAAGTCGACCAACATTGGCAATTGGGACAAGCCCAAGGGGGCATCCAATACATTTGACTACAAAAAACAACAGATGCAGAACTCTTTCGGTCCTGGACGGGCCATCAAGGGTGGCGTAGGCGGCGTGGATGGAACCACTTTAAGTCAGCTGGTGACGCAGCCACCGCCACCACCACCGCCGGACGTGCCGCCGGCTAAATGGTCATCCAGTGGAGTAGCCAACACTGGCTCCAACTCAAATCCATCTTACTACAGTCACTACAGCAACAGTTTCGTCAAGGGCGGCACCCTGCTGCCGTCCTAGGACTCTTCTTCAACTGTAACCCCAGAAGCGGGTTTTCAATTAAATTTTTTTCCAATCGCATGGCACCTCCAATGTATTGACACCCTGCCGATAGACACCTTCACTGTCTACGACTGTTTCTTACTCCTTCTGAACCGACGGGAATCGGCATTTGTATTCATCTGAAGATAAAAATGTAACAAAATCAACATACTACTTAAGGCTATTTCTTGGGTTTACGGCTGCGTCTGGGCTGCGTTTCGTCGAGGGGCGGCAGACCCAGGAGCTGGCGACGCTCTCGCTTTCCCCTCAGAATGGCCTCCTTGAAGAGGTCACAGTACAGCTCCACAGCTGCCGGAGAGTCATCGTTACCGGGCACCGGATACGTGATCAAGTTTGGATTGCAATTGCTGTCCACAATTCCAATTGTGGGAATGGCCATTTTGGCCGCATCGCGCACTGCCGTGTGCTGGGCCATCACGTTGTTCTGCGTGTTCAGGAAGATGCAGAGATCGGGCAGCCGGGTGACGGCATCGAACTGGACATTGGCATTGGTAAAGATGCCGCCGCGCCAGAAGCGTGTGTGTGAGAACTCGCCCGCTTCCTGGGCCTTCTGCTCCACGAGGTGGGCGTTGAGAGCGTTGCGATTGAAGAAGAGTATGATGCCATCCCGGAAGGCGATGTGGGCGGCAAAGTTCAAGGCATCCCGCAGATGTGATGCCGTCTTGTCCAAATCAAAGATCAAGTGTCCCAACCGGCTGCCAAACAAGTACGGACGCATGCGGTCGTCCAGGGAGCCCTCCTTGTGGCCATAGTGCACGCGGGCATTGAAGAGGTCGCGCACGGTGAACAGGTTGTGCACCTGGAAGTAGTCCTGATGCTTCAGAATCCGCTGCTCGATCACGGCAATGTCCTCCGGTTCCGCTTGCTCCGGCTGTGTGCTCTGCAAGCGACGCGGCAGGCCGCAAAGTTGGCCAAAGCGGGGCACTGTCAAGTGGAGGGATTTGTAAATGGTTTTTATTCGAGTTTTTATTGATTACTTACGATTTCCAAGCGATTTTCTCAGCATTTTGGAGCGGCTCGTGTTTTCATAACCTTTCTTCTTCTTCTTTGGGGCTCTTCGTGGGGCTAAATAACAGCTGGTTGTTAGTGTTGGAAAACGGAGGGTTCGAAAATATTTAAGCGTATTAACTTAACATTGCCGGTAGTATTGGTAGTAAAGATTTAATATAAACTTTTTTTTAGAAAAATAACTATATTTATTTTCATATATATTCTTAAAATTAATATTAACTTAAATTAATTTCTGGAACACCCTTAACAATCTTCATCATCTGTTCTTAGCCCAGTGTTGGGCAGTGTCACTCAGCTGTTTTTTTTTTATTCACCGATTTAGTTGTAAACTTTAATTTTTTGCGAGATATTTGCAATGTTTCACCGACTGAAATAGCCCAAAATCAGCGGAAATGGAAGTTGAGCAGTCGTCAATCAGGTCAGACTCCACATGCGAGTTCCTAGACGCCGAAGGTGACCCGGAAGCAACCGATCCGGAAGCGAACCTCTATCAGGAGGCGGATCACGACGACGACCCAGAGGCTGAGCAGCAGCAGCAGAACCATAGTATTATCTCTGAGCTAAGGGATGGCCTGGGCAGGGGCGACGGCAGCACTGCCCTCAGTCCAGAGCCCGGTGCACAGGCTAAGGGACTTGCTGCCTCCGTGGAATCCCTGGCCCTGAGCACTTCCACGAGCGCCAAGACCGAGGATTCCAGCAGCGCCTTGGAGGAGGAGTACGACTATCAGCATGACAGCCTGTGGCGGGGCCAGAAGAAGCACATCTTTATACTAAGTGAGGCGGGAAAGCCGATCTTTTCGCTGCACGGCAACGAGGACAAGCTGGCCACGCTCTTTGGAGTAATCCAGGCGCTGGTGAGCTTCGTGCAACTGGGCCAGGATGCCATAACGTCGATACATGCGGCCGGCATTAAGTTTGCCTTCATGCAGCGCAGCTCCCTCATCCTGGTAGCCGCCAGCAGGAGCAACATGAGCGTGCAGCAATTGCAACTGCAACTCGGGTGAGTCATCTTGGTTACCGAATAGTGATTCCAACTAATAAGGGATTGTCCCATTCTCTAGGGATGTTTACAATCAAATACTGTCCATATTGACGTACTCACACATGACGAAGATCTTCGAGAAGCGCAAAAACTTTGATTTGAGGAGATTGCTCTCCGGCAGCGAGCGCTTGTTCTACAATCTGCTGGCCAACGACAGCAGTAGTGCCAAGGGTAAGGCATCTAATAAACCAAATATACGTAAAGATATAATAATATAACATCCCCGCTAGTGTCCAACAACATCTTCACGTTCCTGACCAACTCTATACGCGTCTTCCCATTGTCCACAACGATACGATCGCAGATCATCAGCGCCATTCAGAGCAACTGCTCAAAAATCAAGAATCTGGTCTTTGCCGTGCTGATAGCCAACAACAAATTGATAGCTCTTGTTCGCATGAAGAAGTACTCAATACATCCGGCTGACTTGAGACTGATCTTCAACCTGGTGGAGTGCTCCGAGTCGTTCAAGAGCTCCGAGAACTGGTCACCCATCTGCCTGCCCAAGTTCGATATGAATGGATATCTGCATGCGCATGTCTCCTATCTAGCGGACGACTGTCAGGCATGTTTGCTTCTCTTGTCCGTGGACAGGGATGCCTTCTTCACGCTGGCCGAGGCCAAGGCCAAGATAACGGAGAAGCTAAGGAAAAATCACTGTTTAGAGGCCATCAACGAGGAGCTGCAGCAGTCCTTTAACGCGAAATTGTATCAACAGGTTGTGGGCATACCCGAGCTGCGACACTTTCTGTACAAGCCCAAGACCACGGCCCAACTGCTCTGCCCGATGCTCAGGCATCCGTACAAGTCCCTGGAGGAGTTGGAGCGCCTGGAGGCCATCTATTGCGACCTGCTGCACCGCATCCATAACAGCGCTCGCCCACTGAAGCTCATCTACGAGGTGAAGGAGCGCGAGGTGGTCTTGGCCTGGGCCACCGGCACCTACGAGCTGTATGCCGTCTTTGAGCCCGTTGTGGACAAGGCCACCGTGATCAAGTATGTGGACAAGCTGATCAAGTGGATCGAGAAGGAGTACGAGGTGTACTTTATACGGAACCATGCTACATTCTGATACGCAGTCCGAACATTTGTAGAGAATTGTGAGATAAGTGACTATTTTTATATATTGTACTCCTGCCAGCGATCCTGTTGTTGGGAGTAGATCCAGGACGAAGTAGGTGTTGTTGTGTCGCAGTTCTGTGACGGCGTCTATTTAACTGATCCTTGTATACCATAACTACACATGTACATTTGTAATGTAAGCCTCTAAGTAAATTCAACAAATTTATGAAGTTTCGAGTTTTATTTGTATTTATTTTATTTTAAAATTCAATTTAAATTGGAATTAAAAAACATGTATAAAAGTGAGGTACAAATATGTTACAGCAGTTAAAGGGTAACTAAGAAGGGCCCTTTAAATATTTTATAGTTTACATTTGTGCATATTTTTTAAGGGATTTCAAAACATTTTACACTCAAAAATTCAACAAACCGGCTTCAGTTTTCGATATCCTTTTAGCTTGGACTCAAACCGATAGCGTGCTCTAACACAAATAATCGGTTCAAAGGTTTGCTTTAAGGATACTGCGAGAGAGAGGCGCCTAGAGAAAGGGAGAGAGCTTTTTTTAGCGAAAATCAACAACTTAAACGCGCGCATCAGTGTTGGCCGGTTATGGATTTAAAAAATTAAAATTAATTTATTTTGCCAGATAAATGTAATAAATAATAATAATCCGATTAGGCTTAACTTTTAAAGCAAATATTTTTTTTTTTATCGTTTGGGTGAATTCCAAAAAAATAAAGTTCAGGATAAATTGTATCTAGTCTGCATTTCCTTAAGCTTTTCCCTTTTCAAATCTGTCAGATCTAGCTTGAAATAAGCTCTACTGGCATCACTGCCGCGCACTCGCATCGGCCAGGATTATGCTGTGACTCCAAGGATTCGGGAGAATACAATTGAGTACAGGAACCAAACGCGAACGCACACGCTTCTATTGTGGGCGCTGCCACCGGAAACCAAGTTGAACCCAGTGCCTCTAACTAACCAACAAAAAAAAAGAAAATCAAATTCAAATTGCCCACGAGGAGTATGTGAAATTATATCCAAGAAAAATAATATTTATTATAAGTTAATGGTGAAATAACAGCAAACCAAAAAAAAAAAAGAAGGAAATTAAAAAAAGTTCTGTCGGCTATATCCTTCGCGAAAGGGAGCAGTTTTTTCTTTCAACATGCGCCACGCATTTTTTGGGTGTTAAATGCTCGTGTATCTGTCGGTTTTTGCGCGCTTAGCTTTGCGGCGGCATTAATACACACGCACACACACACACACACACATAGAGAGTCGGAAATATCCTGCGCAAGTGTGTGTGTGTGTGTGTGTGTGCGAGCGACGCCGCCGCTCCGTTAGTTTTGCGCGCGTGTTGGTCTGCCTGCCTTGCCCGCCCGCTTTTAGTGTGCAAATCGTTTAATTTATGGCCAAAATATATTTATTTTTTTTGTGTTATATACGCATTTCTCGTGCATTCCCCGCTTTTGCTTCGTTTTCCGTTCCGTTTCGTTTCTCGCTTCGTCGTCGATTCCCTCTCGTTAATTTGTCGTTCGCTTTTCGTGGCAAATTCGTGCTCCTGAATTATCAACAGCGGCGCCAACACCAACAACAGCGGCAGCGGCAGCAGAAGCAGCAGCAAGGAGTTCCAAAAGTTTCACCTTTTACACATACAGACAGGCTCGCACACACACACACACACACACATGTATACACATATTCGAGGCCACAGGATGTCTTTTTGTGTATCCTAGAGTTATTTTGAAAGCAGCGCGTGTAGCAGCACAAGGAGGAATAAAAAAAAGCAGGAGCAGAGCAGCAACAAAATGCGGATAAGCGTAGAGGGACGAAGAGAGCAAGGAGCAGAGGCAGGGACAGAGTAGAAGCAGGACTAGGACCAGGAGCAGTAGTAGCTGCATGCCAAGGATCCTGTTTATTGTCGAAAAACTTTCGGCGCCTCGCTTTTTTTATGGCTCCTCTCTCGGCCTTTGCTTCACTTTTCTTTTTTCTTTAATAAACTTTTTCTTTTTTTTTTTTTTTGGGAGTGCAACGAAATCAGTGTGGAAATTGTCGTAATTGGAAAAATCAGCTAAGGGAAATGGGTCCTTATTTTTTGTGCAGAAAACTTTCTGAAGGAATAAAGAAGTTAGGCTAGGGCAGAGTACATTAATTTTAATTAAATTAGAATTTAATTTGGGAGTGAGGCAATTTTTTTTGGGTTAACTATTCAAAACGTAAAGTTTAAGAATAGATATTTTTGAAAAATTTACAAACTCAGAAGTTCTTGAGAAGCTATAATTTTTTTAAATTAAGTTTATTACGTAAGGAAAGTTATAAAAGTGTGTTATATTTATAAATTCGAAAAAAAAATAAAAGAGTCCTTTTAGTATTTCATCACAAGTCTATAACATAATTTCATCATTTTACCAATCGTTGCGTTTTTAAAATCATTTGAAATGCATCCCAAAATGATGCTACAAACTACCAGCCTTACAATTACATTAAATAGGAGCCTTCGAATTTCGTATTGCATACTTTCAGACAGACTTTTTAAAATATTTTTAATGTAGAAAGAGTTCGCCGGTACAAGAAAATTGTGAAATATTTTCATATATATTTTATATTGTGGGGAAATCATAGAATTTTATTTTCTCTAAAAGTCTTCATTTCAAAACTGAAAAAAACTGAAAGAAATTGCAATCCTTAAACTTTTTGATTGCATACTTTGTGGCTCCGACAAGCAGTAAAAGCAGATCTAGATATTGATTGCTTGATTTAACCGCCAAAGCGTGCAACATAAAAATATTATTTATTTCTGTCAGCACTAGAGGGTTTTCCAGCGCAAATCCCCATATTTATGGTTTATATTCGAAAGCCAGCTGGCGAAGTCCTTGCAAAAAATGTATAGTGGCCAGGATTTGTGTACATGTGTGTGTGGGTGGAGCATTAAATTTTATTTTTAAATTTCAATTAAGCTGCGAAACTGCGAAGCAAAAGAGAATTCAATTTGAATAAAATCAATAAACGGGATATCAACAAATGAAAATATCAAAAGAATGTGGCGCATAATTTAATTTAATTTAAACCGACAAACAACTAGCGATACCGAGAACCCTCTGCTTTAAGCCAGCGATAAACCCGCGCTAAAACCAAACTGCAACCAAAAGCAACAAACCCCCAGTTACAAGCGAGACAAAATCAACAACATTTTTTGGAATTAATTTTATTTGATGCGCGCGCTCATAAAAATTTACATAGAAAGGCAGCCAGCAGGACCAAAGGAATACAACAAATAAATACACCCAACCAGAGCCAGTGCCACAGCCAGAGCGACGGGAGCGACAAAAGTGAATTGGTTAACCATGGAAAGGGCGTAACTGGCAACTGCTGACCCAGGCCATATAACTTTAGGTTAGTATGTCGTCGTCGCTGTCTTACTGACTTCACTCTGTGTACTGTGGACTTCGGACTCCCGAACTCCCAAACTCCCGGTATCCTCATTCAGGACTCTCTGGCAAAAGGGGCGCTGAAATCTTATGCCCTTTCGGCGCGCTTGCCTTGCCTTTCTGAGTTCGTTTAATGTTTTCTCATTTTATTTCGAGCCTCTCTTTTGTATCCTTTAGTGGAGCTTCTCATGAGGGTATGTCCTGTTTTAGATCTTAAAGATATTAACAGGGATGTCATCGGTGAAATAGGTGTTTATTTGAACTATTTCTATATTCTTGTAAAAATAATGAATATAAATATTACTAGGGCTTTGAAATCGTTTAATTAGCAGCCTAACTTTATTATACAAAATGTTAAACCGTTACAAAATAAGAGTTAAATAATTTTCTTACCTTAAATATTTTTTTTGTTATAATACTTTTATATGCCTTCTTAAGACATTTCAAAATATACAATTCATTTCAGAACTAGTAAATCCAGAATCAATTCTGTGGAGTATTAACTTATTTGTTTATTTTGCAATAGCAGACTTAATGACACAAAAACATATTTTAAATCTCTAGAAATCTTTTATAAAACTAAAAGATCTGAGCGAAAATTTCAATATTATAGAATTTTCTTTAAATTGGAAAAGTAAGATATTAGGAATTTAGGCTAGTTAACAGAAATCTTTACATTTAAAAGTAAAAATTAATGAATATAAACCCAATACTGGGTATTACCTTGTCGAAATCCCTTGATCCTGATTTCCTTTTTGCTGCGTTGTGCTGCTTGCCCGTTTTGTTTATCCTTTGGCCCCGATCAAATAGGCATCATTTGCCTGAAGGCATCTCGAAAAAAAGAAGGGAGGACAAAAAAAGGTTCGCGACCGCATCCACCGCTCGGCGCACGCCTTGGCCCTCGCATCCGCTTCCAGATTCCGCATCCACCTCCACGTCCGCAGCAGTGACAGCAATTTGAGCGACAGTCAGTTGATGACTGTGTTGACAGGAGCGGGGAGCGCAGTCTCCAATACGAACCGGATGCGAGGGGGCAGGCCATCTCGTGGGCCATCGCTTCCACAGTCACATGCCGGAGTCCTCCTTCGCTGGCCTCTGTGTCCTGTCCTGTGCGATATTAACCCTATTTTTGTCGTAAATTAATTACGAGGCAGCAGATGGAGGCAAGACAGCAGAAGGAAGGAGCCTACGAAGCTCCGGAGAACGGAAATAGGCACGCACAATTTTTATGAAATTTAATATTGAGCGGTCAAAGGAGAAAACGGAAAAGATAGAAGGTCTTTATGGCCATGTGGATGAAGATATAACCTTAATAGTTTGTGTCTCAGGATAGTGCGCCCCAATCCTGAATGTGTTCTTTATCTAGTGATTAATATGCATCATGGGCTCATGGGGTCTTTATAGAGATATAAATATGAACTTAATCTTTAACTTGAGCTAATACAAGGTTCTTTATAGTTCTCCTGATTTAATATTTTTCTTTTCTTAGAAATATATTTCCCTTTTAATACATTTAAACTCTCACACTGTCATATTATATTTCAATATTCTTTATTCCCCTCAATAAAAGTTATGTTTCCAAGGTTGGTCCTCATTTATTTTATTCTTTTCTGCTGTTTATTTTCAATTCAGAACTGTCAGGACTAAGTAGTTGGTTTTCTCGCCAGGATCCCCGCCTTTTGGCCTGCGCACTCCCCTAATTCCCGACCCATATATCATCGGCTCCTGCGACTTCCGGTTGTCGCTTTTGGCATTTGCCAGTCCTACTGTCTATTTATAGGCGCCGCTCACGCAGACACAACCAAATACACCACCAAAAAACACCTACTGTGTGTCCTTTCCCGCCCACACTGCAAGGAAAATTTGAAAAATAAATTATGTGTATTTTTTTCTCTGTGTTATATTTCCTTTCTGTTCGGACTTATGGCGGCTTTTGTATGCGGGGGTGTGGGCCAGGACTCCTTCTCCACGTGCAATTCCTCAACACACCTCTCACTGTTCGCTTATTTCTTTCACATTTCCTGCCTTATCGTATCCCTCTACACAGGATACACAGGTGCGGAAGGGATAATAGGTACTAAAAACAGAAAGTAATGGTTTTGAGTGGTGCCTTAAGTTGTGTTTGTATTTATTGAAAAGCTATCAGAAGTAAGGGTTTGAATGGGTTTAAAAAAATTGTTTAAAATTAAAAATGTTTCCTAAATATTTACCAAGTGTAAATATTCTAAAATATTTATTTTCCCAACAAAATACTTTCCACATTGTCTACGATTAGTTGACCGCAACTGTGGCTGTGGCTGTGGAATTGTGGGGAATTTATTGAATTTTTATTGGATTTCTGTGCCGGGCCACGCTGGCTGCTGTGCGGCGGCGGCATCGTTAGGCGTGGCATAATTCATTATGTTGACTCACCACGCCCACACTCCCGCCCATCCAGGCTTCCCACACTGATGTCCTGTGAGCGTGGCGGCCGCGCTCGTCACCACCCACCACTAATGACGTGCTGCGTGCCTTGCATATTAATGCATAATGCATTCCAAGCGCCGATCGGTTCAATTTGCGTTTTAAAGAGATTGCTTTATTTTCGCTTTGCCGAAATCAAATAAAGTCAAAGGTAGTCGGTAGAAATGGTTATCAAACAGAAAAGTCGGTCAAACTATCGATATTTTCTATAATTTCGTTGCAACGCTTTTATAATTTATTTTAAAGTATTTTACGTAAATTAAATTTAAACTCTGTTAAGTTGATTATTTGTTTCAAAAATATTTACCAAATTTCGGAACGGATATCAAATTATTCATTTAAATTTTAAAAAGTTTAACCGAAGTTATATCCGGCTTAAAAATATTAAACCTAATGTTGCCCGGTGCTACTCCAGCATAATTTCCCGGAAATTGAATTCACAACTGAACTGCTGTAATTGCTGGCCGGCGATCTTCCAGCTCGTTGCTTAACCAAACTAAAGCTATCTTCATCTTGGCTCCTAGGACACAAGCTCGTATCTGCTCTCCTCGGCACTCTCCCGGCTCCATATTACCATTTCCAACTGGGCCAACTTTTGCCTTTCGTCCTGAGAAGGAGAGAAGGAACTTTTCCCGCAGCGCAAAACGCAAAAGTTTGCCCAAACATGTCGCCTGGACATGAAGTTGCGGGGATGGAAATGGGTTTTTTTTTTTATTTTATTTTCGTATATTTTTTTTTTTTTTTTTGGGGGATGGAACTGCTGGCGGACGAAGGATGTTGGAAGTTGGCTAACATTTTGGGAAGGAGCATTTCTAAGCAAAACGTTTAATATTCACGCCTGAGCGCACTTCCAGCTTCGGCATGGAAATGTGTGAACTGTTTGACGCTTATCTATATGCCTCCTTTGCCTTGGCGTTTTGACCGAAATTTTATTGCCCGTTTCCAGGCCAAACGTTGGCAAACCTCCTACGAGCACTCCTCCCTACTCCATCCTTCGTCCTTCCTCCTTTTTTCCGTTTTCTGCTCAACTGATTCCGGGCTTCCTAATGTTCCGTGGCTGCTGTTATGCAACAGCTCGCACTCTCACTCTCTTACCGGAGCTGGGAACAATTAGGCACCGCCCACGAAGGTCCAGGAAGGATGCCGTGATGTTCGTGATGGGCTAAATATTATGTTAAGTTCATTACTGGCTCGTATACTACTCGTCATATTAATCATACGCCATGTTGTGCGCACAAGCTGCGCTAATGAAGCCCTACGCTACGTCGCCCGTCGACTAATGTCAAGCATTTAAGGCACTTTAAATGCAATTTCAAATTACTTGTGAAACGTCGCTTGTTTACATACCCAACAACATCCTGCCCTTAACCCCAGTCCAACCCCCTTTCCTGGCTCTCAAGTTCGGACCCGACTCGCACTCGGACGTGTCCTGCAAGCGCGCTTCCTCTGCGAGTGTCCGTGCTGCGTTCGTGATTTCCATTCTGGCTTGGCTTGCAGCCATCATTCAACTTTTATGCGGACATTTGTACTGACCCAGCTCCCCGCTTCCCTCGTTCTCATCCACTCGGCCTTAAGTGCGTGGGAGTGGCCGGGAAGCAGAAGCAGAAGCTCCTTCCAAGGGTCAGTCTCGGTCGGTGTCTCGAGTCTCCGTTTCATAGTAGTTCAACTAGCTGTCCTTTATCACAGTACTTGCGATCCTTAAGTAGTTTTAATTGGAATAACCTTTACCTAACGGGAGGGGTTAGTTATTTTTTCCCCTTTTTTCTTAATTGAATTCTCTTTGTTGCCTTCAAATCTTTAAATAGTTTTGGTTATTCCTAAATGGCTCTTTTTAATATGTTTCATTAAAAACATTTATTGAAAAACAAACCAAAAGAGAAGAAAAGTCTGTTGTTACTTGAAGACTGCAATTTATTACCAATAAATCGATACATAAATATATAAATAGAAACAATTTTCTGTTAGTTTGCTATAGTATTAATATTTTAAAGTTATATGAGAAATGTTCTATATTTTTGTGCAATAAAATATTGCAATATTGTCAATAAAGTATAATATAATTTTTGTTCTCAATATACAACCTTTGTACTATATTAGATAAAATATTTAAGATATATTATTCAAGCAGTACAAAGACAACATTTCTTATTAAGGTGCACTTGAATTAGGTTTTGTTTGAAGTGCCAAAAAGTCAATAATATAACTTAGTGAAACGAATTAATTTATTGTTATATTTTTAAATCTGAGCCAAATTTAATTAGTCAACGTATTTAACAAATTCTGTATTTAAGGCAACTTATTTTCTTGTTAATGTATCGAGTCTAGATCCAGGAGAACTCCTAAGAAAACACATTCTCGGAAACTCTTCTCTCTCTTCTCTTCGGAAAATGAAACTTGTTAAAGGAACCTTTTATCTTCTGGCGACTCTAATGCTTTCAAACATTTCACTGCTAAATGCCAGGCATCCTAAAACGTGTTGTAATAGGATAGATCGTGCATGCTTAGAATGTTATGAAGGGAATTACCGTGGGTTCCCCGGTTTTAATCCGAATTCTTAGAGATATTCGATAAATGTTTGGTAACCTGAAAAACATTTCCATAGACTTATAGACTTTGTAAAATATGTAAAGCTTAGTCTTATAATTAAATGGCAATCCAAATAAGCCTCCAAAGCTATTGATCTTATTGTGTTGTTATTTAAGGTCTTAGTGGAACTCCTACTATGACCTTACGGCAATTTACTGAAACGAATTACGTTATCCTAATGTTATTAAATCTTTTTAATAGCGTAATACGCCGTACAAAATTAATTAGTCAACAAAGTTTATATAAAAGGCGACTTATTTTTAGTTAATGTATCACATCCGCACCTGGAGCAGCTTTAATGGATACACCTGCTGAGGAAAAATGAATCTTATTAAAGGAACCTTCTATCTTCTGGCGGCTATAATGCTTTTAAACATTTCATTGATAAATGCAGAACAGCCGCATACGTGCAGATGTTATGCGGCTTTTTGTGCAAACTGTGAATATCCATTTAACATCCTTCCTACAAAAAAGAAAAAACATCATTATGGTTAACATATCGATCTTATCGAAAAACACAGGACAAATTCAATTCAACTTAATTTTGATTTGTTTATTCTTATTTTGATTCGATATACTAAATACTAACGTATCCCATCTATATTGTAAAATAAAAATAAATATTTTTGTTTCATTATTTTTTTCATATACCGATACGGTTTTTATATATCAATATTTCGCAAATGCATAACTACATCGCTCTACTTTGATTTAGTAAAACGAATTACGTTATTCTTATGTTGTTACACCTGTGCGAAAGCGTATTATCCCGTCCAAAATTAATTAGTCAACCTTTTCAATAAAGTTTGTACAAAAGGCGACTGATTTTTAGGTAATATATATCACACCTAAACCCGAATGAGCTCCAAAGAAAACATGTTCTGAGAGACCAGCTAAAAGAAAATGGAACTTATTTAGCTACCAATTACAGTTGCATATATGTTACAGTCTATACTTTTCGAGCTCACTGTGCCGGGGAAGCAGAACAGTGCCCATCTTGGGCCCGACGAACCATCAACGGAAGTGCTCGTCGCCATTTTTAGTGCACTTCTTGAAAGTGCGCACATTTCCGCTTGGCATCAATGATTGGCTTCTTGGTGAACTCGGAGTCGCTTCGAACACTTTTTCATTTCAGTTTTTCCACCCAAATTGCCACCCACTTTCCGGCCATTCCTCCTCGTCTTTATGTCCTTTCTTCCTCGTCTTTGGTTCTGTTTTGGCTTTATTTTCTTTGCTGCTGATTTTAATTTTGGTAAAAGTTGTCACATTTGATTTTTGGCAATTGTTCGTTGGTTCGGTTTTATGGGCGCTAGTCTCCGCTTTATTTTGTGTTTCTTTTTTTTTTTATGGCGCTTTTTATGTGGTGCCAGGCCCTGCCATGCCTTGTCGTTGTTGCTTTGGATGGACCACGGCAGTTGGCCTTATTGTCCTAGCCCCAGGACTCATCAGGGGTTGGAATAAAGTGATGCCTGTTGCTCAGGATGTTTCTCAAAACAATAGGATTAGGGAAGTGCGAGAGAAGTTTAGCAAAATCTAAGGAATCATTGGAATAGAAAGACTAAGGCAGAGAACAAGGAACTAATTAGTCTGACATCGTAACTTATAGATGGGTTTTACATGGATTTAATTTAGATTTAAAGAGAGGCAAGGGAAAGAGAAATGTTGGATGGGATTAGGTTAGAGGAGGAAGTCAACAATTGTAGGGATTAAACTATTAGAAGGCAATGGTCTTGTTCATGAAATAGTGTCCAGTTAATTTAGGGGAGCTAATATAGCTATTATTTAATGTTAATATAATGTTCAGCATGAACTTAATAATAATACATTAAGACCTTTTTGAAAAACATTTAAAATACTTATTAATGCTTATTAAAATACGCACAATATATTTTCAATACTCCAAAATATCACCATAAATAACAAAATCAAATAATTAAACTTCACACCTTTCGGCGCCAGCGAAAAACAAAAGCCACATTTGATTATCGTAAATGAGGCATCCGCCTTCGGGCCAATCTACAAAAGCTTGCCAATATTGTTATTAAATTATTGCCACACATCACACTCTAGTACATACTAAGTACGATATATATTCCTTTATCCTTTGTCACACAATCTGTGGATTTAATCTTGACAAGCAAACTGTAGCTCGTTTGCCCTGCACTTAAAATTAAGCAAATTTGTTTACACAAACCCACACTCACCTCGATGGCAATCTCTGCCATTGATATTGGGGGTCATCGAGTCCTCCATTGTCCTGCCTAATTGCCACGTATCGCTTTATCGGCGGGAGAAAGAGAGAGAGAGAGAGAGTTATTTATGTCCTGGCATATCTTATGCAATTAAATATGGCCTTTAAGTCTCGGGGCCCTGAAGCAGATATTGCCATGGTTGTCAGCCTCAAATGACAACAGCTGCGAGTGTGTGTGTGTCGGGAGGGAAAGTGGAAAATGCGGAAAAGGACTTTCCCCCGTGATTCGTTTTCCTCCTTCCACGCTTTTCCATGTTCCGTTGCCGCTTGACTGCATTTTAGATACACATATTGGATGCATGTTGTACACAGAGCTCCGCTACGCCCAGCCAGAAGGACCTCTCCCTCCCGCCAGGATGGATCTGGCGCGGGACAGGACATTGCACAAGTGGAATAAATCGAAATAAAATCAAGTGAAATTTGAACTTTTGTTTGTTACAGAGGAAAGGGCGAGGCGAAAATGGAAAAAGCGTTGTTTGTAAATAGCAATCGAAACATCAATCGGAGCGTTACTTCTTTTTTCACGCTCTTTCAAGCGAAATAAACAGGAAAATGTGGCCAAAAAATTTTGTTGGCACTCCAACAGACAGTGGTGGAGGCTTTTGGGAAATTGTGGGATTTAAAGAATTATTAAGAAATTTTTGGGAAATTGTGGGATTTAAAGAATTATTAAGAAATTTTTGGGAATTTGTGGGACTAAAAGAAATATATAGAGAGTATTAAGGTAAGGTCTTAAAAATTGAACATTTATTTCAAAAGAAGACATAAAATAAAAAAATTACATATGATTAGAAAAATAGCTTTTTAACATATTTGTGGCTAAACTTAGACAAAAACTTAATCTGATGAAATTATGTGCAAACTGTAAAGGTAGAGTTATTAAACAATATATATATATATATTTATTTATATATATAAATCATTAAGGAAAACTAACAAACAAACAAAAATATCGGAGCTCTTATTTGATAGTACATCTTCATGTTTTAATTTACTAATAAAAATATATTTTCTGAAGGATCTACAGAGTCACTCAGTTGTTTTAATTATTTCTTATATTTTTTAAATATGAAGCAATAATTTTTTGTTTGAAAACTAGGCTCTTAAATTAAAACTGTACAATTTAATTATATAAAATACATTATGAAAGGCTTAGTAACTAAGTTTATTCACTTTGTGTAACTTTTTTTAATACATTTTTTTCCTACACGCCACTGTGTAACCCCCTCTTCCTCTGCATCCTTTGAGCCTTTTCCTTCCTTGCTAAGGCCAACAACAAAGCTAATAAAAAGCTATGACCTCGAAAAGTTCAATTTTTTTGTTGCTGTATATAAACGTTGAGTGTGCTTGACAATTTTTCACTTCAAGCAACAAATTATGCCGTAGCATAACATTAGGCGCACCCACACACAGAGAGAGAGAGAGAGGAAGAGAGAGAGAGAGAGAGAGAGAGAGAGAGAGAGACCTTCGACATTTTGAAGTGAACCTTAGCCGGAAAAGCCTGGCTCGGCATTGCCTATTTTCCAACCCCAAACCCCCATTCGTCGCGTCGCCCATTTTCCTTTTCCGCTTGTGCGTGCCAAGCGGACTCGGCAGCGACTTTATCTAAAAGCGCACTTAGCCCAAGTAGGCCAAGTAGATTACGGCCAAAGAGCCGCTTGTCTCTATAAAGGCGTATACTTGTGTTACCATATAAATATAAGACGCCGCCCGCACATCCGTTCGGAGGTTGGGTGATGAATAATCGTTATTTGAAAATAAAACCAACAAAAACAACAGCAAAAAAAAGGAAACCCTGAGCATATGGTTATTTTTACTAATTTTTGGGCGGCATTTATTATTAGACAGATGACAAGATGAAATTGGCTGGAAGGAATATGTGTAGTGACATGATGCTTTGGTAGATCTTAAACTTTATTTTCCAGAACCTAAGAAATTTAAGGAAAAAGGAAATTTATCCCAAAGAAGGAGAACCCTAAACTCCTAGATAGAAAATCTATACAAAAATGCCGACATGGTCGTGCTTTTAATGATATAAACACTGGTAGCACTTGAGTAAATTGCGCATGTAAACAGGCTCCCCCAAAAAAATAGAAGAAAAAGAGAAAAAATAAAGTGAATAAAAAATAACGAGGAAAAAGTGAAAAACTGGGCCAAGCCAAAGAACAACAAAGTGCGGCGCCAGACCCTGAAAAGTGATTAAAATGATTGTTGTACAACAATGTCCGCGTCCTTGTAAGGGTTTTGCATCCACCCAACACTCCCTGCCAAAAAATACAAAAAAATAGCGCAGCCATTACAGTGTTGTCTCTTCCTTTTCGCTGTGTTTTATTCCGCCTCCTGCTCCTGCTTCTGCTCCTCTTTCCTCATTATACAGTGCTTGCTGGCGAAATTAGAATTTGCATATAATTTAATTTGAATTGGAATTAAAGGAATGTGTATTTAATGAACTCGATAGAAAGGTTTGCCAGGAAATGCTAACGAAACTAGATAGAAGTTAAGACTAGAGCTTAACACTACCATTTTTGATAGATTTTTACAGCGAATATATACAAAATGCTTTAAGGATATGCTTTTAAAATATTATTTAAATAGAAATAAACTGCTTGCTTGAACTTTTAATAATTTAAGAAGGAAAACCACTTTCTTGTTAGTAACCGATTGCTACTATTACCAACCAACTAAGCATTTCTCTCTTTTAAACCTCAAAGGCTTGAAATCCTCTAGGACTCGAGAGCATCCACTGTATGCACACTGTATCTGTATAAATATGCGCAAGAATATGTCTAGGAAAAAGCCTAATTGGAAAAGTGTTTTGGGACTGGCACTCGAAGCTTTTAGCCGAAAATGTCCCGACAAAGGCACTAGGGGAAAGCGATTTCCAGCGATGTTGTCTGATTTGTTGGCTTTTCGTTTCGGACGAAAGGTCCTTTTTTTTGTTGTGGGAGACAATTTGAGGGTGGCTTTAGGAGCGCAGCTGCTTGAGCTGCTTGGTTTAAGCGGAGCGCAAAGGACAATGGAATGCTGCGAGACCGGCAAACAATTTGTCCTCGAGCCTGTCAGCGGCACTCCTTATTATTGTGCCGCTCTCTCTCTCACTCTCTCTCTCCCGCTCTCTCCTCCTTCTTCTGCAATTGCTTTGGCTTGTTGCTTTCTCATTGTTTAATTGTTAACCATTTGGTGTATGCGAGTGTGCCACTGAATGTGTGTGTGTTTTGTGCTTTGTTGCATTGTTTGATTGTTTCACGCCCGAGCTTTGTCTCTCTTTCAGCGACTGTGCGAATGTGAATGTGTGTGTGTGCGAAATAACATTTGTCTAATGAAAGCGCTCTTGCCTCTTGTCTCTGCCACTCACACATGCCATGCCCCTCTGTCTCGCCTTGCTGCCAGGACCTTGCTATTTTTAGCTCATTATGTTGCCACGGGGCCAGAAGACATTACTTTCGATGTCGGGACACGCCTCAGGATCCATCTTCTTCTTCTCACATTGATGAACTGACAACCGCAGTGTGAGAGTGTGCGTGCATCCTGAGAGTCTTTGCTTATTCCAGCACACTTCCATTGTTTCATATTGTAATCCACTTTCGTTACCCAAAAGTTCTTAATTTGATTTTAGCTCTTATCGGCTTCATAATACTCTCTCTCATGGAAATGAAATAATGGAATGATTTTGCACACCATCAGGGATTTTATAGAAATAAATTTAAAGGATATGTTGGCATTGAAAATTCGTATAAAAAGTCATGGAATTTAGTTTAACTCTTTCATTTATATATTTGTTTTTAAAAAAGACTTATGTGTGGTTTTGAGCTTACGAGATGTCTTACACTTGGCGCCCGAGCAATGACAAATAATGAGAAACTCGGGAAAACCCATTACTTTATCAACGGATGAGTCATTCACTAAAAAGTGTTTTCTGTAGAATAGGATTTTGCTTCTTTTTTTCTTCTGTGCATTTGTTTTTATGAAGAAATTTTATGCATGAGTCATTCACTAACCATTGTTTTATTCATTCTTTCGCACTGAATCCAATCAACGAATATGTGCTTTATGCTTCACAAACTTTCCAAAGCGGATTTAGCCATAAATACTAAATTGTGTTTACTCTAAACCAATTTATTTGCATTTGATTTATTAAGTGAACGGATTGCACATGCATTATTAAATCCTTCAAGGCGTAAATGGCTTTATTTGGACACAGCCCATAGCAACAACATGTTTATTAAAGCTGTTTGCATTAAATTGCAATCCGCTTAGGAATGGATCTGTATCCGCCCGGCCATATTTCACTACAATTTACAAAAGGCAGGATGGGGAATATAAAATATTGGCCGGAAAATGTATGAATATTCAACAGTTGGACAAATGACCGAATCTTTCGTAGCTGTTGCCGTGTTTGCCCATGAAATTTGCATACTGAAGTTGTCAGAGAGATAAATACGGAAAAGCCTGACAGCCACCTCAACAAATCCAATTTGGGGATTGAAATGCGGCCGGTGGGCAAACGAATAGTGATTTGTGATTTCGGGATTTACGATTTGTGTTCTGTGTTGTGTGTATTTGTGGCAAAAGTCAAGAAGAGCCCATGTTCTGTACTGCAAACTGCAAACATGCAACTTTCAGGTGACAGCCAGCAAAAACTGGCACACGACAAGACAGTTGAACACGACAAGGTAGCAGCTACAACCGAAATCTGGTTAATTGAAACACAGAATGTCCCGCAAGCAGGTGCCAGATACCAGATACAGATACACATATCCAAAGGCAGAGTTACGCTGAAGATACGTTCTCGCATCCCTGCCGCATTAGCTGCAGTTGAGCGAGTGTCAAGGTGAGGCCAGGTGAGCTCAGCCAGGCAGAAAACAGGCAACAACATGGTGGAAAAAAAATACAGAAAAAAAACTCGACAATCCCAACACAAGAGCTTAGCACCAGTTATCTGGGAACACTGGAAAATAATGGGTTTTATGTCTATTAAATACTTCTTACTGGGAGTTAAAAAAATAACTTTAAGACACTGTTCATAGTCTAAAAATTTTTTTATCTATGTTTTGAAATTAATTCTTCTTCAATTTATAAAAACAGGTATCAAACACAGAAGTAAACAAACACATCCTAAACAGAGAATAAAGAAATACTATATGTTTCAAACAGCATTCGAAAATTGAAAAATTGTATGAATAATTATGTTAAATATTAGTTAACGTTTTTTTCATATCCAACTCTATTATATATATTTGCAAATAGCTTTACCTCTCACTTAGGTATCAAAAATCCGAGTTTTATTTTCTCATTCCCTTATTTCTCATGTTTAATAGTCTAGCAAAACAGTACAATTATAAACAAATAAACAAACAATCCATAAACCATATTGTCAGCTCATAATGATGCCATAAAATCCCACCGAAAAATGCAATTCCTGGATTAAATTACCTTAAATGTACATTTGAGAATATTTTTCTCCGTTCATCGGCACAGCATCCGGCAGCACCCGGCCTCAGCTACCTTTGGCCGCTCTGGCATTTGGCCAAATCACGTAATCACAACTTGTTTATGGCGCATGTGCCAACTATTGCTGACTTACACCTTCGCTTCCTGCAAATCCAGCCCCCTTGCCCTACCCTCCGGTCCGGAAAAATGTGACCCATCGTTGGGCCATGCAGTTGCAGCCATGAAAATTAATTTCAATTAGCGGAAATTGTTTTTACACCTGTTTGCCTTCCAGCACAGTTGTTGCAGTTGTCCAAATCGCTTGGCCAATTTGCGGCCTGTCATCGTCCCATATTGGAGGGTATAAAGTCGAGCACTCGCTGTCCTCTCCCTCTCTTTGGGAAAATGGCAAATTCATAAATCAGAATTGCAAAAAAAAAAAACAGAGGAAAAACAGTGAGAGCTCGACAACAACAAAAAAATTATAGCTCAACGCTGGGGCGGGGGCGACACTTGAGTGCAGCAGGAGCCACGCCCAGTCTCTGGGGTTTGAATTGAATGGAATTGGATTGGGATGGGTTGGAAGGACCTCGCAGCTGGCCAGGAAAATTCCTGGTTAAAACTGCTCTGCATATCTGGGAGTGGCCACTGGAGAGTCACGACTCAACTGAGCTATTTTAAATGCTTTAATTGCAGCTAGAGTCAGCGAAGATTTAATGGTTTTTGATCAGATTTACTTTTTGGTGGGTTTTTTGAGATCCTGAAAGAAATCTACAAATGCTAAATAATTTCTTTATCTTATGAAACTTTGTATTACATAGAAAATTAGAAGTGTATTTAGTTAAAATATTTACTTGTTAGAAAGGCGCAAGAAGTAAAAAAAGAAACGTTAAAGAGATAAAAGCGAGAGAGTAGTAAAAATATTAAGAGAAAGTAACGATAAAAAATCAAAACTTTAGCACGAAATTAATTAAATTAAAAAAAAATTCCAAGCATTAACATTTCTTAAAGTAAATATATTCAAATAAATATCCAGACAACAAATAAGGAAATACCTTTCCAAATGAATCGTTTAAACCTATCTTGAAAGTCTGTGTTTATTAACTAATAAACCCCGAAAAAGAGTATTTCCCATTCTTAATTAAATCCATTTAATTTTGATTTAATGCTGTCACATTCTGCCAACGTCATCGTCAACTGTTTGTTCAGGTTTCTCAATTAAATTCCAATTGGCGCTGCAATAAAAATTGCCATTTCGCGGCGGCGGTACGTCGCTTTACGTGGTTTTTGATTTTAGTTGGGTTTCTATGATTCTGGTGGAGTGTGTTTAGTGGCAAGCCTTTAAATGAATGCAATTCGTTTGTTTTTAAACGAAATGCAGCCAAAACTTAATTGAACATAAAACTGCAAACGGGTTGAAAAATATAAAACCGCAAATATTTGCTGAGTAATTGAAACGAGCCCTTTGGCAAATGTTTATTGACGATTTAATTGGTTGATTTTTGCAGTGAAAAATGAATTGCTGCGATTAAATAAATAAACAAATGGAAATGTATGCCAAAAAAATATCTAGTGCTTGAAATCGCCTAAAAAAGTGTCTAAAAGTATGCAATGTGTTTTATATGACACAAAATAACTACAGGTTATGGTTTTTATATTTTAAATGTGACTAAAAAGTTCTTATTTATCGATTATAAGGCCAACTAGAAATTTAATTAAAAGTATGGCAAAACTGTGTTATTTTTCCTCCTGTTTTTTTTTCAAAATAAAAAACTTTTTATATATTTTCCCGGTTAAGCCGCAGCAACATAACAAACAAAACTTTTCTAATTTTCGCAGATGAGCGCGCCACTGTGCCACAATTTCGTTCTACACCTGTCGAAGCTGCCACACCCACGACGACGACGACGAGCAACTTTTGCCAACTCGCCCGAAAAAACAATAACAATAACAATAATAAAAGCAAAAGCAACAAAAACCAAATCGAGAGCAACATCAGTGATATGGAACAGTGCATAGCAACAAAGTCAAAAAAGGAAACAGCTCAGAGTTCAATGCAGCAGCAAACTAGCAATTATCAAAAGAAATGCCACCAAAATCAAACCAGTACTCAGGTAGAGAGCACAAACACAAGCAACAGCAACAGCAACAGCGACAGCGAAAACAGCAACAGCAGCCACAGAGATCTAGACCACCTGAGAAAGCAACTAGAAAACCAACGAGCAACATTAGAAGGTTCAAAAGCAACATTATCAAATTTGAGCAGAAGCAACCTTAGCAGCAACATCAACTTAATCGATTGTAAAAACATTAAGAGCAACATCAGGGAAAGCAATAGCACAAGCAACAGCAACAGCAGCAGCAGGAACAGAAGTTGCAGCAACACTATTCACAGCTGCAGCAGCAGCAGCAGCAACATCAGCTACAAAAGTTGTCAAAGCAACACTAGCAGCGCGAGCAACATCTCCTTTGGCAACAATAATTGCTGCACACAATTAAACACGCTCTACTCGCTGCTGGTGCTTTTGATACTCGGCCTTGCCACCGCCAGCGCAGCCTCCAATCCAAATCCCTCACCATATACCCGCGAGAGCAGGCGCGATGCTCTTTTGGCCTACTACAAGCGCGCCCACCTGCCGCCGCCGTCGAGTGGCGGTGTGCTGGCGGCCTCCTCCACCACCTATGGGAGCTCCCAGGAGCGAGAGTATCATTTGCGTGATGCATCCGGGCTCGATTTTGACGAGCTAACGCCCACCGTCAGTGTGGTGTCCGCTTTGAGTCGAGCGGAGCGGTTGCGTAAGCGCAGCGCCACACCAACAACACCAGCCACAGTTGCTGCCACAACAGCCGCATCGGGAGCATCAGCAGGAGCAGGTGCAACATCATCAAAGTCCGGTGCCAGTGAGGGAGGAACTAGTAGTAGCAACAGCAGGAAGCCGGAGGAGAAGTGCGAGCCAAGAGTCCTGGAAACGCAGCCAGATGAGCCGGTAAGTGAGGGAAATTATATAACAAGTTTCTAATAGAAACTATCTGTATTTATGCTTTAAATAGGGTTATATTACATTTATTTTTCATTTTTGATACCAAATATCTATAATTTCATTGAAAATTTTGCAATTTATTAAACTTTAACCCCTTTCTTTAAAAATAGATACTTTCTCTTCCTCGTTTTCCTTTTACAAGCTCCGTAAAAACACAACTTTTCTAAATCCTTACGAGCTAATCTCCAAATTTGCAAATATTCCATAAGTAAATTATATAAATATCTCAACATTTAGCCAAGTCTTTAAATAGTTCCCTCCCGATTATACTTATACTTTGAAAAGTTTACACAATTTGTTTAACTTTAGAGAAGCACCAGAATATCCTTCTATAATTTCCTTCATCGAGAAGCAAGGATGTCTGAAAACTTTGAGTCACGAGAAGTAGTCAGGTTGAAGCAAACTGCATAGGCAAGTGCATAAGCAAACCGTACAATTTAGTGACTCAAGTTTGCAAGCAATCAAAGGATACCTACCGAGTGGTCTGAGTTCACCTTCGACCGACCGCCTTCATAAGTTATGCCGGACAGTTGTGAGAACGAGTGCAGCTTGCACATCGCATCGATCCAAGGCCCAGAGAGACAATTAACGACAATTTACAAAATTGCCAAGCGGGGCAATAATCAATAGAATTGCTGATATAGCAGCCCACATATTGTTCATATAAGAAGCTCCCCTCTTCGTCGGCTTCATGCTGACACAAATCTTTGCACAAAATTGAAATCCCCTGCCTGCCGCCCACCTTTGCTGATTGTCGTAAAAAAATATTACGCATACGCCATGGCTGACGCAAGCAAGAATGTCGGGGATGGAAGTTTTACACAAGGAGTAAGAGAGAAAAACACAGAGAAACCACGAGATTTTGGAAAGAGTTGCGGCCTGGCCTGACAGCTTTTCATGTGTATATTGTACATATATGTCCTGCCTCCTGCCTAGTTTCCTTCCTAACTTTATGAAGCTGCCACTCGTACAAGTTAATTAAGAGATGCTAATGAAGTGAGCCGAGTCTGCACACTGATTGAATTAATTTAATTATTTATTTTATTTTTTTTTCTGCGTTGCGTTCTTCATAATATTTTAATTGAATTTGCATGACAATCACAGCCCAAGGACCTTGAAGCCTCTGAGGCACATCAGCAGGACTTTCTCCCATCGTCTGGCTGTCAGTTTTTGTTGTTGTTGCCTGCTATTTTTAGCCAACTACGCGAATCGCTTCGTATATAAATATTCAACGAGGCGGCGGTGTAAACAGAGTCCGATACATGACGTGCTCGAATCGATTACCCAGCGAATTCCCCTCTGACGCAATACCGACAGCGTGGCGTAATTAAAGAACCAACAAAAGGAACAGGAGTTTAAGCAGGAGCAGAAGCAGGAGCAGGAGCTGGAAAATCGCCGTAAAGCATCCATCCATCGATTTGAATCTCGAGTGTGGTCAAAATAATAATAAGTAAATGTGACAGATGATGCCACGGGATAAGCCATCATCCTGGCTTTTGTATGTCCTCCTCTCTCTCTCCTGCTCCTTGTCGAATGCCTGTCGGGCCTCGTCCTTGGCGCTCCTGTTGCTCATGCTGTTGTTGTCACTGTTGTTTCTCTTGTTCCCCTTGCTGTCTTGCGGCGACTTTTGTTACGCTTCCAGCTGGAGTTGGCCTCTCCTGCCTTTGCTCCTCCTTTTTGTTGGTTTCTGTTTTTTATGCGTGTCTGCGTGTGCTGTTTTCCTAACAATGTTGAAGCTGCAAAGTTATTAATAATTGTTTTGTATATTCTTATTGTGTGCGATGCTGGACACGCATATTGCGGATTTAAGCCAGGAACGTTGCCTACTTTAAGAGGCATCTGTTAAAAATTAATAGGGACTTGAAGTCTCTGCAAAAAGTGTGCCGTGGAAAATTTGACTTCTGTTATGGGACCTTTTAGAACTTATATTTAGAATAAATCCTAATTGGATTTAGAAATAAATTAAAAAGGTGACTCAAAGTATGCAGTGATACTTGTTAGATTTACAATTATTGTAAAAAAGCTAAAAAGTATGCAATTAAATAATGTAGATTGTAAGTTGTTGCAAAAAGTGTTTAAAATAAATCTCTTAAGCTTATAAATTTATCTGCAAAGAGCTCAATTTAGTTGGTTTTAAATCAACGCAAAGGAATTATCTACTGCATTTAATTTAATAAACCAACAATTAACTAACCAACTTGAATTAAATGAAAATTGCAATCAATTAATTTATTAAGACAGATAACAAATAACCAATTAGGAACAAAGGCTTATGGCCGGACAATACATTGTAAACGCCATTAATTGCTACATTTGCATTCACATGTGTGTTTTACACACTAATTTCGGTGACCAATAAAGCTGGCCATTGCAATATTTATTATTTATAGAGCCATAAATTTAAAAAACATTGCCACTCAACAGAATCATTTATGTTAATCCGATAACACACACCCGCACACGCAGGCACACACACAGACACACACTCGAAACTGCAAACTTCCGTAGCAATCAGCTTATGTCATTCGCCTTGTCGCTCTGAATAATGTAATGAATGCAGGCGTACAGTGCGGCCTGTCAGTGAAAGCCCCGACGTCTGCTAAATATATATGTGTGTGTGTGTGAGTGTCAACAGCAGTTGAGCCAAAAAGGAAAATGCAAAACAAAAAGAAAAGCTCGGGCAAAAGGAAAACAGTGTCTGACATATTTTATTCATTAAGCACAAAGCATAGAAAATAAAGGAAAAACATGCAAATGACAATAAGGAAGAGCGGGCACCACACACGCACACACATACGCCCAGTTAAAGTAACGGCAACAGTTACAGTTACAGTTACGCCATGTAAATATTTTTATGGTCATAAGTAGGAATTTTGTACATGCCAAACGGGAAATGCAGATGGAATTGCGGGGGCGGGAATATGGACATTAAAAAGCCAGTAAAACGCGCTTTACTGATTTCATTTCCCAGCCTCTGCCTCCGCCTCAGCCTCCTGCTGTAGCAACAACTATGCCAAGAGCCTAGGCTCACAAATACACATTCACAGTGTGTGTGTGTGTGTTTGCACAAGTATGCATGTTTTATTGCACACACACTTGGTGTGTGTTTTGTGGCTGCCGCCGCTATTTACAAGTGTTTTCCACATACATTTTCACCCCGACAGTCGAATGCTTTTGTATGTGGGTATATGTGCTAGGGCAGGCATTTTGTTATGTTTCTTTTAAATTGAGAAATATATTTAAACCTTAAAAGAATAAATAAATAAATAAAAACTTATGAAAAAGCATATTGTTAAAGCAGAAGCTCTTGTGTTTTTAAATAAATGCCCATTAGGCCCACTGTACAATGTATTATAAGACGTTGAGAGGCGCACGATCACTTTCCCGTTAGAGTTGAGAATTATACTGTCATCTCTGTCTAACATGTATATTTGCATTAATAAATAAATTTTGTACCTCGTACCCACACATATACAACAGAAAAAATAAGTGTAGAGAGAAATGAAAAGGAGAGAAGCTGAATGTGTCCTAATAATCCCCTTTCTTAGTTAATACATTTAAAACCTAACTATCTTCTATGCTCGTACATATCCTAGAAAAGTATTTTTATCCCAGTTTGAACATCAAATAATCTAAAGACTCTAGACCCCTTGAAAATATAAACATAGAGCAACTTTACGACGCAAACACTTTCAATTGACTTAAGAAAAGGTCGGGCAGTAAAAATGCCTAAAATTCAGCCACAATATGTCCAATATTTAACCAAGTCCCTTGCCCCAGTCTCACCACTGAGAAAGAGTATATCGCAGCTTTATGATTATGGCCACACCGCATATATACGAGTGTTTAGCGCACTCCATCATAGCTTTATCTGGGAGTAGGTCGTATAGGAAGGTGGGTTGCCCGGTCGTTCTGTTTCATCTGTACCTTACACTGATTGCTTTCACCTCGATATGTTCATTTGTGCGCGGAGATTTACATACAAATATGCAGAACCTACAAAGGGAGCGAGAGAAAGAGAGAGAGAGTGAGTGTGTGAGAGAGTGCCGCAAACATTTGTGTATCGCCGTTGCCGCTTGTTGGCAATTTATTTGGGGCTTCGGTGGCGTATACGCAATGTGGTCGCTCATCACCGGGAGCCCTCTGCTAATGGGAAATATTTGTTTTAAAAGCCAAAAGGTGCCTGCTGCCAGCTGAACTACATGACTCACCACCACCCCACCAGACACAGAGACAGAGGGCTACCCTCTTTTGTTTGCCTTCTGCTGTGGTTACTTTTGTTTCCCAAAGCCATAATGATGTCATCAAAGCTGCTGCCCCCCAGCTCACAAGCTCACCAGCTCTCGATCTCGAGAGCTTCTTGTAACGTGTAAATTATGTACAAACATTTGGTCGCTGGTCTCCGGTGGAGAGCTGAGCAAACTCGGATTAAAAACATTCCCCGTTGCCGGCGACGGGGACATTAAATCCTATTATTTCCCAGTCGGAACAAAACTTTTCTTTTATCGCAAAAAAGAAAAAAAAGCAAAAGGTGTCGGTCGGAAACGTGTCCTGTGTGCCAGGTGAATAATTAATGTCGGGAGGAAATGTCCTACCATATAGATGTGCTCAGTGGTCACTTAAATCACAAGTCAGCCGATGCGTATACGTAATTTCTGCCGAATTCACACTGTATTTCACACAAATCTTCATTGAGCCGTTGTCAGTAATTTAAATTATTTATTTATACATCTTTGTTAGTCGAAATTTAGATGTAATTAATTGGAAATTAATTGGATTTTGAGTGGGGAAGTATTTATAGGATTTAGTTAAGGGTTTTTTACCAGTTTAAAACAAAATGGGTTAATGATAAAAGCATTTTAATTTCACGGCTTTCTATCTTTGATTTTTAGTATAATTTTTAGACTTTACATTATTCCTGCAATAAATTTTTTATGAATCACTCATTTTAATTATTTATTTATATTCTTCTTGCAAATTAATTGTGATCTGTTTTTCAATGATTTTACTTTATTTCTTGCAGTTTTACGACTTCACCGACATCGCCGAGGATGCCGCCCGGCAGTTTATTGAATTTTTATCGAGTAAATTCCCGAATGCCAATACACCGATTACCATCAATGAGCCGACACGTGCGGAGGTGAGTCGCCGAGCGAATGGCATCGCCAGCTATGCCCTCAACGAGGACGACAATCTCCTGGCGTTTGCCATTGCCGCGCCCAGCATTCACACGGTGGTCGTTAAATTCAGGGATAACGTTACGGTATGCATTGCATTTGCTAATCATTTGGGATAATACAGCCAGATGCTAATACCTGGTAAATGTTTCATTGTCCTTTGTTGCAGATACCACCGGATCAGGTGCATAATAAGGCGTATTTGGGCTCCTATTGGCGGGAATTGGGGTGAGTTGGTATTTGTTTAGGATAACATTGAATTGTTCTTTGCAAAATTACTTAAAATAGCTCATAATTTGACTTCTGAGAATTATTTAATTAGAAACAAAATTCTAAACATTATTTAAAAGCCTAGCAAGCTGAAAATCCTTTCAAATTCAATACATTTCACAGTCTCTACCCTACTCAATGGCTATCAATTACTTAATTTCAGTAAATTCCATGACTTTTAATAGTTCAACTTAAACTTGGCAGCTTGCCCATAATGCTAGCGTTTTTCCTCCTCTTACAGTGCGGCCTGGAACAGCACGGATGGCACGCAAGAGTGGGGTGCTCCCTTTCGCGACTGCAACCTGTTGACGCGTCGCTGGCTATGGCCCTTTCGCATATCCTTTAGCGAGCATAGAATCAAGTGAGTTGAGCACAAAAATAAACTATATAGTATATATATAAACATATTTATTTATTCGTTATTTATGGTAATCCTTTCGCAGAATTGTGGCGGCTGCTTTTATAGCCGCCGATGAGGATGTGTGCAACGATGGCCTGGAGGAAGTTTTCGGTCGTCGTCATGGGTAAGTTGTTAACAGAAAACTTGTGCTAATAGGTGATAAATATTACTTAATTTATTATGTGCCTCGTTCATTCAGAAGAAATGTAAATAAGGAAATAAAATAAAATTGCCACATTAAATATTATTTTGATTTAAACTTTCAGTTGCGATCGGAATACAACTTTTTGCCTGCTCACCGAAAACAAACCCGCTGCCACACGGGATGTGTATACGTGTCTGTGCCGGGAATCCTACTATTTGCCCAACTCCACCCTCCAGGGATTCCGTGGCGATATGGTGGAGCTATCCGAGGGCTATGACAACTACTCTTGCATACCCTGTCCTGGGGGATGCTCGAACTGCGATAACAACGGCGTCTGCCTAACCTATCAGGAGGAGGAGGTGCTCAATGTGGATGCCTGCCTGCGCCTGCTGGTGGCCATTGTCCTGGGCGCCTGCATACTATGCTGTGTGGTCCTTAGCGTGATTGTGTTCAGGCAAAGGAAGTGCAAGGTACTGGGAATATATGTTATAAAAATTCTTTAATTTAATAAAGAAATATTAAATCTTTTTAAAAGGCCATTGCCTCGGGCATGTGGACTGTGCTAGAGACGATACTGCTGGGCATTGTTTTACTTTATGCATCCGTGAGTGAAATCTATATATAGTTTTATTTGTATATTTTAATAATTCGTATCCTTTTTCCTTCAGGTTGCCGTCCATTTCTTTCCCGCCTCGACGGAACGTTGCCTCCTGGAGCCTTGGCTCCGCGAACTGGGCTTCATTACCTGCTATGGCGCCATCATTCTGAAGCTGTATCGCCATTTGGTGGATTTCCGCACTAGGAAGGCTCATCGCTGGGTCCTGCGCGATGTGGACCTGCTCAAGTATCTGGGAACGATGGTGTTTGCCGTCATCTGCTATATGTCCGCCTTTACGGCCTCCTCGCTGGACCTGCTGGAGAGCGCCCAGTTGGAGAGTCTGAGGGAGGCGGACACTAATACCTGCCATCCGCTCAAGTGGGAGCTGGTCACGCAGATCAGCGAGATGCTCATCCTATGCTTTGGACTGCATCTGTCCATAGCCAGCCGGAATGCCAATACTCAGTTTAGGGTGGGTCTTTGTTAAAGGGATACAAAGTGTTTTGTATATTAAGATATATCCTCGATACAGGAAAGGCAATTTCTGGTGACCGCTTTGACGCTGGAGTTCCTGGTCTCTTCGAGCTTCTACTTCCTGCGCTTTGTCTATCTGCCGGAAATGAGTCCCAGCGCCATTTTGCTGGCTCTGTTCGTCCGCTCGCAGCTGACGAACAGCTTCGCCTTGGGTCTGATATTTGTGCCAAAGTTGTGGTATCAGCACAAGCAGGTAACCCGAAAGCGTTTCACTTAATTTCAGTTTCTATTATTTATGGTTTTCTTTTATTTCTCTTAATTTGTTGTATTATTTTTGAGCTTTGGTTTGGTTAGGATCAAGCTAAGACATATGCTTAGAATGTTGCGGTATCTTAGTCGCTCCCTGTTCACTTGTGTCGTCCAAAAGAAAGGATTATATACACCGATATATACTAATATATATTCTAATATATATGCTGTAAATCATTGCCATTCGTCTTCGTCCTGGACAACCGCATTTGGTATTAAATCACATTGATTGAGGAAACGATTTTTGTTAATATATAAACTAAATATAAACTAGCTAAGGAAGAAGCTTTGTTGCTTTTTCCGCAAACAACAATAACAACAGTTCTTTAATTTCATTTGGTTATGGTTACCCTAAGTTTAAGTAATAATTTAACATAAATTTAGTCTTAAGCTAACATTGAATTGAAACTTTAGTCAAGCTATGAAGTTGCTGCAAGTGTGTCTCGTGTTTAATTTTAACTTTATACTTTTTGCACCTTAAATGAATAAGCACGCCGTTTTTATTTGCATGTTTTAGTATTGAGTTCTGCATGTACAATAACGATTTAGTAAAGAAAAGCATTAAATTAATGACAAAAATCGGTTTCCTTTCTAAGAAAAAAATATATATATAAATAAACCCCCAATATGCATACCAAAAACTAGTTTTCTCACTCTGTCTGTCTCTGTGTCCCCCTCTCTCTGTCTCTCGAATATTAACTCCCCCCAAAAACTGAACTCTCTGTCTAAGTAGTCCTTCTAACTAGCTGCTAAAGTCCGTCCAACTTTGTTATATTTTAGGTTCCTTTTTTGATTTATTTTCTCTATGATTTCCAGCACCACAGCAGACACAGTCACCGCCCCTAGGCGCCATGTCCATCCAAGAAACACACACATAACATGACACCTACATAAGCACAGCTCTCTCTCTTTTCTTCTCTCTTACCTTAAGTTCTTCGATATAAGTTTCCATTTCCGTTTCCGGTTTCCATTTTGAGTTCCGACTTCCTTGAGTGTGGTTTGCGGTGTTTGTTGCATCTTCATAGCTTGCAGGTTCGTTCGCTAGCGTATGATCTATCAATACGTTTACCTGTGGATGCTTTCAAGGGTACCTCGCACGACGCCGGCCAGCGGCTGGGCGGCGGCTATGCCGGCCTCTGTCTGGGCGATCCGGACATTGGGGAGCTGACCATATCCGAAATGAGTCCCGAGGACATACGTGCCGAACTCAAAAGGTGAGTTGAGCATATAAAATCGAATTATAAATCGAGCTTAAATAGCACAATCTTTATTGTTCTTGATTTAAGCTTAAAAAATTTCGTGAGTTAATGTTTAATCCTTAATCTTCTCTCTGGTCCTTCTTCAGACTGTACACGCAATTGGAGATACTGAAGAACAAGACCCTGCGGCAGGACAATCCGCACATCAGCAAGCGACGTGGCGGACGCAAGGCGGGTCATCGTCGCTTCTCCTTGCAGGTGAGTGCTTCCTTACCTGGACCCCATCGTAGTCCCACCAAGTGCTCATAGTGCTCACTGTACATGACATGATCCACGAGGGGAGGGGAAACCAGGCCCCGGGCAGTAGGACATCCTTATCTCCTTCTCTCTTGCTCAGGTTGCTGTAAGCCTCCTCTTCAGACCAAAAATCGAAACCTATCCCAAGCTCCCTAGATCTGTATTTCTCCACCCGATCTCTCTCTCTCTATCTCCGATTCTGGACTCTCTGTCGCTCCTCTGAATTGTTAACGCTCAGTATTTTTGTATGCCACTAATATTAATATATATATACATCTATAAATATCATTGTTCTTGTCATGACTATGTACAAATATATTCGAATCCCACCACCACAACCAAATAAAAAAAAACCAAACAATTACAAAAACCACCAAATGTTGAATGTAGAAAAAGGGCAGCAAGGATAAGGTAAGAACTGTCGGCCAAATAGCTAAAACCCCCCAAAACTCTATGTGTGTTGTGTCTGTGTGTAAACTCCCAAAACAATCTCCAAAGCACGTGTGTCTATCAAGAAATCAAATCAAAAAATTACCTCCCAAAAAAATCCCAACATTGAGTGTTTGTGCGTGTGCATGTGTCCGTTGTCCCTTAGATAGCACCATTTCATGTCTAAAAAAAAATTATAATAATAAAACAGAATGCACACTGCGAAAGACTAGACATTGTTTAGTTACAAACTTAACCCTTAAACTAATATTTAACATCAATTTTCCTAGGCTCTAAGTGCCAAACATCGCAGCAACAAGCACCACCAGGACATCGAGATCACCGAGGCGGAGCCCTCGCGCACGCCCGAGGACTCGGTGTGCAGCGCCGAAGGACCCACGGACACCTATGCGGAAATCTCTGGTGTGTCCCACTCAATGCTCTCCCACTCGATGGTCTCCCACTCCGTTGTCTCGCACTCAAAGTAAGGATACTCGCGCAGGATGCTCGTTCGTTAAAGCTTAAGTAATATCGATCGGAGAGTGTTATTTGTACATAAGTATTAAGTACGATGCATGTTGCTCTATGTAGATAATATATGTATATGCGTGTGCGAGGGTTGGGTATTATTATGATATATAAATAGCGGCAACAACACAAACAATAAAAGAATTACTTTAATTTCGCAATGAAAGAAAAAAAAACAAAACAAAACGCAAACTCAAAAAGGCAGAAAAGCAAACACAAAAAAGCAAAAGGAAAGCAAAACAAAAACACAAACAATAACAAACATTACTTTATTTTTAAAAATGAGAAACGAATAATAAATGGAGTGAAAATAAAGCAAAGGCACAAAGAGTTTTTTGTACAATTTTGATACATTTTTAGAGGATTTTACTTTTGTTGATTTCTCACTCGAAAACTCTTCAGTTCTTCTAATACAAAAAATCAAAGTTGTACGAAAGAGAGCGAAGTAAAAAAAGAGCCCACCTGTGTAGGTAAATGATAAAACTGTAATAAAAACAAAAACAAATGCCACAAGATTAAGAAACTATTATTAAATTATTAACAACCTATTTGAGTTTCGTTTGAACCTCTAAGTTCCTCCTGAATAGTTACTAATTGTAAAACTCGTTTGCAGCCTATTTTAAAAATCAACCTGAATACAACACTAAATCTCTACAGAAGAAAAGAGCGTAAACACAGCGAAAAATCAGTGAATAATCAGTTGTAAATTTGAGCTTATAGGCATTAAAAAAAAATAATTCAAGAAAAATCACTAAAAACTAGTAATGAGAAATTCCCACATAACTATCGTACGTTTTACGTCTTACTATAAACTTAACTATCAAAATATTATATTTGTATCATAAATTGTATACTTGTAATTCCTAAAACCCATCCGAAATGTTTTTTGTAAATACACGAGTGTACGAAAAATAGGACAACAAATTGTTACACTTCCTTCGAAAAATCAGTGAATATCACACAGAGAAAAATGCCAAGTAGAGGCTTTAGAATAAACCCTTCCCTTTTTTTTATAACGTATTTTCCTCTCAAGTATTATTAGTTGATTTCCCCCCTGGAATTTGTGAAACCCGCAGAAATTCACACCTTAGATTCCTCGTTATTCTCCCAAAATGAAGTTCGTGTTTTAGAGTATTGAAAACACACACACACAAAGTGAAGCGAAAAGGACATTTCAAATGTACGCAATAAAGAAACATTTTTGGAGGCGAATGTCGTTGTGGGGGGAAGACAGACACACACACACACAGAAGTCCATAGAAAACATATAGTACATTTATGGGCATTTATAAGGGTTATGAAAGGTATATCTATATACACTATAACAAAATATATAGCGAGTAAAACATGGCAAATGGTTAAATTAGGTAAACATACAACATGCATGCAACAAATTGAGCATTTAAAACCAAAAAAATAAAATTTAATGACAAAAAAATTATTAAAAGACCCAACTTTTGGTTGCGTTTGATCAAAAGTGTGCGTGTAAAAAAATATTTATGGCATATACATAAACATATAACTAACTTATATTATATATAAAGATATATACATATATATATATGAGTGTAATCAGCATTACAATAAAAATGAAAAACCAAAAACCAAATGAAACGAGGGGCAAACTAAATAAGTGTCTCGCAAAACTACAAAAGATGATTGGAAAAAAGAAACAGAAAACATTTTGAAAGTGTGATAGTGTTCATAATATTCGTTCATTGTAATTTAAAAAAAAGGAAAACAAAAGCAACTAAAATAAACTAAAATGATCAAAATCCTATAGTGTTTAAATCTTGGGTTGGGAAATAGATTTTAAGCTCTGCAACTTATATTTTCAGAAGAATATTGCGATGGATTGCAGTATGCAGTGATGGTGAAACTTAGGATTTCCATTTAGTTGCTTTTAATAAAAATAAAATATAAATATAAATATAAATCTCTAAATTCTCCGTCTGATTTTCCGTTTAAAAAATATCGAATAAAATAAGGTATTGAAATATTTATTGATTGAAAGGAACTGCGAACTAAAAAACTGTCATAAAAAGTAAATGTAGGTAGCGATAAGGCTACACCCTAAACTTGCTTCGATCAGGTAAGATCTTTATAAAATCTTAAAAAAAAGCTCTAATGAATTTTGAGTTTTAATACTATCAGACAATAGATATCACTTTAATATTAATTTTTAATCATATATTTCAAATAAGAAATTTTGCTTTAAAGCTAAAAATTATATTTTATCCTAATAAAAAGTTCAAAAAGTATTGGATAACTTCGAAATTTTAAATAATTGTGATGCAAAAAATAGGAACCCTTTTAAGATAAAATTTGGAATTTATCCATTAGTTTTGTAAATTTGCATCGTATTATAAGATAAGATGAAGGTCACAGTCATAAGAAATATTATATAAATGTTATTAAAAGACTATGAAAATAGACCTTTCCTTTCCGATTTTATAAAAAAATATAAATAGAATTAAAAACTTAAAATTCGAAACTTTTAAATTAAATAATCTTGATTTCATGAATAATATTATTAATAATCGATATTTTAAAAACCTAATATGTAGAGTTTAAGCTATTTTATAAACATATATGTATATATCATATTGTAGAGTCTCTACTCAAAAAATAAGTGATCCCCGCACGCTTAAAAGACCTCCTTCTTTCTTTTTTTTTCGTACATAATCTTTCTACATTGGTTGTTGGACTTTATTTTGTTTATGTATAGTTCCATTTTATATGTTTTTTTTTGTTTGTAATTGAAATATTGCTCGAATATTTGCTATTTTTCGTCACGTAAATTTAGATTGCAAGTACATTTACATACATAGTCGTAATATCTATTTATATATATAGTAATAATAATAATAATAAATTTCGCTTTAATTACATTTAATTGCTAATTACTCACTTGCTTATGATCGTGTGTGTGTTCAGTGTGTGTGTCTGTTGTGGATGTCTGGCTTCGTTTTTGGTTGATTCGCGGCTAAGATCTAATAGTTAGTCAGTATTTAGTACGTATCGTGATTAGTTTCGTGATGCCACAGACCAAACGCCATGCTGTTCGATCAGTAATCATTGACACGAGGCTTTAAAATCGGGTTATCGGGGGTAATATGGATGAAAAGTAGTGTACAAAGAGTGCTCTACCTTTTCTAATCACTGATCACATCATGGCGTTGGGTACAGTGGCTGTTCTTTCGAGTTCGAGTTAATTAGTGCTGCGGCTGTTAGTTAAGCTTTCGTTCTCTCTTGTTGATTTCTCTGCCAGCTTGTTTTGATCGTCAACTCATCTCGGTTTTAATTTATTTAAAACTTAATGAATTACAATATTTTAGTACTTAGAATTTATTTTGGTTTTACATGCGCTGCGCATCGTTTTTTGTTGCTGTGCTATGTGCCGTTAGGTAGACAATTTGTTTTGAGTGTATTATGCATTAATATTAGATACAGGTTTAGATTTATATATATATATAGATTTGTATACTTTATAATTATATAACACTATGTTATAAAAATGTACATGGTTTTGGTTTTGCTACAGTTTTTAGTTTAAGTTTTAGTTGGTTTTTAGTACGTACAACTCTCTTCGTCTTGCAAGTGATCATTCGGTAGTAGTAAAAATGTTGGATCCGTATTTATATATATTACAAAAAACAACTCGAGAAGTATCCTCGACAAGGATCGATGGATCGTTATGTTAAATTTGTTTTTAAAGTTCTAGTTTGGCGCATAAAGCTGTGTTGCGTTTTAGCGTAGATTTAATTCTCATTTCAAATTTTGTTTAATATTATTATTTTTTTGCCTTAAATACTTTTTATCTCTTTATTTTTATTGCGTTAAAAAAATGCAAATTTTGTAAAATTAATTTCTTAGTTAATTGATTGGTTTAGTTTTTTGTTTGTTTTGTGTTTTTTTATACAATCTCACTGTTACGTACAAAAGCAGCGCTTTCACAACTTAAATAATTTAAAAAATAAACAATGGTTAACATTTCACTTCTTCTTTGTCAATAAAAACAAGCTAAAATGATTAAATCATTTGGTTATTAAAATTAAAAGTAAATAAAATTTGTTAAAGCCAAAAGAAACGAGATCCTGCTCGTGTGCAAAAATATAATTTTTTGTAGTTAAAGAAATGACTAAATTTCGTGTGTGTGTGTGTTGCCTTTCGCCATTTCCTCTCTATGAGTTTGAGAAATTTTGAAAAGTGTATAGAGAATAAATAATAATTTTGTGTGTTTTTTTTTGAGTTCGAATAATATAAATGTATAATTTAAAAAATAATTTAAGTTTTGCGCGTAGACATGATGAGTTTTTTACCTTTCATTGTTTTGCTGTTTCTCTTTTTTGTAACATTTCGAAAACAAGTTCAGGAAGTAGTAAAATTAATATTGCCACAAAGTATATAATGAGTAAAAAATATTTTCTCTCTCTTTATAAATAATAGATGTTGTGTTGGTTTGGTCTTTCTGTCGTGTAGTGTAGTGTTGTGTGTCTTGTTTCTGTGTCGTGTCGCGTAGTGTTGTGTGCGCTTTAGTGAGTGTGCGCCAAGGAGTCACCATATAAAATCTCATAGAATAACAAATATACGATATACGATATACAATAGGTGTGTTTGTGTGTGTAAAATTGCAAAACATCTACATAACCAAAAAATAATGATAATAATGATATAATAATAATAATAAAAATCAAAAATCGATTGCAATAACTTAAACATACTACGAACTGTACGCTAGAGTTTAGTACAACTTTTGTTTTTTGCTTCTTGTGTTAACCGAATCTTTTAAAATGAAAATCTAATTTAGTATCTAGCAGCACTGTGAAGAGATTTGCCAGTCGTTGGTTGCATCCGCTCCACTCCTTCCTCGCCTTCCTCCTGCCAGTGAGTGTTGAGTGGTGAGTGTCTCTGTGTCTCGTCTTTGAAAAAGGTCTTTAATTTTTTGTTTGTTTGGTTGTTGCTCCCTCTAGGCCGGTGGCTTCTTGGGATCCGCATCGGCTTTAGCATCTCGAGGTGGAGGTGGATCATCGGCCGAGGCAGCAACGTTTAACTGGCGGCCACCGCCCGGCCTGCCCTAGAGCGGATGCAGCTTGGTCGTGTGCACCGTTAGGGCGCTGCGCTGCGTGAAGCGCTTGTCACAGTACGGACAGGTGTACGGCTTCTCGCCGGTGTGCGTCCGTATGTGCTTGGTGAGATAGTCCTTCACGCTAAAGGACTTCTCGCAGTAGCCGCAATGGAAGGGCTTCTCACCTGCAAAAACAGCCATCGAATGGGCGGAGAGAAAAGAGGGAGAAAAAAAAAGGTTGGAACACTCGGTTAGCACTTGTCGCTATGCAAGTCGCCACTTTTGATTTTGATTTTGAGTTTGAGTTTGAGTTTGAGATTGAGATTGATTGGTGCGTGCAAGTACCAAAAGAACTGGATTTGATTGACTGATTGATTGATTGGTTGGTTGATTGATGTGTGTAGGTACAATAGATATGTGTATATGCATATCAAAAGAGGTTTTTGCACGTAATCAAACTATGTATAAATTGATTATATAGTAAATGTGTGTGTATATATAGTTGGTGGTTCGTGGTGTTAAATGCATTCGAGACATATTATTACGTAATGAGATGAGGCGGCGGGCGATACGGATTTGGATTATCATATATTGATACCCTCACGGAATGACAGAGTGCCAAATTCGAATTATTTTCTTCGTGAGGGCAATGTAAACAGTGACTCATTCGATTCGATTCGTTTCGTTATTAATAAACCAAAGAATAAGGCAAAAATTAAAGGCTCGCTTTGAATGTCACCTGCTGCTGCTGAAACCTGTTGAGTGTCTTAATTGGAGGCATCATCTTTCGATTCTAATCTATAATTGGTTAATAAAGGCAGCGTAATCGCTGAGCTGATAGCTCTGGACCGAAAGTAGTCTGAGGTTGCATGGCTTAAATTACTGATTACTCTGGTAAGCTGGTTGGTAATCTAGTAAGTATGAAAGTATTTAGTAATCTATAAGATACACTTTTCTTTTTTACAATAACATTAATAAAATCAACTCAGAAAACTGAGCTCTAAAAAGGCCATTAAACGTTACAGTTGTTCAGCTTTGGTTATTGAAAGGTAGAAGATGAAGATACTCCCCTCTGAGCTTGTTTTACGACAAGATCTTTTGTTAATTTGTTCTGATAAAGTCTAGTTTTGATATTTTGAAATTGTTTAATAATATTTATACAACATGTATACATTGTATAGTTTCTCAAATATATTATCTTTCAAGCAAGTGACATTCTCTCAAAGGACATCACCTTTTCTTTTTGCCAAATCCTTGTGCGAGGTGAGAGACTGATACTTTTACGGAATACTGATCGATTGAGAGCGAGGTTGAGGTGTATGGCAAATGGAAATGGACTTGCATACAGAGGTTTCTCTTTTTTTGGAGTATTGCTTTTGCTTTTTTTTTTTTGCTAATCACACTGAGGTGATGTAGTTTGGATCGATTGATTGATTGGTTGATTGACGAGTCGATTGATTGATTGATTGAGTTGAGAGTTGAGAGCTGATTGACTGACTGATTTGATTTGAAAAATATTGCTTCTCACCCGTGTGAGTCGTTAAATGTTTGTTCAGGTAATCCTTAACAGTGAACGCCCTGCCACAATAGCCACATCTAAAGGGTTTCTCACCTGTATGTATGCGAGTGTGCTGTTTTAGTGTATTCGATTGAGTGAAGGACTTGCCGCAGTAGGAGCACGTGTAGGGGCGTTCTTTGGGCGTGGCGCTGGAGATTGCGGAGATTTGCGGAGATTCGGAGACGAGAGTTAAGAATTATACAGATTCATTCATTCATATATATTCATAATCACAAAATAACGCGAAGAGAGATACAGAAGAGAGTAGAGAGAGAGAGAGAGAGAGAGAAAGAGAGAGAGAGAGAGAGAGAGAGGAGGCGCGGGAGAAAAGAAAGAAATTCGAATTATATTATTAGTAACACTCGAAATATAAAAATAAATAGCAAAACAAACGACAAACGACACACGAACGCATGGGCCACACGTCCCAAAAGCTTCGAGGGCGCGCCCATGCGCTCAGCTGGGCCCCGTAGGAAAAAAACAAAAATGATAATATATACTATATACAAGATTGGTAAGATTATTAGGGTTAGCTTGGCCGCGATCTCCCTTAGCTGCAGCAGGCTCAAAGCGAATCGAATGTATATCAGAATATATTGAGTTCCCTTTGAGCTGCCGCGCTTAGAGAAGGCCCAAAAGAATGAATGACTATGGGTATTCCTGCAATGATTCTTGTAACTGTTTTTGGTTTGTTTAAGGTCTAAAAATGTAGTGTTTCATAGGTTGCTATCCTAAAAATATTATTTTTCTGAGGTATTTGAACTTTAAATTGTTTATTGTACCTTTAAGAAAACTAATTAAAAAATATCATGAAATAAAACTTATCAGATTTTGAATATCAAATCACTTAAATGACTTCCTACTTATTTTTTAGTCTTTTCAGGGAGTATTAGAAATAGGTTCTAATAAAGCTAAGTAGCTTTTAAAGATCTAATAGCATAAATTGCTTCTTCTTTCTCTAAAACTGTTATACTCTTTAAATAACCTTAAAGAGGTTTTACTAAATTCAGTTTAAAGGTTTTATAAAGGATACAATTGCTGCTATAATTAATATTTAAACTTCTAAAACGATAGCACTATCATAGACTTTCTATAAACAAATCATAATCTTCCTAGCCTAATCTCAGTTACAAAAACAACTAACATTGCAGGAATACAAATGGTCAGTAGGATGCATATAAAATGGATTTACTCTGCTTCGCCTGTGTGGATCTTGCGGTGCATGGCCAGCGTGCCGGGCGTTTTGAAGGTCTTCGGACAGTCCGGGCATTTGTGTCGGATCTTGTGCGCCAGATCGGCGGGCACTGTTTGCGTGCCGACGAGCACCGTGGATGTGGTTCCTGGGGCCGTAGCGCCGGGATTCGCTTGTATGGCATAGACGGGCACAGCGCTAACCACATCGCCACTATCACTCAGACTGAGCGGCTCCTCCTTGATGATCACCTGCGGATGGGCCACGATGGCGCCGCCACTGCCATTGGCTCCATTCTTGTTCAACTTGACGGTGAGGGGTGGCACCTTCAGCGCCACTTGATCGCCGCCAGCGAGATCCTGGTCCTGATGATGTTGCACCTGCTGATGTTGTTGCGCCTGCTGCTGGTGCTCCAGCAGTTCCTGCTGCTGCTGTTGTTGTTGTTGTTGTTGCTGCTGTTGGTGGTGGTGCTGCTCCGCCTGCAGTTGTTGCTGGTGGTGCTGCTCCTCGGGCGTCAGTCTCATATCACGCGGCGCCATCGCCGGCAGCTGATCATCGGGCGTCACCGCCGCATCCTGCTGCTGTTCCATGAAGCTCTGCTGACCGGCAGCCAGCATGGCTGTGGTGCAAACGGAGCCGCATTGCGAGCACTTGAACTCGTTGGGCTGCTGCGTGGCCGAGTGGACGCCATAGATGCTGCACATGAGGCACCGCGCCAAAAAGGCGGTGGTCTGATGCGCCAGCCGATGGTGCTCATCCAGTTCCACCGCGCTACCGAACTTTTCATCACAGTTGAAGCAGGCATGGCTGGGCTTGAGTTGCTGCTGCTGCTGTTGTTGTTGCTGTTGCAGCTGCTGCTGGGCGGCCTCCAGCGTGGTGATGGCACCCTGCGCATTGAGCGTGATCCCGTGACAGAGCTGCATGTGCTCCGCGGCGTGCTGCGCCCGCTCAAACTGCTGGTGGCACATGGGACAGTAGTGTGGGGCGACGTGGACGTTGGGATCCATGCTGAGATTGGGCAGAAAGGCGGTCTTCAGTGTGTCCATGTTGGCTATGACGGCGGCCACCTGGTGCGTGGGCGTGGCGGGCGCAGAAGGGGGCTGTGGCGGATGAGGAGGCTGTGGCTGCTGCTGCTGCTGCTGATCCTCGGGGCGTGGCAGGCGCTGTTCCTGTGGATTCGTGGTGGACTTTATCATTATCCTCGCTCCGTGTGGGTTATGTTATGCTCTTGTATGTTCTTTTTTTTGGTTAGTGCGGCGGCGGATGAGCAGCGTTTGTTGGTTGGCGGTTAAAGCGAAGGCGCTACGAAAGAAGAAACAATAATTACAGGCGGCCGAAAAGCGTGTGAGTGAGTGTGGGTGTGGGTGAGCGTTGCAATCGCAAATTAGCACGAAAATCCAACCAAAACGGAATGAAGAAAACAGAAAACAGAAGAAGAATCCCAATCAGAAATCTCCCCCGATCTTTCGGCTCTGCATTTGACCCCCAATGTCCCCCGCGCACATCATACACATTCGCCTGCGAAGGAAGAGGAAGCAGCAGCTGAAAGCAGGCAGGCAGCAAGCACAGTGGAAAGAGGAAGCACCAGCGGCAATGCGTTCGAAAATTGAACATTTTCTTCAGTCTGTCATATTCTAAATTCGGAATTCTATTTTGATTGCTTTTCGTCTCTCTCGCTTTTTGTTTCCATCTTTCTTACCAGCGCACTCTAGGCACGTATTTATTGCACTTTGTTGTTGTTGTTGTCGTTGCTGGCGGCCGTTTGTTCCGTTATTTTTTGTCGGAGGGGCAAAACGCGACGAGAATCAGTTTAATAACATTTTTCTTTGTACAACAAAAAGAGAACTGTATTAACAAAAAAATTTTTCACTTTTATTATTATTTTTGGCGAAAAATGTACAACTACAACAAAAAGTGTCGATTTCTATCAGCCTATCGATATGCCCTTGCCGATAGTGCCGATATTTTTCAACTGTAATCTCAATCGATACTTATTAAAACGATAGTTTTCGTAAAACAAAAAGAACGGCATGAAAAGTTGAGCAATAGTAGAAATATTTAATTATCAATTTATGCTTTGTTGTTAGAAAATTTAAATTAAGTGTAGAGTATTTATTAATTAATAAAACGATTTCAATTAATACGATCTGGCAGCTCCTAAATGCATTTCCAATTGGCAGCACCGTCTCGTGAATCTATGGGACTTTTGCCCATCTCTAATTCAACCATCTGATAATTTCACAATCGTAGGAAAAACACGTTGTTTTGGTGAAATAAAGGGAAGAAAGAATTGCAACAGAGTTGTAACTGGTTGCCCAGACTGCCGCGCCTCGTTTGCGCTATATAATAGGACTATCACCGAGACCGGACACTTCAAATCCGCTGCTAAACGCAGCTGGTGAGGATCTGACAAAAGGTTTGTTTGTGTTTGGCTCACAGACTTCCACACAATTACCGCCGAAACGGGTCTCGAAATTGTTCAGCCAAGTGCCAAAAGGTTTGTGGGTGAAGCACCCTATAAAATTATCTGTGTTAATTACTCTTTCCTACGCTTAGAATGTCGTCACCATGGATTAAGACCAGTGAGCCTGTGCAGGCGCTGAACCTGGCGGACATAATGTCGGAGCAGTATGCCCACCAGCTGCACGACAAGGAGCTACAAAAGCAAAAGAAGCCGGTGGCACAGCCGGTTATACCCTCCATCTGGCCGGGAGCAGTTGGCTCGAACACCTCCTGTAGCTACTCCGAGGTTGCGGGATGTTCCCAGCAAAAACCAAGCGATGCCGACGAATGGGAAGATTACTCCGCCCTGCTCAATGACAGCGGCATACCGCTACCCGAGGATATTCCGGCGCTGGAGGAGGACAGCGATGCTGTCATTGCCCAGATGCTGCAGTCCCAGTTCGATCACGAGTACAACGAGGAGCTACGTCGCATAGAACGGAAGCAGAACAAGCAGTCCAAGGTCACGGTGACGCTCAACAAGTTCCTGCGCGACGGTGATGCTGAGTTTCTGCACGACACCGCCGAGGATGACTATGAGGAGGATGAGCTAGAGCAGCTGAAGCACGACTGGGATCGCTTTGAGGAGAACGAACGGCAACTGGATGCCATTCCACGATGCGGGTTCAAGGTGAACAAGGAGGGCGAGATGATCACCAAGCACGATCCGCAGCTATGTGCAGTGCGCAATGCCCAGCGTGTAATGTCCTTTCCGCCAGAGTTTCCCACCGGCGATGGAGCCGGCTTCGATATGAAGCTGTCCAACAAGGTGAGACAAGGCCAATCATAGGTGAAATGAAGATAATAACCCGGATATTTTATAGGTATTTAACCAACTGAGGGCCTACTCAAGGCGTGGACGCTCTGATAAGCACGAGAAAGTGGCTACCGCTGAGATGGGCTTGGATGCCAGCACCCGCCTGCTGCTGTACAAGCTGATCAACAATCAAATACTTGAGCAGATCAATGGCATCATCTCCACGGGCAAGGAGGCGGTCATTCTGCACGCCAACTCTGATGCCAACTACACGGGCAGCAACGAGCACGGGCACCAGAGCGGCGTACTCATGCCGGCAGATCTGCTGCCCAAGGAGTGTGCCATTAAGATCTTCAAAACCACGCTGAACGAGTTCAAGCAGCGGGATCGTTACATCAAGGACGATTATCGCTTCAAGGATCGTTTCAGCAAGCAGAACCATCGTGTCATCATTAATATGTGGGCAGAGAAGGAGATGCATAACCTGATGCGGATGCAGGCCATCGGTCTGAATGTTCCGGATGTGGTGGTCCTGAAAAAGCACGTGCTGGTCATGCGCTTCATTGGTGACAACCACAATGCAGCGCCCAAGCTGAAGGATGCCCGACTGAGTGCCGCAGAGCTGAGTTGCGCGTACGAGGAAATCGTAGCCGCCATGCACAAGCTGTATAACGAGGCCAAGCTGGTGCATGCGGACATGAGCGAGTACAACATCCTGTGGTTCGAGGGCAAGTGCTGGTTCATCGATGTGGCCCAGAGCGTCGAGCCGAAGCATCCGAGTGCCCTGGAGTTCCTCATGCGGGATTGCGGCAACATTGTCAACTTCTTTGAGCGCCGCGGACTGCCCAACATCTACACGAAGGAGCAGCTGTTTGAGTTCATTACGGGTCTCAATGCGGAGGTCCACAATGCAGCCCAGCTGGAGCAGATCCATACGCGTGGTGCTTCCATTAACCAGGCCACGGCTCCCAATCAGGAGGAGTGTCCCGACGAACTCAAGCCCTTGGAGTATCCCTTCGAGCTGGCCTGGGAGAAGTCGCAGCAGGATCGCGAGGCAAGCAAGGCCCTCAAGCTGAAGCAGGAGAATAAGGAGAACGAAAACGAAAACGAGGCGGATCAGGATCAGGAGAGTGATGGCAATGAGAACGATAATGACGACAAGGAAACGGACAAGAAAACTGCCAAGCATTGAATTTTCTAAAAAGGAAGCGTTTAGAAATTTAGTTTGTAATTGATATTAACAAATTGGCCGCCAGAGTTTCTAGCTGAATTTGTGAAAATCCCAAGGAGAATAATAATTATATTAATAATGATGTTTATAGTCAAGCACCTTGACTATAAAAGAAGCCTCGAAAGCAATTTAAAGTGTTTAATATTTGATTTGGTAATAAGAGTTACACTCCTTTTATCTAAAGGTATATTTTCATTACTAAGAACAGGTTGAAGCCTGGCTGGGCATCCAAATAGGTGGTAGAAACAATGTTTCTTTGTTCCTCCATAAAACTTTGCATACTCGCTGCACTCTAGTTGCCACGGATATTTCCGCTTAATAGCTTTGAACTTGAATTGTTATTAATCAATTAAGATTAATGCAAATGTCAGGCCTCAGTGGACACACGCGCCACGCCCATCGTCAGCCGAATCATCAGCTAACCCGGCAATTGAACTCATTTGGTGCGCAGTTTTTCCCATTAATTGGGAGATTTGTCGGTCGGATTCGTTCGAATCCGGCGATCAGATGATTACGCGTCGATTTTCCATTCCATCCCAAGTGCATAGAAATGGTTACATCTATGTCGTCCGTCTGAACAGCCTGGAAGCGTCCTAGTGGACTTTGCAAAATATATATTGTAGTCCAAGTGTGACGTCAAAATCCAGTTGGGAGCAGTTCCCAGTGCGTTTGCGAAAATGGTGTGAACGCAGGGAGACTGATGGGTTCAGTGGGGCTTGCGAATCAAAGTCTGTTTTGGAGTACCCTTCCTTATCAATGGCTAGATGTAGTATAAACAATGTATATTCCACTTTATAGGTGATGCAATGAATACTTAATATACAAAATCTCGATTTCTAACAGTTTTGACTTTATTACCGCATTATAAAATCTATTTTTGCAAAGCAGGGCTTGTTGTTACTATTAAAATATAACCATTAATAAGTATATAAATATTTTTTAATATTGTAGGTAAAATTTTTAAAAGTATTAAAATGAAAATAAGGACAAGTTTTTAATCGAATTGGTTATCGCTATCGAAAGTGAACCACAAACCGCAAGCAGTGTATTTCCGTTTCCCCCTTTTGTGAATTTAAATCCAATTTCAATTGATCTGATTCGCGTTTGTTCTTGTTGTGCAGCCGTCAATCAAAATTGAACTTTCTCTGTGGCATCAGCACACGCAGCTTCAGCATCCGTCTATTATTATTTTGTTGTTTATTTGCGGCGCTTGCAAGTGGAAAATATTATTTATTTTTGATTTCTTATTGAACGCGCAGCGGCAGCACACTTGACGTTGGCAACAGTTCAGCTAAAACAAAAAAAAAAAAAAAAGCCCTGACTGCGCCGCATCGCTTCTAATAGCATCTCTTGAAATTGTGATACGAGGCAATACATATACATGATTATATATTTTGTGTACACGACAAGAAATTTAAATTAAAATTTGAACCTAATCTGATCATTTCATTAAGACAAAAATGTTATTCAATCAATATTTCTTGGTAAACTGTTCGAAGTAATCTTTCATTGGGATATGTATCGCTTATATTGAAGCTTAATGATCTTTAAATTATATTTTATGGATTTCTATACATTATGCCAAAATTATTATTTTTTCTTTCGGTGTATTATACAGTAATGTGTGTCGGGAGATATGCGTGTATAAGTAACAATGTGGACCCACACATAGAAGCAGCCATAAGGGGGCCCGGCTGCGACCGTCTCTGCCTGGTGACGCAGAGAACGGGAAGGAAGAAGAGCAAAAGAGGATGATTAAAGGGGGACCGGTGGATCCGACGAGGATAGAAGTTGAAAATAGATGAACGCAAAAAACACGAGTTGGAGCGTAGAAACAGTATAATTGTAACATTTCTCATTCTCAATAAAAGCAAAATCATGTGGCGAAATAAATGTGTCATTCGCGTCTTCAAAACGTATAATTTGAATGAATGTGTACAAAAATAAGCAATGTTCATAAAAAATGCACTTGAAAATGTTTCGAAAAGACAGCTTCTAAGTGATAAGCTTACATTTTATAGCTAAACAAATATTCCATTACGTATACGTAATGTGGCGAGATCTTTTTCTAATTAGCCATAAAATCATATTTATTTATGTATTTAAACAATCTCTTGGGCTTTTAAATAAATTATAACGATTTCATAGAAATCTGATATTTTTTAGGGAATTTTAAAATTTGAAGAGCACTTGAAACCAGCTTTCTTTGCAGAGCAGAGCAAAAAACAAACAAACAACAAGTCAAGGCAATAATCATAAAGACCGAATAAGAAAGAAGTACGCAAAAAAAGGAGAAAAGCAAAGAGAGAAAAATGCCAAACAAAGCTATAAACTCAGGCATTGCTGTTTGGATCATCAATTAAAATGTGCCAGCCATGTAATCAGGCGACTGGACGTTCCAGCTCGAATTCCACACAGATCAGTAGTGTGTCCAATGCTCCATGCTCCTCGCTCTTTGGGTGAAAAAGTGGGCTGACCTAGGCAAGATATTAATTAGGCGCACAGGAGAAAACTTTGAAATTTAAAAAGAAAAAGATTTTTTAAATATTCTACATTTTGAAAAGAAAGATTAAATATATTTCTTAAAAAAAAGTATGCATTAAAATGCCAGAATTATATTCCACTTTTATTTGTTATCCCTTTATTTTCCCCAATATTTTCTCCCTGTGTACCCCACACTCACACACTCACATGCCACTTGACAGCGCAAAGAGGAAAGGGTGGAAGAGACCGAAAACTCCGAAGGAGGCTCGTCGTCGTGATCTTGGCGGCTGCTGCGCTGCCGCCGTCAACGTCGCAGTCGCTGCTCTGCCGACGCACGATCGTGATCGAACTGACCTCAAGTGGTCGCTGCCGGCAGACTCTCCCCAATCGCCCCACTCACTCACTCATCCCCCTCTTCTCTCTCACGCACACACGCGAGACGTATGCAGACTGGAATTTGCGCGTTTAAAGTTAACAATTTATTTGCATTATTAATTTTCATGTTGTACCTGTACACATCGAGAAAATAAAGAAGTGCTTTCTAACTTAGTTAATTAAAGACTAGTCAAACTTTTCCAGCCTTTAAATTTCGACTCGTCGTTAAGATACTGCTTCCCAAATTTAACTTCCTCTCCTGTTTAATACAAGAATATATCCTTTTTTAAGTCTTAGTTAAAGAATAGGCGAACTTTTCCAGCCTTTAAATTTCGACTCGTCGTTAAGATACTGCTTCCTAAATTTAACTTCCTCTCCTGTTTAAAACACGAATATATCCTTTTATTAATAAAGTCTTAGTTAAACAAAATTAAAAGCAAACTTCGTTTTTCTGAGTGCATATCCGCAAGTTGGTCAAGCAAGCGTTACTCCGCTTCCAGCGCTCTTCCGATGGCGTGGAGGACACGCCGGACATCGGCATCTTCTATTTTAGGTCTAACTTGTTAACTTGTCGTGGACAGGCAAGCAACCGGCTTTGGTTACCCCGTGTGGAACGCGAGTAGGTAATTCAAGTTAGCTACAAAAATAGAACCTTAATTTATTGTTGCCACCATTACTGGCGGCTGTCCGAGGATCGCTCTATAGTTGCCAGCAGTAGGTTGTCCATACATGGTCATATCATTTTCATTTTTCACGGTGGCGTCGCATCTGCGCACACGCCCCGCCGTTTTCTTCCGCCTCCTTGTTGCGAAATAAACGCTTTGGCGAAGCGAAAGTGAAACCTGTGCGACGTTGTCTATGATGATGATGATGCAGTGCAGCATTCTTGAGTACAGTAATCAAAGGATACTTACCTTGGTACAGTGTGCTATAAAATATTAATAAACCCATTTGAACGTTTAAATATTGCACTTTAAATAATGAAAAATAAATCATACTAGGTGTCTGTTTTTGAGGTTTTTATCATAAACGCAAATTGAACATTGTTAAAGGTGCAATATCTTATTTTTCAGTTGAAATTTTATGGCGAACTTAGCTTAAATACAGTTATTCATTACTTAACTTTAATGGCTAATAATACATTCAAGTGAAATCTATTTTTATGGCTACCTATTTGTTATTTTCAACTTAAATAACAGGTAGTAGTTTTTTTGCTTTGTGTTCGTGAATAGCTCGTAAAATTATTGCAAATGAAAAAAAAAAAAGTTTTAAGCGCAGTAAACTGGCTTAAACGGAAATACATAAACTATTTAATGATCGAAAATGTTTACGTGGAGTCATTGATCTTTGAATACTTGAGAATTAATTAAGATAGAAAACCTTGTGTAAATATTTGTGTTTATTATTAAGAAGTTATAAAAGACAACTGGAACTTATGATACAAATATATAATGCTTAATAATATTACATTCATAGTAATTATAAATTAAAGTAAATAAATGTTTGTAATTTATTTTATATTTATTTACAATTTTTAATCCAACTCACCACTGTAAGCCCGCATTAATTGCTTGTGCAGAGCAATTGGTGTATAATTATACCCATTTCTTCGTTTTTTCCCCCTGTGATCCGAGTAAATTATAAACCAGACATAGTGCCACGCCCAGACCCGTCGCCAATAAAGCCCGCCCCCGCCCAGACTGACGCCATCCTCGGCAGCATTTGGGGACATTGTGCCAAGTGCTTAGTTCCGAAATGAAATTTCGTGATAAATACATTCATAAAACAGAATTAATTGATGTAGCCACAAAAAAAAAACCCTAAAATCGAAACGAACAAACAACTGTCATCGCAATTAAAGGCGAAATATATGTAAAAAACAAAAAACTGTTGCAAAAATAATAATAACAATAATAATAACAACAATAAAAATTGACGGGCGCATGTTAATGAAGGTAAGCGTTCGCTCAAATGAACCTGATGAGGTTTATTAGGCCTCGACAAATGGCTGAAATGGCCAGAAACGTGTTTCAATAAAAAATCACCGACAATATGGCTGTCACGTGAGACCCAAAACCGAGATCCGAACCGCGATCCGCGATGAGTCAGCGACCGACCCAGGCTGATGAGGCCCCCGAGCGATTTCCATGCGAGTGAGCGGGTGAGGTGAGTGTATTCGCGGTATTCATTAATAACCCGCAAACATATTCGCGCTGTCAGTTAACTGAATGGAAGAAGGAGGAGGAGGCCTTTACCCTTGACCATGTTTTGACAAGCGGCATAACCACATGGTCAGCTCTGGGATCGCCGAAACAAGAACCACGATCCACGATCCCGAGGACCGTTAGGAACCAATAATCCAAGACAATCGATCTACTGCCTGCTACCTGGGCAATAACTCACTCTGTGGCATGTGCTGATTGACGGACAGATGTTTCCAGGCTGAGGCAGGGGAAACCTACGGGTGAGGCTCTACCTGGTTCTGGCTGGGTTCAGATTCCGCCAGATTCCGCCGGCTTGTTTACGAATAACGCACACAAAGCGTGCGGGTAAAACATGGAAGCAACGCCTCGTGGAAACATGAAGCCCTTCAAAATACGGCATTGCCAGTTTGAAACAAAAACCACTGAATTGGCAATAGTAATTGGCTAAGAATAACCTGGCTTTGGATCATGTTTATTTATGAGGAAGTGTGAAATTTAGAAACCTCAGAAGGATCAAGCCACGTGTCAAAATGCGTTCTTTGGAGATTCTCGAAGTCTCCTTTTGTTTACTGTTAAGACTCACCTTCAGTTTTAACTCTGACCCTTAGTATTTAGTATCATCAGCAAGCCTTACATTTTCCTGTTTTTATTTTACACAAAACTAACCAGAACGGTATCAAAGATAGTTACCTAAATTGCAGCCAAGATGCCGTATCTGTATGGTATAGCGGACACCAAATTCCTGATCAAGAAGGTCAAGAAAAAGTCCACGAAGGATCGCTCGGTGCTGCCGCCTTGCAAGTTTCGACGCAACGAGTACCTCCAGGCATGTCCCAAATACGATAAGGACGACTTGCCTATACAGTTTAGGGCAACGCCAGCTCCCCTTGTGGAACTGTGCACTTTCGTGGTTGATAAGTTGCCACTGCCACCGATATTCGAGTGGGATGACATGGACATTAGGCGTTGGATCCATAGCTACGGCTATCCCCAGTATATGGTAAAAAATAATATAATATTTTAAGATATATAACCTCTAAATCCCTTTCCTAGAACACCTTCCGTGTCAACATGATAACGGGCCGGAAGCTGCTCCTGTTGGATGCCGCCGCCCTGAGTGCCATGAACATCAAGGACTTTGATCACATCCGCCACATCACCTACGGCATTCGGATGCTCTTCCACTTCGAGCTGACCAAGTTCTCGTCCAGCATCTCGCTGCCCGATGAGAAGCCCAACGAGCTGTACCTGCTGTTCCACACGCAGACCGGCATTAACTATGACGAGGTGCGTCGTAGCGATCTGTACCGAAGGATGCAGTTGATCCGTGAGCGTTCCCGCAATCTGGATCACTGGGATCTACTGTACCTGTGGCTGCGACGCGAGCGGGAGCACAATTACCATGAGCTCATCGGTCTGACGCGGCGCACCAACATGTTCAGGTGTAAGGAGGCTATGGTAGAAAAACACGTGGTTGAGTCCTTGGAACCGGAGGATCTCATGTGCAATACATGCATACCGCCGTGCGACTGCGACTGGACGGAGCGGGACCTGCGGCTGCCATGTCGCTTCAGCTGCCTCTCCCCGTTACTGGCATCGACCATGAGCAAGTGGAAGGCCCACCAGACGCAGTGCACCAGCTGTATACCGCCCTGCGAATGCAACTGGCCGCCGCGATACTATCTCACCGGTACGGTCATTCTCTGTCTGCAGCTCAAGTTCCCGGAGAAGTTCTGTCCCATTTTCGACGAGCGATATAAGGCCTCGGCACGGCCCAGTCTCGTGGAGCGCTGGACACGATTCTCCATATGATCCAGTCGCTGTCTTATTTTGTATTGTGTTTTATGTCTTGGGGTTAGGATTCCTTCAGCCCCATGTGATATTAAATGGTGTTCAATCTTCCATGTTTTTTGTTTTGGTTTTTAGTTTTTTTAATTTCAAAATTAGTTTGAAAATATTGAATACTTTGGGTATAAGTACAATACTTCTGTTTTCTCATTTATACGCTGAACAGTTTTAGAACTTTTTGATATTGCATTTTTATGTAGTTAGAAATACTTTGTAGCCTTTTGCATAATTTTCAAGTGTTTTTAATTTAAAAAGTTTATATTTTGTGGCTAGCATATGGTCAAAACAATCAAAATAGTTACCTTTTCTTTGGGAAAATGTTTTTAGGAATGTTTGTAAATAAACAACACTTAAATCATTAGTATCATGTTTGTTTTGAAAAGTATTTAATAATATTTTGAAGCAATGTATCTGAAAAGCTAGACACTTTTTAAACGGATATCAAATCTCAGATTCCAATATCCTTAATTATTTCTATTATATATTTAGTTTTATTAAGCATTTACAATTTTAAATATTTGGGAATTGTGTAGTGTGTGAAAATTAATGCATAATTTGTATGCAATTGATCATTTCATTAGTTTTTAATTCAAAACTAACAAAAACATCAGTTATTTCTGTTAGTTTTTAATTATTTAACAAACTAATATTGCATTTTTTTATAAAAACAAATTTGTTATGCCTAATTGCAATAAACAAATGTGTTAGTTGAGCAAAATAGCTGTCAAAACAGAAGCTGAAAATTCACAAAATTCCACTAAACTAGCGCGTAGTGAATACTACATATATTTTTTTTATTCCTGGCTTAGCCAGCCGTTTTTTAATCCGTAGCGAAAACTGACTGATAAGCATTATTAGTACTTTTCACACATTTTTACACATTTCCCCACTAATCGAAATTGGCCGCTGGAGGGTTAACGTTAACTATCCGTGGCGATTTGCACCGATCACATAATGGATAATGGCAGCTGCGAGCTGTAATCGAACTGACAGCGCTGGGAAAGTAAGAAGAGGAGCAGGAGAAAGAGAAAGAGCAGGAGAAAGAGCCGGAGCAGGAGAAAGAGAGCAGAGCGGAGCGAGGAGAAACATGACAAGAGGAGAGAAGAATTAAGGTACAGCATAAAAATAAAATAAACGGCGCAAGAATTTGAATTTTGCATCCCACGAACAACAAGCCAAAGGCGACGAAGACGCACGATGGACGTCAGCCGAGGCAGCGACCGAGGCAGAAGCAGAAGCAGAGCCCCAGCCAGCAAGCAAATCAACAACAGCGACGGCAACATGAGCGGCGAGCAGCGCTGCCGGCGTCAGCCTGAGGAAAGAAAGAAAAAGGCGCCGTCGAGCAGGCCGTATTTTCAGTTCAGTTCCAACGCTTCGATTGAACAGTGTTTCGATATCGAACTCGGCTTCGACTTCGAATATCGTTCGACTCAGTTCTAGAATTGCCTGCGCTTGCGCCAGCAGAAGTCACCACCTCCCGAATTCTGTTTCAAAAATAATCAACAGCTGTCCGTTCAATACTCTAAAAATAATAAAAATAAAGTAAAAGCTGCCTGTTGTCCGGGAGTGCTGCGATCTTGCCACTTAATCTGTTCAGAAACTAAAAAAATATATAAGAAAAATCCCCCGCTGAAAACTGTTTTTCGAACGCACGTGCGGTTTCTTGCGGCTTCCGTTCGTCGTTCGCTGTTGTTTTTATATGCAAATCGCCGTTAAAACAAATTATTCAGTTATAGATTTGTTATCCGTTTTTGTGCTTAACAAATTATATAATTTGCCATAAAAACAACTAACGTTGTTCGTTAGTTGTCGCTGCGGTTAACGTCGAGTGCAGAAAGAGGTGGGTGTCGTTGCACATTTAATGCAAATATTATTAACAAACCGTTGCGAGTGTGTTGCATTTACAATTTACAATTATTTATTGCCAAGTGGCGATTAATTGGGTTCAAAAACTAGATTATTCTGGTTTCTCTGATGAGGTGTTCAAGGGCTCAGGGAGTAGTGAGAGTTTTAATGGCTGTTGAGAGTGCGTGACTTTAAAGTTTACAAATTTTATTAAAATATAAATGAAAAAATATAAGAAAAATGTTAATTTTTTAAAAGTATGATTTTAAACTACAAGCTTTTATTAGTTTAATATTTTATAGGGTTTATAAGCTTCAAACTGAGTGTTTTATAATTATAGTGTTTTTGAATTAATAAATAAGTAATTGAAAATGCTGGTGTTTAAGTTTTGTATAAAATCATTAATTTTAAGCAACTCTTAACTTTTTAAAAATTCTAGTATATCCACAAATTTAACCAGTTTTACGGTTAAAACAATCAGAAGTGAATTTCATATAATATAATATTTTTAATATTCAATCTAAACTTGAAAAAAACAATTTTTAAATTTAATAAAAGTGAGTTTGGTAGTAAATAACATTATAGAAATAATTACATAATTGCTGAAATATTAGAAAATGTTCTCTAAAATCATACAATATTTATAAACTCAATTTAACAGTTGAATTTATTAGGAACTTATGCAATTTAAAATGTTCTTGATAGCAAATTGGTTAAAAATAAATAATATACCAAAATATTAATAGTTTCTCGTGTCTCCCACTAATTAAATATACATAATATTAGCTCATAATTAAGTTTCAATCGTGAATTGAAGATTAACGCAACAGTTGCGATAAACACAAAAACCCTTAAAGTTAATCAAACAGTGAAACTGATACATCATCAACCACATTGTGGGTTCTCTGTAAACAAACAAAAAACACACATATTAAGCAATTATTTGTTGTTCCGATAAATGTATACAATGTTGTATTGGCTTTTCGGTGACTAATAATATGGGTTATAGCCGTATAACAGCTTTTATGCGAGATGCTGCTGACCTCCCTCCACGCCGAGGAAACCGCGAGAAAACTCCGAGCAGGCTGTTTTTTTTTTTTATACGGGTTTAGCTTGTATATAGAGAAGTCGGAAGACGATGACGTGCGCATATAGAAGTCGTATATAGTCAGTGCCCACACAACAGATGCCGCTTTTCATTGGGTTAATAACATGCCCAATATTGTTCCAGGCAAGGACAATAATAATTTGGCGTGTCCTTGCCTACATATGGGTGTCCCTTGCACACATGCGGGTGTAATGTGTGTTTTGTTTTATTTATTTTTTGTTGTTGTTGTTGCCTAGACGCCAGCAAATATTTGCAGCACAAATTGGCTAAAACGACTGGCGTGTTGTACAAACCAAAACTTAATTGATTGGACCAAGTCGTCAAGTTGCTAGGCGCTGCCGACTTCAGCCCTAAGTTTCATATGCAAAGCCCCTCCCTCCCTCCTCGTCGCAGGCAGACACGTGTGTGTCTGGCGATAATTAGCATGCAACAGCAAATCGCATAAAGCTGACGCATTTTCCACCCCGGGAAAATTTATAGCGGCGCCAGCAGATATGAACAGGGAATGATAGCGGTCGCAGGGAAAGTTATCAGGAAATTTTATTTTAGAAAAATATATTATAAGGTTTAATATGTGATTTAAGTAAAATTTTAATTTGGAAGAATGTAAGGAGCTTAAAAATATATAAATAATATTTTAAGATATGAACAGGGAATGATAGTGGTCGATGGAAAGTTATTCTAGAAATATATATAACAAAAAATAAAATAAGAAAATTTTAATTTTGAAGAATGTAAGGAGCTTAAAAATTTATAATTATATTTAAATGTTTAGTAACTTGAAGACATTCATAAATATTATATTGTGATATAATGAGCATTTAATCTTTTAATGTGGGTTTTCTTTGAATAAAATAATTTCTATTATCTCTACTTCTTCCCCGAAAAGCTTGCTCATTCCTTTCTTTGGCAAGTCCAGGCTCTAATCCTATGAAGAATTGCTCTGAATCATAAAAATTAAGATTCTGTCAAACTGATAGCTCTATCTATAATTTTTTTTAAGGGAGTTTTTTCTTTGTCTAGAAAAAAGCCAAGTAAGCAGAACTTCCACCAATAAGTGTCCGTGTGTGTTTCCCATTCTCGTGTCTCAATTATATTTAGCATTTTCTCTGATTTCTTTGGGGCGGCATATATTTGAAGACGCAGACGGTAACGATAACGGGCCATGCCTGCGATAAGAGCCAGAGAGAGGATCACGGTCAGGGAGGGGGAAATCCGGTATAGTTATGAATGAGCTAAGCAGTCTCGGGCTGTGATATAACTGCCTTGAGTCATGGGACAGACACGCCGCCAGTTGGACCTCCTTACTGGTGGGCACGTTCAAAGGTACAAACACGAGACACACCACCGACGATAAGATTAGATATCAAAAGCGTTTCGGGTTTCATTAACTTTTCGGTCTTTTAACATATCTATTTATATACCTTCATTTCTTTAGATATCTATCATATTCTATCTAATTTCGTTGCCAATTTAAAAAACCATTTGCTGATTTCTGGTATATTTCCACTTGCAGAGGCAGCCGTCATCATGTCCAACACAGAGAAAGGAGGCCTGCACAGAGTGCGAAGTAAGTAGATAAACGTGTAAATGATATCACCTGTGAAAATTCCCAAAATACCAGTTAGGGTTCTCTGATATAGAACACAGGTGAACTTTAATATAAGGGAATAAGGGGTACATTGTGAAATTAACTAGTATTTATCCTCCGAAATGAGTGAACTTTCCATAAGTAATTTTTGTAATTTTTATTTTGATGAAGCTTTGGGAGTTTTATTGTTTAAAATTTATAGAAACCTTTTCTGAACTTGAGGTAATTATAGTTCATTTCAATATTTCTTAAAGTATTAGAAGAGTAAGGTAATAAATGCTTCTTACTTCAAGTCAAAATGTATTTTAAAAAAAGTTCTTAAAGAGTTAAGTTCCTTTTAAAGCTTAAAAATGCTTCTATAAATCTTTAAATAAACTGAAAATGATTTTTATTTGTAATAAAATACTTCAAGTTCTCTAAAGTATATAGTGCTACCAATTAGCCAAGTTCATCTGTATTTTATAAATATGTATATTCCAACCTGCTGTCGTGGCCAACGAAATTGCCAGAACAAAGTGTCAGTTAACCGCACCGAAGCCGCAGCCGAGCCCCTTTTTTTGTTGTTGTCTCTAGACGCGCATCGATAACAGGGCCCAGGAACAACCGCTCATGACGGCATTAAATAAAATATATAAAGGAAAAAAAATATAGAGGAAAATATACAAAAAATGGGGCGCGCCATGGTCAGCAGTTGGCCAATTGAATTGAGATTCGGTTAACATAAACAAATTGAGCAGGAGGAATTCTCCTCCTCTCCTCTACGATCCAGTTGGCTTCACAGTTTGATGATTACTTGATTGGTGTCAACGAGACAAGTCGAATTGAGGTTACAAATCAATTGGGCGACTAATGTGAAGGAGGCTGTTTGTTTGATTGATAAATTCAATGCTGATTGATTCTTGATTTTCCGCTAGTCCTTTTGTGGAGAAGAAACTGAGAGAGGGAAGTTTTCTATTGGGGGTCAATGATTTTATTGTTATAGGGGGAGTACTACGTTGTTTTTAGAAATATTTTGGCGTAAGTCATTAAAGTGATTTATAATTAATTTTTGCATTAAAAGAAGATATTTCTTCAATAATTTAAAACTAAGCTTCCAAAAATATTTGAAATGTAAATGTGTCACTGCATTTTTATGTGCAGAATTTTGTAGCATACTTTTGGTCACCTTTTAAAGGAATTTCAAAACTCTAATCTTTTCTCGTAACTCTTTAATTCGTTTAATAAGTTTAAGCTAAGCTACTAAATAATTTAATAGGGTTTTTAAATCCCGTATATATGAATCTGAAATGAAAATGAAAAGTTTACCATATTTTGTGTACATTTTATTAGCATCTTTTAAAGGTATTTTAAAACTCTGGTGATTTCTGTAGCATAACCGAATAAATAAATATATATAAAATAATATAGCTCCATATATTGATATTATTGAAGCAGCTTTATCGGTGCCATTGTTGAAGGTGCGATATGCGTAGAGCCCTTTCTGTGTCAATCTAAAAATAGCCAGTAATGAAATCGTTACGCCCTCCGTCCGTCACCTTGTCACACTTTTTCGAAACGGACTCCGGCCACCGATCGTTGACATCATATATGTATATAGATAGTATGTATGTATAGACGACTATATCCCATCCTGTGCGTGACACTCCTCCAATGTCCGAAGCGGTGACATCGATATGGACTATCGCCCACGCCCACGCCTTGTGGCTCTCGTGTTGCTTGGTCGCTGCGCAGTTGGACGACCTCATGACGCCATTGTTATGACATTTCCGAGGAGCAACTCACTCGCATAAAAAACTATGCAAACAAATTAACGCAGTCACGCTAACTAAACACGTTGCTGGAAATGCTGGAAATGCTGTCAATGAAATCGGCGTTATTCCGCATGGAAAGTTTGGTTCATGGACTTAATTCTGACTAAAAGTACGTTTCGCAATTAATTTTCAATTCAATTTGTTTGTTGTTGCGAAATTTTTAATAGCCCATCAGCTATGGTCATCCGACTGTTTACTATTTAATTCGTACTTTCGTACTCATGAGCTATTTAGCACTTTCGAGTCAGACAATCAGCCAGACGGGCCTGGGGAGTAGTCTCTCCGTCGAGTGGGGGCCAGAGGGAGCTCTCGATCGCATGCCCGAGTGCACATTCCGTCGACCCCCGTGAGCAAACATTATAAATTTGTAGATAAGCCCAAAAAGCTCTAAACAAAAATCAAAGCGGGCAATTAGCAGGTAAGAAAAAGTCATGGGAGCCGCGTGCAGGCAGGTGAGAAGTGCGACTTACTGAACGCACTTTATTTTTGGAACAGGGATGGGCAGAGGCTCCTACAAAAGTGTATTGTCTTTTGAAGTTTACTAAAAAGGAGTTTTTAGAGAGTTTTTACTGATTTTGAACGAAGAGTTTTTCATTTCTTAGTTTTGTTATATTCAATATTACCTTAAATTTTGTATTACATTTTTAGGAAAATTGTATCTAAGAAAATTTTTAAGGCCAGCCTGAACTCTCCTTAATAATTATATTACCCCAGTTTATACCCTTTAGTAACAGGTAATTTCAACAGTTTGTTTGTACAAAAAGCTTAACGCTAATTAAAGTCATTTCCCCTTTACAAACTTAAGCATTCAATTAACATTTAAAATTTAAATTCAAGAGAATTGAATGCAATTCGTTTAGAGTGTTGCCATTCATTACAGACTCGTGTAATTCGCACCCACGCCCTCAACCTTAGCCTGAAGTGAACTGTAGCTATAGCAATTATATATGGTTAGGTGTGATTCATGATCAACTTTTATGGTTTTTTCATACTATTATTATTATTTATTGGCATTGCATTTTGGTTCGATGTTCGATGAAGGTCTTAAAGTGATTTAGAGGATACGATAAAGGCGAGAAATAACAAATGAAGGATTTATTTAGCGGTGGTGTTAAAACAAATGAAATAGAGTGCCTTAAGTCACATAAATTAATTGCAACGTAAATAGTATTTAAAACCTTTTTTTTTGGTTCAAATATAATAAAGCTTTTAAATAAATATTTTTAAATCCATTCCATTTAGTTAATGACTGCTTTTTATATGGTTAAAAATTGTAAAGAAAACTCCTATTTAAAGTCAAGTGATATAATTGGTGGCCCATAAATTATATATTTTTTAAAGCCCTTAAAAGATATTTCACCATAAATTTTGTGTACCAAATTAGGCCACAAAAAAGCTTTTAAAAGCAATTTAATATATTTGATTTTGTGTTCCAATTAAGCAAAAGTATACTTAGAACCTTTAAAAAAATTAATTGTAGTCTAGAAAACGAAACCATTCCCCGCTGGACTGCTTATCATATTTCCCCCGCTGGAGGCATGGCATTAGAACTCACTCAAATGCGATTTGAATCCACATTTGAATCCGCGGTGCCGGTCGGGTATTCACCCTTGGCAACAGACTTCGGGTCGTCATCGTCGTCTGGAATTAATCAAACAGCTCCCAGCTAAGCCCCGGGCACAAGTAATGAATAATGAGCATGTGCTTTGTTCATTCCGCTAACCACGATAAAATTGTTAATAAACTTTTGCCAATATAACGCTGTGTGTTTACAAGACCCTCCAATATCCATATATTGATGAATGACATGAGTAAGAAATTGATTGTTCTGTTAAATATGCATTAATTAAGATACGACAAGTCCAGTTTTTGTTGTTTTCTTCTTTCTCAATAACAAAAAATGCTGCTTTTAATTGACGTAATTGAATTTCTTGGAATTTTTGGAGTTGTTTACGTTGAAAATGTAAGGTTTGCACTGTAGTTTGCTTGTAATTTCAGGTTGTGCTTGGTTTTTAAGTACTTCCTCTGCTCGTGGCACACTTTTTAATGGCTTTATTTGAGGTGGCGAACTACTGGCAACCAGAAATTTCAAGTATGCTGTCAATTATGCGTTGCTAAATTAATCAAACGATCTCAGACAGTGGAAAACAATGCTGGCTTTGACCCGTGAGACCCCGGGGAATAATCATCAAGCTTCTCTCGCTGGACACTTGTGCTGCTGTCTGAATGCGATAATCAACGAAAAAGTTGAGACGAAGTAGAGCTTCCATTCGATTTCATTCCATTGATAAGTTACCGAAACCCATAATATTTTTATACACTCATTTTTAAATATAGTCCAAGTCCGGCCCCTGGTTTTTGTGTGTATTTACCAAGGCAACGCGTGTCCCAGCTTTACGAGCCAAAGTTCACTTAATAATTATAGTTTTCGACTATTTGCGAAATAGCTAGCTGATAGTGTTTATGGATCCCAGAAAACAATAATTCCTAAGGCCGCCAGAGTCCACTGAACGGGCCCCGACGACAACGACGACGACGAGCCCCTTTTTATATGTACTTTTTTTTTGCTAGCTATATAAGCAATATATAAATGTAAAAGCTATATATGCATATGTCTAGAGATAGACAAGGGGCAGTTAGAGACCCCGTGACAAGTTGTTTACAACCTGTAGCTCTTCATTAGCCAGGCACGTGTGTGTCTGTCTGAGATACGGATACAACGTGGAGTGCAGAGGAAGTGACAGCTTCAAGATACATTTATGAGCAGTGAAAAAAAAAGCATGGATTATGCTGATTTCAAGAGGCTTAAGAGGTGTTATAGAGAATCAGGGATATACTCTTGAACTAAGAGGGTTTTTATTTGATATTATCTTGAAGAAAAGTAAAGGAATTTCCAGGTTATAAGGCTTAATCTCTATAATTAATTATCAGGAATATTCTATAACTTTCAGGGTTTTTATTATGATTATATTAAGCTGAAAAGTTAAGGACTTTCCAGGTTATAAAGCTCCCTTTATATAAATAATTATCAGTTATTTTCTATAACTTGCAGGGTTTTTATTTGGATTATTTCAAGATGAAAGGAATATCCCAGATATATGACTATATTTCCTAGAATTTCTTGTAAAACCCAGTCCTTTGTTTTTATTATATCTTTTGATAAAATTCCTTAGAATTGCAATCGCTAGCTTTATTTATTGCTGTGTAACAAATACTGGGAATTAGAGATTGAGATAGTGGCTTTTATGAAGTTTACTTAAGCGAATTTACAGCTGTAAAGTCAATAAAAAGTTTTTGATTTCCTGCCAGAGAAACAGTCTGCAAAGTCAACAAATTCGCCAGACATTATCATCATCCGTCTGGGACGTCGTTGTAAATCTCTATATGAGATTGCACTTTGGCCGCAACAAAGCGCAACAAGTGCAATTGTAAATTTCCATGGAAGATTTCTCTGAAAGCCAAGGAATCGAATCTAGGACAATGCTGGCACTGACTCTGGCTCTGCCTCTGGAGACCCTTGGAAATACCAATAAATCTCGCACAATGCAGCTGGGAATCAACCGACAATAAAAGTGATAAGAATACACACACTCTCCAGACAGACACTCGAAGAAGGGTGTGGTGTGTATGGTGTGTGTGGCTTTAACAAACAGCAATTGGCACGATAATTCAGCAATTAATTAGCTTATTGCATTGTTGAAGCAGAACCAGTTCCACATGAGAACATGGCAACATGGCAATTGGCCAGGCAAACAAACACAAAACAAACAGCGTTTCGGAATGGGAATGGGAATTCGAATTGGAATCGAGAGTCTATAGCATCTAGAGCCTAGAAGCCACTCGATGTGAACGAGGCCAGTTCCGTAAATCAGTTAGAAACGGAAATGCAGTTAGCCAGCATAACAAAGCCAATAATTGCCGCTAGAAGGCGACAGGCGGCAATGTCATCCAACCGACGAAAACAATGTATATATATATAGATATGGACAAGTGTATAGTACGTAGTATCTGGCAGTCTGTCTGTCTGTCAGTCACGAGTTCTGGAAGTACAGTGCGTTTGTTGTTGTTTTTTGAATAAATGGAAACTATTATTTTGAAGATTATAAGCGAAAAATTCAAGGTGTTTTGGTAATTAATTAGCAGTTTAACAAGGAATGATATTGATTATCACAGAAATAAAGCTTTATTTTTGAAGGTGTAAAATTTTCAACAACATAAATATTAAATTAAAATTTACAACACATTAATGAAATTTTTAAAAATATTAATTCCAAATATATTGATACTTTTCTCTTTAATATCGTTATATTTCTGAAGTTGCAATATTGATACCAGTATAAAAATTACAATTCCAATTAAACTACAAAATAAAAAAGATTTTTTTATAATTTTTGCGAATACAACTTATCTTTAAAAGATTTTTATCCTCTTCAATAAGTATTTTCTTGATTAAAATTATTAAAAACTCCAAGTGAAGTCTCTTAATTTATTTACATTTATTTATTTAAATTTATAAATTTACCCTCTAAAAAATACACAAATATATTTATTACAGAATTCTTGGCTTGTTTAAAACTTAAATAAATTGATGTCATAGTCCACAATGTTATTCTCCTAAATAAATTCAGACACCTCACAATAATCGATCACTTCAAATACTATATATATATGCTTGTACCAATACTATATAGAATGCCTACGTAAATGGACACAATTCGCAATATGACCTTAGATGCTTTAATTTCCGTTTATTTCGCTGAAGGTCTTTGTGATCTCTCCTAAAGATATATTCCAAATGAAAATTATATGAAGCCCACTGTGATCAGGTTTTTGCATTTTCCATTGTAATAATGTTTATACTATATAGTATTAAAACATATTTATTTAATATCAGTGACTTGAAATCGAGAACTTGCACTAACAGCAGCAATTAGTGTGTCTGCCATATGTGGGTGTGATGATGGTGCTGCGGCTAGAAAATCAGTTTGGAAAAGTGGGCTCGTGGTTGGCGCGCCTTCGACATAACTCATACGCAGCGTTGCCTGTCCCAGTCCCCAGTCCCATGACAAAAAATTGACTTGGCACCTTGACAGAATAGTGCGCATTATAAAAGTGACGTCGATGCCCGGACTTTTAACCGAATTTCACAACAACGACAAGGCTGGCCAAACAGGAACGTCAGTGGAAAATTTTCACAAGAGGCCCACGCAAAAGTTGAGGACATTCCACCAGATCACATGCGTTTTTTTTTATATAGGAGAAAATTTATATAAAAATCAGTGACGATATAGGTGGCTAACTTTCACCGCCACTCTCACCCGGTTCCCCCCATTTTGGCGGTGATTTGTGAACCATTTTTGAAGGTCAGGAATCGCAAAAGAGAACTGAGAACCAAGAACAGAGACTACTCTCGTTGTGGGATTATCGGAGGAGGGTGTGTACCCAGTGCCCGCATTCAAAGATCTCGCCTCTATATAAAAATAGAATCCCAAAAGTGTAAAGGAAAAAGCGGCATCTACACAGATTAAACAGATAGAATATAGCATACTATATAAAATAAAAGAAAACGCCAAACGAGCAAAGATAATGTGGAAAATGTACTTTCGAAATGTTTGAAAATTTTGCATTTACGTCAACTAAAAGTGCCGGATATGCGTCTTTTCAAATAATTTAAATAAAAACATAAAATTTTTCAGCTTCCCTTCAATTGCTGTGAATTAATTAAGCTTTTTGTTGAATAATTCCAAAGTTTCCCTTACCGAGAAATCAATGAACCCCAAAAAATATATACAAAATTCACTTGCTGCCTCGCGCCATAAAAATTAAAGTAATTCCAGCATCACGTTTTCGTTTCGTTTTTTTGGGAGCTATTTATAAGTTTTTGCCCTTCTTTGATGGGGTCTCTTTTTTTTATTGTATTTCAGGGGAACTTGTTTCAAGCCAATAAATGCTCAAGGAACAGTGCGAAAAAAGTGAAAAAGATCTTCAAGTTTGGGCTCCGATTTCAATGTTTAATTTGAAAATTCCCCGAAACAGTTTGTCAAACCCAAATATTGTGGAACGTTTTTAGCCGGTTTTTTTGGTTGTAAACATCAAGCTTTAGCCTTCAGCTAATTTATTGCTAAAAAAAAAGGAGAAGAACTGAAACAGAAATAGTTTTTTGGCGGCTAACAAAAGATCTCCAAAAGAACAGTTCGAGGCAACAATTAATCAAGAGTTTTAAGCTTCGGCTTCTGCTCGGAGCTGCAAACGAGTTTTTTCTGTTTTTGATTATTAAAATTCTTGGAAGGAGTTACGACTATAGTGACTAAGATCTGCTTAGAGAAAACCCTTGATGAGTTCATTAAGATAAATTAGAGACCATATACAAATTTAATTCAAACAAATTATCATCGAGATTGCCTGCTTGAATGAGTAGATAACTTAATTAAGTTGGTTAACTGGAATACTGTAAATAAACTCTAATAAACTTGAAATATCATTGTTAATTTCATTCTTAATTTTAAGATAGTTGTTTATAAATTTAGTTTTATAATAAAATCCTGACTAAAACTGGAATCAATCCTTATTGACGGTAATTTGCGGCACACGCTCTTTTAGCATTGTTTTCTTAGAGGTGTCAGGTATCAAGACATGCCCCAGAAATTAACAGACCGAAGTGTCATACGTTAATGATCTAAACTTTCCCATTGACGTAAACCCAAAAAAAATAAAACTCTACAACTCTGACTCCAAAACCCAACCAAAACTGGTCGTAGAACTGTGTGGTTATATGGCTAAAACCTTGCCGATTTTTTGCGTTGTGTATTATTTTGGGCACGTTTTTCTGGTTATATGGAATCGAGAATTTATAGCAAACATGACTAGTTATTTTTATTTTTTATTCTTAATTTTTGTGATGCCTCAGTTTCGGTTATTTTCGAGTGCTAATTTGAATACAAGTTGAGTGTCTGGGTTTATATTGTTGAGCCGCCGCTTTTGATGAAGCTTTGACGATGTCTAGACTACAGTTTTTTATATATCTATCTATCTTTTTTTTTAATCATTTTGCATGACATTAACATGATATTGAGGCCATAATCTGGTACCTGCGGGACGGGGGTGGGTGGTCTACACCTGGCCAGACAGCGGATAGACTGGCCCCGATAGACAGCCAGCCAGCTGATAGCGAATCTCCTGCTGTTGCTGCTGGGAAAGTCGTCTGGAGCGAGTTTATCGCCGATCAATAAGCCTTCGGTCAGATTATAAATTTACACAAAAAAAAAAGGAGAAGAAAAAAATCGGAATGGAGTTCAACGGCACTCGAAATTTATATATGTTTCGGTTCGAGCAATGCACTTTGCCACTTAATAACCGAAGCCCAAAGAGAGTCCGCTGACACTCTCGGGGCAAGATGACAGGCGGAAAGTCGCCGGCAGTGATTATGGCCCCCACTTAATGAACCTTTGCCAAAATTTGTGTCTCTTCAGCAAAATAAGTTGAAAAATAAAGCTGATTCAGCTCCCCTTTGGAGCTGCTGCACCCACAGCGATCCTCAAATCAAATTCATTTGCCTTTCGGAGTGTTTGCTATTGAGGTCACATCCCCGAACGACGCGTCGTTGTCACTCTGATTTTATTGGCCCATTAGTTGCCGGTAATTAATGCGTTTATCTGGGCCTCGTATCGTGTAATGAAAACAACCGATTACATCAGATAATTATAGGTTGGCAGCAGGGCGAAACCTGATACCATTTTAGTTTTACATGATTGTTAACAGAAAGGGTTTTTTTATGAGATTTTTCAAAAAGGATTTATGTACGATATGTAGAGGTTGCGTTTATTATTTTTCAATTAAAAGCTTATCTTATGTTTATTATACAAACTTTCAGTAACGTTTATATTTTTATTTGGTTAAAGAAAATGATGAAAGAGTTTTTTAGCTGGAGAATTATATGAAATAACCATTTAAACATATTGAAGTTTCAGTTGGTTTTTAAGGAGTTACTTTTTGCTAAAGAAATATATTAAATAAATCAATTTAGTCACTTGGAGTCAAAGGGTTATGATTTAATTGAATTAAATTACGTTTTTCATATAAATTATGTCCAGAAATCATATTGTTGTATTGCAAATAAATAAACATAATAAAACAGAGAAATGAAGCCAAGTTTCGTTATCAAAAATATTGGATTTGCTTCGGTTCCCATTAGCTCTAGTCAGTGGCCTGATGTTCGCTCGGTTTAAAAATATTCCAATGGCGAATTTTAAGTGTCTAACCTTTCGACGACCCAGAAAACGACAGCGAGTCTGGGTTTAACATATATATTCCCGCTCGAAGCAATGCCCGACCTTGCTTTACCTAATACCTAATCTTAAACCAACTTTCTCGCTTCTCTTCCAGACTTCCTGTCATGCCGCCAAGTACTGAACCTGCTCACCATGCTGGGCTTCATGCTGAACTATGCCCTCAGAGTCAACCTGACCATAGCCATTGTGGACATGGTCCGGCCAAATGTCACTGCTTCTGCGGACAATGGAACTCTAACGGGGAATGGCACGGCGGCTAACAGTTCCTCCTCCTCCTCCGTCACCACATCCAGTCCGGATGGCGTGGATGTGTACGAGGAGCGCTTCCCCTGGGACACCTACCAGACCAACTTTGTGCTGGGCTGCTTCTTCTGGGGCTACATCCTCACCGAGCTGCCTGGTGGACGTCTGGCCGAGCTTATTGGCGGACGCCGTGTCTTTGGACATTCCATGTTGTGGGCCAGCTTGCTGACCCTGATCACGCCGCTGGCGGCGCACATTAACTATGTGGTTCTGATTGTGGTGCGAGTGGTCCTTGGCTTCATGCTGGGCGCCTCCTGGCCAGCCATTCATCCAGTGGCCGCCGTCTGGATTCCGCCCATGGAGAGGTCGAAGTTTATGTCCAACATGATGGGTAGGTTTCTCTATCCTTTCCTGATTTTTTACATATTTATTTTCTATTTTGTTTAATCCTTTAGCCTCCTCTCTTGGTGCCGCCATAACCATGCCCATTTGCGGCTACCTGATCTCCGTTGCTGGCTGGGCCAGCGTCTTCTATCTGACAGGAGCTGTGGGTTTGCTTTGGTCCTTGGCCTGGTTTACCTTTGTCTACGAAACACCAGCCACACATCCTAGGATTACGGCCGAGGAGAGGCGAGAGATTGAGGAGGCCATTGGCACCACCACCTCCAAGAAGCGTCCCAGCCATGTTCCATGGGGTCAGCTGCTCTGCTCTCCTGCTGTTTGGGCCATCATCATCTGCCATGGACTGGCCGTCTTTGGCTTCTTCACGGTGGTCAATCAGCTGCCCACGTTCATGTCCCAGATCCTGCATTTCGACATCAAGCAGGTGAGTTAATTGGCTGACAGTTGGACAGTTTAGACAGCTTGGAGTTTATCTTTACTAATAATCTGTGACCTACCTTCTGCAGAACGGCCTGTTCTCGTCGCTGCCTTATCTGGGCAAGTACGTGATGGCTGTGGCCTCGTCCTACCTGGCTGATTACCTGCGCAAAAAGGGCACACTGAGCACGACGGCCACCAGGAAGCTGTTTACGACATTTGGTGAGTGAAAATAAACAAAATAAATATAAAAATAGAATAACCGGGTTTTAGTTAATGAAAATTAAGGCATATTTCGGCAATTAAACTTTTCAAGATAGTGTCTTCCTTAAGGGTTTAGGTTTTGTTTGATTAAGTTGAAGAAAATTATAATAATTGATTAATAATAATTAAAATAAATTATAAGAATGTTAATAATTAAGCATTCTTAAGGGTTTTATGTTCACGCTTGTATTACTAGTATTTTCTAATAATTTCCTTTGTTGCTATAAATTTTATTTCTCATTAAATTATTTGGTCAACAAAATCCCATAAATTCTATAATACATTTTTCTTTGAAGATTCCTTGTTATTAAACTTAATACCAGAGCCAAAATAAATTTAAATTCTATAAAGAAAAATAATACAAAATATATACAAGTTCAAGTTCAACAGAAATATACATTTTAGGTGACGGTAATCTAGGATTTATTCCCAATTTAAATAAATATTATTGAATATACTATAATTTTTTAAATTCTTTCTTTTCATTTCCAGCTCTTGTCATTCCCGGCCTGCTGATGATCCTGCAGGTGTTCCTAGGCTATGATGCCACCTGGTCTGTTACCATTTTCTCCCTGGCCCTGTTCGCCCATGGAGCTGTCACAGCTGGTTATCTGGGCAATGGCCTGGACATTGCCCCGAACTTTGGTGGAACCATTTTTGGGCTGGCCAACACGCTGTCCTCCTTTGGCGGTTTCCTGTCCACGTGGATGGTGGGGGCTCTGACCTACCATGATGTGAGTACAATTCTCTAACAAATCCTAGATATATCTCTAATATTTGTTATATATTTTCCTGATTCTATAGAAATCCTTCCATCAATGGCAAATTGTGTTCTGGATTTTGGGTGCCACCTATATCTCGGGAGCCGTGGTCTTTGCCATTCTGGGCAGCGGTGAACTGCAGCCCTGGAACAATCCGCCAGAGCGGGTCAAGATCAGCGATGTTACCCAGGAGGAGGGTGTGCCGCTTAAGAACGACAAGTGATTTGGATAACACTTGATGTTAGCCTGGCAAGGAAAGAGGAAGGAGCTGAGCATCCCACCACGACCACCTCTACCACACACACACACATCATCCGCACAAGTTATAGTTGTTGCTACGAAGCACGTCTGAGATTTACACGGGGAGAAAAACATGAATGAAAGACATTATATTTTAGAGATACTGCGCAAGGTTTCTTCCAAAAAAAAAAAAAAAAAAAAAAAAATCATAAACACAACAACTCTCATACAAACAACACTGTACACCGATGCCCATGTCTGCTTTATGGAAATTGACTATATTTATAAGTAATATTTACTTTAGAGATATTTCTATGTCTGTAACTGTAACAAATGCATATATATACGTTTATATATATGTGTATCTGTAGCCTAAATCATTATAGTATTCTGTATGTCCGCAGAGAGCATGGAGGAGGTAAGGATCTGCCCTGTGCTCGATATGTTTCGTTTAATTTATATTAAAGTAGCCCTAACTATGGTTTAGCTTAGATGAACAAAAAATACAATGCTTATGCAAGTAGCGAAAATACACACACACATACAGATACGCCGATAGTGTAGCTAAGTTGATTATTATAAACAATATGTAACTTTGTACTATACTTGATTATTTATGTAATTAATTTAAACATTTTCTAAGTTCATAAATAAAGAGTAACTCGGAAAAAGAAAAAAAGAGAAGACAAGCTATTATTTAGCTGAATGTTAAAATTGCATTTTATATTTGTGAAATTAAAGGGAAGAGGGAAAGGAATTACTATTAACAAAACAGAAATATTACCTATGCTTGGACAAAGTCTTATTTTCAGAAAATCTAAAATTTATAACTTTTGGAGGGTATTCTAATTTTAGTCAGAAGCTTGATACGTAGATAAGGAGCCATTTCCGTATTTTTTTATTTTATTTTCCGTATTTCCTATAAATCATATATATTCTTGATCAGCATCAAAAACGGAATCGATCTAGCCATGTCCGGCAAACAAAAATATGTGACCCATTTTTTCCAAATTTTATAAGGGGTTACATCGTTAATATTTTCAAAAATTCAATAAAAATTTAACTTTTTAAATTCCTAAAATCATTATGTAGATTTATTAATATAATAAAAACTAGCATAGAAATACTTTCCGAGTCGAAATTAATGCATTTTTGGCCAAGATATCAAATTTTTAAAGTTGAATTTTCTTTCAAAAAAAATTATCATAAAACAAGAAAGAAAGCTAACCACGGCAGCTTGCAACTTCGTGAATATTTTTCTTTTATTAATTTCCATCTCATGAATCTTCAAAAACTAAATAAATTTATATACTTCTTCTAAGTAAAGCCTTAAAAGCCAAGTTTTAAAGTTTAAATAAAACAAACTTGTAAATGTAAACCAATTTTTTATTTTACAAACAACTTTTTACATGTATCGAAAATAAGATTAAGTCAAGTACTGCCTACTTTTAAGCACAGGAAACCATCAAGTCTTTTTCCTTCCGATTTCCTTGCCTACTTTTCGGCTGGACTCAACCAAAAGATTTCCCTAGCTTAAGTTTAGAGTTGTTTTTATTTACAGAAATCGTAGCCAAGCCATGCTACACACAGATTTGCTAAGCACCTATAAACACACATGCACCAGTGTGTGTATATTTAGCATTTAATTAGTAACTAGAGTTAGTTGCACAACCTAAGAATCCAGACTAACGTCCATCAGCTCCCTGGTGATCTCACTTGGGCTCTTCACAGGCTCAGGATTGCTGCTGCTCAGCGAATTGGTATCCTGGCTGAGAGCAGGCGGGGGAAGCTTGAAGCCACTCGGTCCGCCCAGGTTAAGGGAGCCTCCAGTAAAGGTAGGAGGAGGAGTAGATGAAGGAGCAGGAGTGGGAGCCGGATCAGGAGCAGGAGAAGTGCTGGTACTGCTGGTGGCCATCTTGTAGAGCATTTGCAGCTGCTGCATGGCACTGGCGGGATCTTGCAGCTGCGGCGTTGGACTTTCTTTCACCGGCCGAGTCTTGGCCTGGTCCTTGGGCTTCAGAGGCTTTTGTGGCCTTTGAGGTTTCATGCCATTGGACCAGGTCTCCAGCCAGCTGGCTGCATTCCTTTCCGTGGAGGTCATTAGCATCTCGGCCTCCTTTTTCACCTGCTGGTGGTAGAGCTGTCGCAGCAGGGCCTTCTGGTCGCTGGAGCTCACCTGGCGCTTGTTGAACGACTGATCATCCTGACTGGGCTCGCCAATTGGTCGGGTCTCCTTCTGGGGACCCAGTTCAACCATCACCTGGAAGTCGGCATGCTCGCCCAGGCGAAAGCCAAAGCCCAAGCGGGAATCCGTTCCTGTGTTAATAATCAATATCTCTCATTAATCAAGAAAGAAGAAATAAAATTCAGGAAAGAAAGTAGGCTCACCCTTCTTGATCGGCGGTATGTTGGAGTAAACTATGGACAGTAAGGAGGGCAGTTCCCTTGGCACAATGAAAGTGGATACGTCTTGGGCTGAAAGCATATAGAGAGATATTTAAATGATTTTATCTGTCGAGCCCCTCGGCCCCAGCACTTATGTAAATTTTTTTTTGGTTTTTTACGGGCAGTGATTTTTAGGTCGCCTTATGTAACCGCGTTTATGGTCTTGGATTTTTGGGCTTATGGATTCACAGATGAGTAACAAAGCGAATGCTTCAGGTTTTTACGGGTCTCGGGTTTGTTATTTCTCTTTGAAGGTCAGTATAAGTTCGGGAAGTTCAAAGAAATATTTAAGGCGTGTATTAATATAATACTATTTGATTAAGGTATTAAACTATTAGCAAGTCTCTAAAACTAGGATGCGAATTAAGTTTTAGAAGAGTTTCTGAGCCTCAAAACCTTAATTAAAAATTATTATAAGGTTTATATATTAGGTTTAAACAAAAAAAGACTACAAACAATCATTGTTAAAAATATGCTATTCTCTGTGATAAGTCATGGTCGTTCATAAGGCTTTAAAAAAAAAAGATTTAATGAGTCTGAAGTTTAGCTACAAAAATGGTGTAAATTGTGTTATAAATTCATTAAATTAACTAATGGATTTGGTCTTTGTGCTGTGATCTTTAAACAAGTAATTAAATCGAGAACTATTAAGCAACTATAATCATACTACTACAAATATGGTCATAAAACAAAAACCGCACCGTATTTGAACTAAAAACTGGCGGCAATGAGATTTACACACACAAAAATGAGATATTTTTAGTTTTAAACTCTTTTAAATTAAGTTTTTGTTATAAAAAGATTAAATTTAACTTTATATAAAAATAATTTTATATTTTAGGTGGTTAACCTAATCATACAAGAATTATTTTAATGGCTTTGAAAGATGAATATATAGATCAATAGATATTTTAAAAGGTTTCTGATATTTCCATTTTTCTGTAAATTATTTATATTTGCTTTCATTTTCAGCTTTCATAATTTATCTCCTATATTTATAGACTTTATTTAAACACCAAATAAAATCAAATTAACCCTAATGTAAGCTCAATATTTCTTTCTGTGCATAGACTTGTCCCCAGAGCAAACAACATCAAACGGCTATCCGGCGACCTTGACACAAAGACCGGCAACAAGTTGGGGCTCGGAACTCGCCGCTCGCCGCTCGACTCTGGGTGCCAGAGTTAGAGTTTGGCCAAAGTACACCAGATGAAGCCACTGAGAGATCGCGAGGAACGGCAGGCCATATGTGGTTGGACCGGATTTCGTGGGCATTAACTTACTGCAGAGCAGGCCAAGCAGCAGCAGCGGCAGCCAGAGGCTAGCGAAGCCCCATTGTTTTGGCCAAGACATCATGGCCAGCCTGCAGCATTTATGTGAGGGGAAGGAGGGAGAGGAGCCGCCAATATGAACTGCAATTACACACAGACACACCAACGTCGATTACTTCACACAGATAACCGTTATAACAGATATTGGTAAGAAAAATATTGCAGAATTTCACAAGCACCAAAAAGCCGAGTTTGCGCAACACTCAGAAACCCGACTGGCGACTTGAGGTTGGTCAGTTGCCGCTTGCCGTGCGGCTAGCAGGTGCGTCATTTGGACAAATATTTGAAATATTTTCGTTGCCAAGTTTTTTCGTTTTTAGCCGCTTTTGTTTACGCGATTTCGATTCCAATGCGATATGCAAACACACACGGCACACACACACTCCGAGGCTAAAAATCCACAACCACTACCAGAAAAAAAAGCGTTGGGTTTGGAAATCACTCTCACTTTTGTTCAATGAGGTTTTGTCTTGTTTTTATTGTTGTTGGATTTTTGTTGGTTTTTTTAGGTTTTTTGTTGTTTTTTTGTTTTGTTTTTGGTTTGTCTTGGTACTGGGTTTTCCTTCTTTATTTATTTATATTTGTGCCTTGGCTTTTACTACTTGTTTTTTATGTTGCCCTTGTCTCGTTTTGGGCTCTGATTGATTTCTGGCTTCTTTCGGCTGGGAAGTCATCATTTTTTGTGGCTGTAAAGTTTGCATTTACACGCTAACTGGCCGAAATTGCTGTTAATAACCTGAGCAAACATCGCGCAGAAATTTTCGTATCGCATAAAAATGAAAGTTAGTTGACTCCAAAACGGTCTCTTGCTGTTTTCGGCAAGGTAATGTAATGTATAGTCAAAGCCCAGCCAACACACATCGCACATACGAATGGCGTAATTAAACTAACGTATTTTCGGTTCGATTCACTGCAATTCCACGACTTGACTTCAAGTTCCCTTCTCGAGACAATTGGACAGAAAAAGCTGACGGCGGACAACTGGTCCGCTGCGCGTCTGCACGGCGACTGAGCCGAGATCGAGAGTGAGGCTTTCGGGCGTGCAACACGCGCTTAACATTTTTTTTTTTGAGGGAGTTGGCGCTCTCCGCGGGAGCTGTGGCTTTACACTGGGAGAAAGTTTTAAAATTTTTAGAGTTTTTAAAAGGATTTCTTAAATTTAACAATCAAGAAAGCTAACTTGGGCAGGTCACTATATGAGAACGTACATTTTTTAATCGATCATAAATAAGCCAAAAATGCATTAATTTTAATTCGGACTACTTTTCTGTGTTGTTTCTTATTAGGGAAAAATATTTGCATACTGAATTTCAAACTTAAAAAAAAAATTATCATAATTAAACCTTTTCCTAAATAAGTGAACATATATTTGTTAATTAAATGCATAGGTTGAATTTGTAAAATATTTAATTTAATTTAACGTTTTATAAAATCATTTTTAAGAAAAGGTTATAGGTTTTGTAATTTGTAATATATAAAATAATTAACAAAATTCTATATTATACTCAACTTTTAGTTGATTTCCTAAAGCTCACAAAATAATTTCATTTTATTTACAAAGAATGAATATAGTTGATTGTGCTTAAAAAGTTTGTTTATAAAATATTATTTTGGCTTTCCTAATTTGAAAAAAAAATATTCTTCTGTGTAAATTCTAAAAATTAGGTGCCTGAATTTGTTAAATATTAATATCAATAAATTCATTTTATATAATTAACTTGATGTCTTTTTTTATTTCAATATATTTTTCTCACTGCACCGTAAATCACGTAACGTTGTGCGGTAGCTGCGCATGCGCATGTGCGTCGCCGCTCTCAGTTTCATTGAAACTTGGCTTGAAAACGAGGCTGAAACTGAGTCTGAAGCTGAAGTGGAAACTGAAACTGAGACCGGCTGTTGCCGTCTGCTCTATTAACGTCATCTCCGCCTCAAATTGGCGCACTTGGCCTGGGCCTGGGTCTTGCCTTCTGGGGTTTCTGTCATTTTATCATTTTATGTTGTTGTTGCAATTTCTTTACTTTATTTATTTTTGGCACATTTTTGTGGCATTGTGAAAGGTTGCTTCAGGGCTTTATTGCTTTTGTAGTACTTTTTTTTTGCCAGATAAAATATGGGAAAGATAATTTAAGTTTTGGCGGCACTTGGACAGACTTCATTGAGTTTTTTGATGCCTACATACAGTGGGTATTATCGTTAAAAAGAGTTATTAAAAACAAATCTTCATTAAAAGTTAAGAACTAGTGTGGTAAGATTTGGCATTAAAATAATGTAGTAGTTTCTAATGACATCTATAATATTTTCTATATGAACTTTAAGTCTTAGACTTAAGTACAAACTCAAGCTTAAACTAATAATAATTGGACTTTAAGCTGAAGTTAACAATTTGCCAACTTCTCAGGTTCATTGCACCCCATAATTACCTAAGGTTTACTGCCTAGTTGTCGTACGCCCTAACAGTGCTGCTTAGTGAACCCAGACGCTGTATATATTATATGGTAATATATATATATCCATATCTTGTACATATTTTGCATAACCTAAGGCAGACTGACTAGCTCGCCACGCCCCCCTTTAACGATAGCCAGTCTAATTAACTAAGACATGTGTACGTACATTTTGTTTAATTGCCGAAGCATAAAAAATCCCAGGCACGCAGACAGGCCAAGAAAAGTGTTTATGTAATAGGCGTTGCCTGCCACACATGCGGATGCACAGGAAAAAAATATTTGTAGACTTTATTAACTCGAAAGCTAGCTTTCAAATAAAGAAAATGTACTTAAAATTCAATAAAATTAGAAATAGATTCATAGCCTTATGTGTCACATTTCTAAACTGCACTTCGTATGTATCTTAAGAAAAAATAATATTAATTTGTTTCTTTAATTTTGTATATATATTTTCAGTGTAAAAACCAGCTAGTTGTTCAAAAATAAACAAACAAGAATGGGTCAATGCATGAGGTGCAAATAGTTTGTGAAACTGCGCCTGCATAATTGCCAATTGCAATTAATTTTCTTGGCTCAACTCGTTTGTGGCAATTGTTTGCTTTGCAATTGTAAAAAGCTGCGAAAATTCATGATAATTAACTAGCCATAAGGGGAAATGCTATTGACAAATTGGCAAAGCCGTCAAAAGTTAAATGACTGATTAGGTCTTTTGAAATGTGGTCATTTTTTTTACAGGTATTTGCTGCATACTAGTAGGCGAAATTTAAAAATGATTTATTTTTAAATTTCTTAATTTAATCTAGTAAACCATAATTTAATGCTCACGAAGTTCATTTGTAACTAGATTTTAATACCAGTTTTATAAAATATAATTTGTTATTTTTATTATTAACTTCTATTGAAAAAGAGTTAATGCTTTTGGGCTGCCTTGAGATACTTTAAAATGAAATTAAATATTTGTAAGCGTCTTTTTGGCTCCGTAATAAATATTTTAACATAGAAATGTGTTAAAATATTTAACTGAAAATGAAAAAAGTCTTTTGAAAAATCCTTATAGTGAAAAACTGACTTTCTTCGACTTTCCGAAGATAGCTTCTTTTTTTGTTGTTAACTCTCTACAAAATTCGCTAACATTTAGGTATATATATAATATATGAAATATTGCCATGCATATTTATGCTTCTTTATGTTTTCTCTGGCAAGCATAAAAACAACAGACATCAAAATAACACAAAAAAGAAACTCAAGACATAAAATTTAAAATTGCTGTCAGCAGACTCTAGTCGTAAAATCGTAAAAAATGGTCGCTAACCTTCGCTTGTAAAACATAGACTTTAAATTAAGTTTAATAAATAATAATAAAAGGTGCTCCAAAACACATATTTCCTGTACAAAAAAAATATTTTCAAAAAAGTATAATTAATGTTTATTAAATGGAGTGAAGATAGTTTTAATTTACTATATTTGTTATCCATCCTTTTCCCTTCCCGCAAAAACCATTACTTAGTTCATTGTTTCATTTTTATTTAATTCGTATTCATACATTTAACATTTAACAATTGTTTCACAGTTCAGCGACATTATTAATTGTAAATAATTAATTTATATTTATTATAATTCTCTTAATTGTTGGTTGTTTTTAGTTATTTAGACTACGCACTACACTAACAACGATGTGTAAAAATAAATGTATATTTAATATAATATTCTTCGTTTCCGTTTCCGTTTTTGTTTCTGTTTCTTTAGCTTTTAGTTTTTTTTTTTTTGGTCGCCAACATGCCTTAGAATTAAATCCTATAGCCTGCGTATAAGATATTGAAATTCCGTTGAAATCGCGTTGAGTGCGGCATCTGCCGGAACCAGGTCCTGTCCGTTAGGTAACGAGGTAAAGTGCGCCTTGTTGCGAAATCGACACAGTCAACTCCTAGATGGGGGCCCTTCATCAATGCCACGCGAACAGGGAGTGCGAGACGAGCAGATATCCTGTAGTCACTATAATGCTGCCAATCATGATGGGAAAGCCAACTCTGTGGGGGAACAGAGGGAAAATTAAAAGAGTTTCTAGGATAATTGAAATGAAAACTTACTTAAAGAACTGCAGGAAGGTGAACTTGTAGCCATGCTGCTCGGCCACGCCGGCACAGACCACATTGGCCGAGGCTCCAATCAGGGTGCCATTGCCTATAAGGGAAAACATCAGATATTAATATATATTTTATAGGTTTTAGAAATAGTTATTCATTGAGAACCTACCCCCCAAACAGGCGCCCAAAGCCAGAGCCCAAACCAATGGCTGCAGCGGCAGATTCAAGGTGCTGTTCTGGGCCAAAGATATGGTGATTTTAACCATCATTGTGGTCAGCGGAATGTTGTCCACAAAGGCCGAGGCCACAGCAGAAACCTAGAAAAAAAACAGGATAAAATAAAGAACTTATGATATAATATTCCCTTCCCCTCTAACTCACCCAAAGTATTATCAAAATGGCCACCATCAGACGCTGATCCTCGCCCACGCCCAGGATAATGCCCTCCGTCATATTGCCAATCCACTCGATCAAACCCAACTCCGTCAGAGCCTCCATGAGGATAAAGAGAGCTGCGAAGAAGAGCAGCGTTGACCACTCTACGCGGGCCAGTATGGCCTCCATGTCCTCAATATCTGCCAGAATGATCAGGAATATGGCACCCAGCAGAGCAGTCCAGCCCAAGGACAATCTCTGAAGTTCCGGGACCGAGTGCAAGAAGAACAAACTGATCACAAAGAGCAGGGCAGCCGAGCATTTGATCAGCAGCGGCTTGTTCCGAATGGGATACTAAAGAAAATACATAAAATTATATACAGGATATATCATCTAAGGAGTCCTTTACCTTTGCCTGAAGATTGGCCAGCGTTTGCTGATAGTTGGGTGCCGGTTCAATCACCGCCGTCATGCGCTTCTTGAGGCTTCTCTTCAAGCGATTGACCTTCTTCATCAGCGTCTGTCGCACCAGTTCCTCGTCCTTTGAGTAGGCCGACAGGCTGGCAGCTGCTCGCTTCCACACATGGATCTCATGACGCAACTCCTCCACCTCCGGTGAGTCCTTGAACTGCAAGTCGCTGATGTTGCGAAACTTGAAGCGCAGCTGAATGTAGGTCTGCACCATCACCAGCAAGACTCCAGGCAACATGTGCAGAGTGAAGACGGCAAAGTTGACGCCCTAGAAAAATGCAGAAATATATAAATATTAATTTCGAAACATCTCCCAAAAAACCATAATCTTACATTCTTGGATATGTAGCTATTCGAGGCAATGATGACATTCGGGGGATCCCCCACCGGTGTCAGGGCGCCGCCAATATTCGAGTAGATGACCATGCACATCAGTATGGGCACTGGATTGAGGCACATGACCTCGCAGAGTCGTATCGTGACCGGAGTCATCAGCAGCACGGTGGTGACATTGTCCAAGAAGGAGGAGAGTACAGCCGTGAACAGGCACAGACAGTTGATGAGGGGCCACACATGGCCATTGGTGATCTTATAGGCATACACAGCCAGATAGTCAAAGACACCCGTCTCGGAGAGTATGGCCACCAGGATCATCATGCCAAAAAGCAGCAGCAAAGTCTCCACATCGATCCAACCCATAATGGTGGCCATCGAGGGTCTCGAATTCAAAGCAGCCAGTATGCCCACCGACAGCGTGGATGCAATGATGGCCGCAAAGGTCCTGTTCACAATCTCCCAAATGATCATCACATACAGACCGCAGAGGACCGCAGCTGCATAGATGACGCCATCTCGCTTGTAGATTGGCGACTCATCCACATTCAGCTGGAGCGGCAGTTCGCCCTCGATGCTGCTGGTGAACTCAAAGCTCAGCTCCGTGCGATTGGCCTGAGCCAGCCACAGCGGATCGCTGGCACTCAGCTCGAAGGTGCGCTGCTTCTTCGTGTCCTTGGTGGCGTCTATGAGATGCGGATAGACCACGTCCAGCTGCCACAGCTGGCTGGCATTCTCGATATAGATCTCCATGCCTTCGGCATCATAGTAGCTGCGCATGACCTGAACCTGGAGTACGGGCAGCGGCACGCTGTTGTTCAGCTCCAGGTCGTTCTCCTGCAACCTAAAGGGTCCTCGCAGGCCCAGACCAATCCTTTGCAGACTGGCTGTGGTAATGGGAAACACTGGAGAAATCAAGAAAATGTATTCATAATTCTTTGGAAAGTTCTTAAAGGCAACTCACCTCTCGAGGAGCTATTCCTAGGAACACTTATGAGGCTGAGCTGGTCCACATGCTCGTTGTTGGACATGAGGAAGGCGGTGAAGACGCACCAGACCACTAGGAGCACGGCTATTTTGAACCAGATGAGATACTTCCGGATCTGCAAAGGATAAACATCAAAATATATTTCCCAATATTTTTAAAATTTCAAGGACACCCACCACACTCTTTCCATGCGCCTCGGCCTCGTCATGCTGATCGTCATTGTTGTTCTCCAGATCCCTGCAAATGGCCCGGGGAATCACAGAAAACTGGTTGCACTAATTACGTAACTGGCACTCGAGAATCACAGAACTACGAACCTGCCGTCCAGCACTCGCACTTGACCCGCCTCATTCGTCACATTGATACCAATCTGTGTGAAGGCCGTCTGTGTGTTGGCCAATGCCGTCTCCTCGTGATGTCCATTCTCCACCCGGAGTTCGTTTTCCTCCGCTGGCAAAGGATCAACGTCTAAGGGAAATGAAATAAATCCCAGTTAAGTGATTAAAGCTTAAAACAGTCTGGTGTTGACTTAACCCTGGCCAGAAATGCGCAAATATTTATGCGAAAATTTATTCATTCTCTGCTCTTGGTGAAAGGACAACTCGCGGACAACTGGCTCTACTTTGGACAGGACTTGACGCGGCCCGGAATTAACTTGGCCCATCATCCAGCCACCACCTGCCACGTGTTGGCAGTATTTTATTGGCAAACGTAATCGACTCGCGGTGGCTATAAATACACATCAATGGCCCTGAGCGAGAGCTAAGGGACAGACACACTGACCAACTGAGTGATGGTCAAGACTGGGAAAGGATACACATTCGGAAGGAGGAACCCTTCCCACAAGGATTTGAGCGTAAATTTAGACAAGGGAGATATCACATACAATATGTTTTGTTCAACCAAAATGACCATAATTATAGTTTCTGTCTGAATTGACTTTAATTTAAATAAAACCATAGTTATAATTTCCTGAGAGGCCTTTAATTTAAGAAAGCCAATGACAAGATGTCTGTCCACTCTCGCTGTGACATCATGTGACGGAAATAAAGAGAGAGGAACCTATTCCTGGGTATTATTATCATAGTTTTCTAAGACCCAAATAGTGCGTCCATCAAAACAATTGAAGATAAGCTGGACTTTAATTTTTTCGGTATGCAAATCGGGGCGAAACCCGGACTCGGCCAGCCGTCGTCCAATGTCAATGGCGACGCCAACGTAAATGGCAATAAAAAATTCAACAATAATTACGGCAATAAAAAAGGTAGCAACAGCCAGACATAAAAAAGGAAATTATGTGATCCAGGGAGAAGGTAGCTTGGAGGAGGAGGAGGGACGACTAACTTACCGCCATGTAAACGTTCGTGCTCCTGGCGAAACGAGGCTAGACTGGGATCCTGACGAATGCGTTCCGGCAGAGTTCGCCAGACTTGTAAGGCACCTTCTGTTACTTCGCTGCATGTGTGGTGAAGGAACAGGACCAAAAGCAGTAGCAGTACCAGGAGCAGGAGTAGTAGCAGTTCCAGGACCATGAGCAGCAGCAGCGGCAGGACCAATCCAAGGTCGGTGGTTTTTTGTTACACATCGGGGAGCCATGAAGTGCGGCACCGAAAAGGAAGAGAAATAAGCGGAGAATAAAGATTTAATAAGATTATACCGGGGACTTGTATGTTTGGAATTTGTTTGTTCAGGTGCTTGGGCGTGGCTCGCCTCCGCCTCCGCCTCCGCTTTTGCCTCTGAACAATTCAATAAATTTTTTAGCACATCTGTATTGATTTTTCCCCACCCACTCGATCTGTTTTCCTTTGGCCCGTGCGTGCAACAATTTGTATTCATTTGATTTGACTCTTATAAAGTCTTTAAATTGGAGTTGTGTTTACCCAAAAAGGGTTTCAGCTTATGCCACATGAAGTGGAAACTTAATTGTGGTTAAGGAAATGGCAAGTGGAAATCGTCTTAGCGTGTGGATACTGACTGACAACCAATCTCCAAGAGGCTCCCCAAGAGAAGATGCAATAAAATAAGATTTAAGTAAATATATTTGAAGAGTCTGTTAGCCAAAAAGGATAATCAGAGAGATGGGATGGTGTAATGGGATTGCAAAAATACTTGGAAAAGGGTATCAAGTTCTCCCCTCAGGAAGACAGGAAATTAAAGGAGATTTTATTTATTTGCCAGTTTTACTACCTTTTTATGTTTGTAGTCGGAAGTAAAATGAAAAAAAAATAGATACAAGATGAGTTTATTCGGGAGTTTTTTTTACTTGTACCTAAGCTAAGAAACATGATTCATACTCTGATTTTCATAGCTGCTTACTAATAATACAACCCATTATAAGGCACCCACAAAAAAACGACGTTCTAGATGTCACGTAGCCCCTGCGATAACTTAAAATATGATTGCAATTCTCATTCTAATTTCCACACAAACTGACCGATTTCAAAGTCAGTAGCTATCTTCTGTCCAGATTTTCGTCAAAGATTCGCAACGATCAAGCTCAATTAAAGAGCTTTTGTGCAGCAGCAGCAATGCCAGATCGGATCCGACCTGCTACTGCTACTATATATACTCATCATAGTGCCCCACCGCTCTTAAGGTCGTTATCAGTGGAAAATGTCTATTTATACTGGCCATAAAATACTGTTTTCAGCCTGCCCGTCGTCGTCTTCCATTTCAAATGCGAGTTTAATGACTCTTTGCCATAATTACTGGGACCCAGGCAGCTGAGCTCTGAGTGATTCAGCGGGAATAGAAATCGGGGAAGGTTAGGTTCCTTGGCGAAGGCACTCTGAGTGCATGGCACATCACGTGTGCGGGCTGAATAAATGCAATTTGTGCACTCGATTCAAGTGGTTACAGTGGCACACAAATCTTAATTCAGTCGGACCGACTAAATTTACTTAAGAGAGCGAAAAGTGCTCGAAATAAGTCATAAATTATATTTACTTAGGTTTCAATTAGCTCGCTTGATGGACGCCAGCGATGAGGGCAAATCATACACAGAAACAATGACAAGACAACACAAGACCGCCAAAGAAACGCTGACACTGATTTTGTTGACCGAACCCCCATACCATACATTATATATGTGTACCTATCAGCTATATGGTGTGTCTGGAAGAACACGACATTTCAGCTTGAACTTGCCTCAATTGCGATTCGCAGCTTAGACAGCCCCGACGACTATAGCTCGTGCATAAGTCATAAGATCTCTGATTGCCTCATGTGATGAGGTGAAATGGAATCATGTGTCAATGGGTGTGCTTTGCTGACAGGATTTCTGGGAACTTCAATTGGGTCCAAATTCAATTTGTTGAGGACTTTATGAGTCAGAAGTTCTAAATGAAAATCAATTATAGAAACAAATAGATAGAGACAGAAATCATAAAGAACCATAACGAATATAGAATCTTAAAGTCCACTTTTTTAACACATTTCAAAGGACATCTCTCGTGCGAATTATTCCCCGAAAAATAAAATGTATTTTCCCTCAACTCAAGTGGCAATGCGTAAAGCTTGTTGATGCCTCTCCTCAAGTCAATGATTAAATGATTTTGCTGATGACTCTTAATACGTTGAACAGCTACTTTATGTCACGGCTTTCGTCAGCTGAAGTGAAGGGAGCGACGGTTGTGTCAAAGATTGAATCACACAAGAACTCACCGACAAAGGACACCCAAGGAGCCCAAGACAGGTCCTTAAATAGAGAGCGGAGCTATCATTAGCAGGAGCCAAGCAAACGTTTTACGCTTGACTGCAGCTCTAGACAATTTGTCGGTTTTTTCAATTGGGTTTGCACGCACATAGAAAATATTTTCAAAAAGTTTTGAACTTAAATTAAATTGATTTTATTTGATTGATTGAAATATATATTTCGTAAAATTAATTCCTACTTTTTTAAGCATCTCAAGAACAATTCAACAAGCTAGAATTTAACATAAATAATATAAATATAAATAATACTTTGATATTCTTTTTTATTTTTGTGCATTAAAAAGTGTGAAAGAAAATAGGAGGAGAAAACCGATATGGCGATGACATAATTCTTAATGCTCGAAAACATTTCATTTTTATTCTATCACAAAAAAAAATAAGAACTTTAATTATTAGTAATTAATAAATATTTAATACCAATAAATAATGCCTTAAAAAACACACAGTTTTCATAAAAAACAGTTAAAGATTTTAATGAAAATATATGTTTCTACGATTTATTTCCCCCCCGTAATGGCTTTAACCCCCTTTTTTCTCGCTGTGCAGTCAAAGGTGAGAACGCAAAAGATAAAAGCAAAAAAAAGGACGGTGACAAGACTCTTGATGCTAGAACACAATTCATTTTTTATCCTGGCGACCAAAACACACGTACTCATCCTCGAATGCGTAATCCTGGGCATTGTATGCCATCTTCCTTGCGGGTAGAGACCAGGGATCCTGCGTCAGGGATGGAAATGTGACACTCGCGAGCAAACAAAAAAAAAAGAGAAAAAGAAAAGCAAAACACTCGACGACTAGTACAAGTATCTCCGCGAATAAAGCGTATTATTACGTAAATTGCACATAGACACACACACGGGCAAACTTCTAATAGGAAAGCCGAAGGGAATGTGAAAATTCCTTTGTTAATCGCATATTTTGCCGCTGGGAAGTGGAAAATGGGAAAGCGGAGAAGCGCAAGAGCTGCGAACCGAAAGACGAGCTTCAATTAAATGGCGGGATCGCGTTGCCTTGACCACTTGTTGCTAATTTCAGCTTTTTATTGTCGCGTGCCCTTTTTGGTTCTGTATTGTATTTCGCCGCCGATCGTGGCGGAATATATACACTATATATAATGTATACTATTTTTGGGGTGTTTTTTCTTTATATTTGCAGTATGCGGTGCAGTCGCAGTTGAAAGCTCGAGCGGTACTAACTGCCGTCCTCCGTTTTTTACCCTATTTTGTAGGTTTTAATGCAGTCGTTGTTGCTCTGCCGCTGCGCAGTCGCTGTCACCGCAAGCAGTGGCGAAGCAGAGCGGCAAAGAAGAACAACACACAAATTTCCTGATACTCAAATTTGCTTTTCATCAGTTATCTCTCGCTGGACGCGCTTTGCTCATTATTCGCATTTATGCTTTCGCCGTCGCGGCCGCTGCAAAAGTGCACTCAACACCGATCGCGCGCTCTCTTTCGCACTCTTTATCAGTGCGAGGGCGGCTTAACCCGAGCAGCATTGCGCCTACCTCCCTTCCACCCCCCCACAGACAAGGTGCGGGTGGTTCATGTTCATGTTTCTTCATTTTCGGCTTTGTCAAGTGTGCTCTCACCCGCTCTCTCAGTGTTTACTTTCCACTCTCTCTGCCATTGTTACTGTTAATGTTGTTGTTGCTGTTCCTGGCGTTGGCTTATTTGCACTTCTTTCAATTACACTTGATTTATCACATTTGACAGTTGCTCTGCGATGCTTTTGATCTTGCGCTGCGCTACACACTATTGCGTAGGGAGTTTGGGTCGAGCCTTGGTTAATAATGCAATATCATATTCATAAATTTTTCTAATGTAATTTGAATAGCTAGTTTCACGTAATTCTTACCCTAATATGTTTGCAGACATAAATAAATAACAAATAAATTTATTTCAAAATTTTAAAAATTTAATATAAATTTTTTTCGCCTATCAGAGTTTGATATTGTAATGTTAATTGAAGAAAATTTTAAGGATTATATTAACATCAACCCGCTGTACTCCTATACAACGTTACAAATAGGACATATCAAAAATATTAAATTATTTATAATAACAGTTTAGCTATTGTTAGTATAATATTATTTTCAAATATGTTTTTAAAAATATTCAAATTCAATTAATATTAATAAATAAGATACGACACTAAAGTAAATCGAAATATTTGGAGATTCAGACAAGTTTTGGAAAGAACCCAGACCCCAAATATAAATATTCCAATAAAAAGTTTATATCCTCATAAATCGTGAACTTTAATCTGACACATTATTATTTCCAATTATAAGTTCTATTTTAAGCCTCAACCCGATACAATTTTCATCAATTTGTTCCGCTCATTCTAAACGATTTTATGACACGAGATGAGCACTGAACTCGAGCGGTTTTTCGTATTACTTTGTAGTCTATATATCAGTATGTATATTTTGCAATTTCGCGAGGAATCAGCTGCTGCTTCAGGCCCAATTATTCTGTTAAGGAGCCCGCGAATTATGAAATAGCCTAAATTGAAGGCGTATTCAGCGAGTGCTTCTGCTGCTGTGCGAGACCTTGGAGTTCAAGGGTGCCTTCAATTCGCATGCAAATTTCGTAGACGCCTGACGAGGAATTGAGCCAAATCCGAACGAACCCCCCACGTGCCGAAAATTCAAAGAGTCACTATGTGCTATAATATTATACTATAGCCTGGTAATTGAAAGGCACCCGGGGGAGTTGGCGCCGGATCAGCGCCTGTCAGATGTTCTGGCAGACGCATATCACCCAAAAATGGAACGCAACGAAACGTATTTGCCAAATAAGCAGAAAAGATTTTAAGCTGCAGGTTTTGTACCCTACACGGGGGAGGATTTAAGGGTATATTGTATTTATGCAAATTTGGTGTTTAGGGAAATTTCAATAATATAAAATAAATATTTTCAAGTAGCTAAATGCAATATCATCTACAGATTGGTTAAATTTTCGAAAACTTGTGAAGATCTATTATTATTTTTAAATTTATCTAATAATAAAATATATAATATTTATGTGGGATTAATTTTTCAAAGAAGTATTAAACTAATTTTCCAAAATATTTATTATTAATGCTAATGCTAAACAAAGATATTTTAAAGGAGAGCTCAAAGACCTAGGGTACACATAGTCTAAACTCAGTTATATATATTTCATTCTTGTTTATTTTTTTGCCAACTCACCAGAATCTCACCTGGAAAAGCTGACAAGCTAACTAGCTGGCTCGCTGACTCGCTGGCTCGCTGACTCACTGACGTCACAGGTGTGCTTGCGCCCAGCTTGCATAATGCGCCAGGTAATGTAATACTCTTCTTCGGCCAATAGATTAGAAAATCCAGCCCGCTCAGGGACAGGGCCAAAGTTGTTACCCGACACCACCGGCGGGCCACCTCTCTAATGATAGCCATCTCACAGCTCCGGCTAATGAAAAAAGGTCTCGTGGCATGAACAGAGGGGGAGCTGGGGTACGGAGCATGTTGACCCAAGCTGTCGCTGGGTGCCACAAGTGTTTGCGTGGCTGAGTGAAATGCAATTTAATTGAAACGAGTCTGCGATCTCGGGTATCGCATTACGTCGTGGCATTGAAAATGGAGTATAAATCGAAGTGAAATTGAATAAGGCATTTGGTGGCATTAAACGTAATGTGCACACCTCTGGAAAAGAAACACCCTGTCGATGGGGCACGCCCCATTTTGGGTTGATTGGGTTTATCTAGCTTTCAAAAGTGCACTATTCAAACCGACAATTGACTATAGTTGCACTCATTTTACAGGTTAATAGAATGAGATTTACATTAAGAGAAATTAAGTTAAAAGAATAGTTCATAATTAAGGTTTAATTAAAAGAAGAGTGCAGACAATGATTATTTAAATTACAATCCAAAACCTATTATATTTTACCTTTCTTATTATAAAAGTGATTTTTGACTGTGGATTTTCTATTTTTTTTTTTCAAATCTATTCATTACATTGTTAATATGTTAATTACAACGCAAATAGCTCTATTAATTAACTTTTTAATTCATTTATCCAAAGGCGAAAAAAAATCAGATTTATAACCTGGTTTTCAGTTTTTATTTCCCTATTAAACCCTAGTACTGAATATATTTATATTTCGCTCTATATTTTTATAAAAAAAAAAACCTTTCGGGCACAATAAAATTAATAAAGAATATTATATTCTTTTCATGGTTTGATAAAAATAAATATCTAAAAATAGCCTGTTAATTAAGAAATATCTTTCCAAAAAGATACTAAAATTCAGTTGGGGGTGTGAGCGAATCATTTGAAAGTGCACGCACTTTGTCCATTTGAAAAATTAAATGAACACGCGCTCATCAAACGCCAAGCAGGGATATACAATATTAAATCAACTTAAACTTAAGCTTAAGTAAGCCGCACTCGCAGATATAGAACACAGAACACACCCACATGTTGAGCCAGAAGTCGAGAGAATCGAGGGTGGTGGGTGGTGGGAGATGTGTCTCTATATATGGGTCATTGTGCGACATCGTTGATAACGAAATTACAGTCCCGAAAAAAAGCGTAATTTCATCCAGTCGGTCAGTCGGTTCTCTGTCAATTTTAAGGTTCCTTTGCTTCTATATTATGCACAGAGAAAAATATACCCAAAGTTGTATTACTAGAACTTTAGATTTATTTTATGTGGAATTTAAGATTTTAAGTTTAATTTTATATGGAATTTAAGAATTTATGAGAATAACTTACTTGGATTTAAATAAAAATTAAAGCTAATGGAAATTTTAAGACTTTTTTAAATTATTAATTAAAAGTACCTTAAATTATTAAAGTATTAATTGGAACAAAAGGCTATAATCTGATATTGTGACCATAGAACACCCAGACTTTAGTTCACAAAATATATTGCATACTTTTAGGTAGCGCAAAATAAAAAATTTATAAGAAACAACTTGAAATAGTAATTTTAAAGCTTGAAAATAATACATTTTTATTCCCTATATAATAGTTAAAAGTCTTTAAAATTTAGTAATATATGTCATATCACATTCTCTCAGTGTAGCCTCTTCCCATTCTGGTTCCGCTGGCGGGGCATGTCATTCATGTGGCGCTTTCAGTGCGACACGCTTCATTAATTTCGAGAAAATTGAAAGCCTGAAACCGCGCAGCATTCAGCACTCAGCACTCGCCGTTCGGCACTCGTGTCGTGTCTCATGTGAGCGACTTTTAAAGTTTATTTTTAAATCGCAACAGTGGGTGAGGGGTGGGACAGTGAGAGGACAGAGAGCGACAGGCCTCGATTAGCAAGTTAAATCTTTCGCCGACGGTAACTTTCCGTTGCGAAAAATGCAAGTTAATTAATTGAGAAACGCGCACAGGCAGTGAGTGAGCGACACGTTCCAATTGGCAATTGCCACCTCCGGAGTGCCTTCCATGTGCTGCTCCACGCCACAGAGTGGCAAATGGCTCACGTTCCCAATGGCTCCTCCATAGTCACACGTTCCGAACATAAATCGAACACCGACTGCGAGAGCCAAGGGCAGGGCTAAGTAGTGGGTGGATTCCATGACCAGGGCAAGGGCTCAACTTGCAGTCGTAGCCGGGTTGTAGTATGCAAATAGCTTGAATAACCGGCATTCATTTGCATTTTTAATTTTCACATACCCATAGAGTCCAAGTGAACAAATCAAACTGCAGTTGTAGAATATTTGATTTATCCAACTGGTCATTATTATTCGGATTACGAGGTGTTTTGTACATTAATTTGCTTCATTATAGTGCTATTATTTATAGAAATTGCATAGCATTTGATTGAATTGTTAGCTTTTAAATGAATCTCAATGAGCTGTATTACATTGCAGGTTGGTTCTACAATAAATATCTTAAAGAAAAACTATATAATGATGCAATGTTTATTTATATTGACTTAAGATCTGATATATTTTACACCTAATTTGCCAGAAGTTTAAAATTATTTGAAGTATAAATATAGCAGGAACATGTTTGGATTATCTGTGATCTTGTTTTCAGCCACTTTTAAAAGGTTTATCTAGCTTAAAATCTGCTGTCAGTATCCTTACAAAACCTTTCATAACATAAAACGTACAAATTAGTATTTTTTGACACAATAATTATACCTAACAAGCCATAAAATCATATATTTTTATGACTTGGCTTGACATATACCCATCTTTCCGCCCGACTTCGCTCTGTCTGCCATCCTGACCTTTCCTTTTGAGCCTCAATCAAGGACTTGGAACAAAGTCGTGTCAGCTGCAGTGCCCTAACCCAATTTTAGGGGCATTAAATGTTTTAATTATTCATGTGCCATGTTTATGGCACTCCTTGTCGCCGGCACTTGTACACACACGCACACTCAAAAACACACCCAACGCACATCCTGACGAAGGAGGCACATAATCACATTTTGAATGTGCTTGGAACAATGCAGGATTCGGGCTGACCTTGGCTGCGTGGAGGTCGTCGCCGCAATTCGTGTTATGTGCAAGAATTTTCACTTTCACTAGCGACTGACCCACATTTTTATTTGAAAATGCCGGCCAGCCAACGGGGCGGATGAGCGATGTGGCAGCTGTAAAAATTAAGCATACGCCAAGTGGGTCCTATTCGGTCAACATTCGGTCTACAAAAATAAAGTTAAATAGCAGGCGGACAAACAAATTGAAAATTAATTGCAGAATAATTTGGAAAAGTTCGTTCGTTTTCGTGTTGACTCCGAGCCGGCGGGCAATTGGTCAAACAAATTAATTAGTATTTGTCTTAGGAGCTCTTCTTTTCACAAAATAAGAGAGGAGAAAAAAAAGAATTGGAAGGCCAGGCACGTTGGCAGGACACTTTTAGGACCCAACAACACGCCTCAATAGGCAGGCCGATTGATGGATGGATGGATGGATTTTCCCCGAATACCAATACCTGATTCAATAGGCAAAAGAATAATATGCCTGCCAAAGAGGAGCCCCTTTCAAAATGAATGAAGTGCTCGTTCGCCTGCTCAATATTGAAACATTAATGGCAACGGAAACAGGATTCCCCACATTTGTCCTTTGTTTGGGCCAAACGGAAATTAAATGTCTGACATTAATTTCTCTCTTGTTTTTCTCGATTTTCTCGTTTTTCTCCACAGTCAACACATGTTGCTGCCAAAGTAAAATTGGACTTGCACGAAGCTACGGTTTTTATGTTTATGTTTATGTTATGTGGTCGAGACGGGGCTCCATCCGGCACCATCTCCTGCTCTTTGTGGCACGTGCCTCCGCCAGAGACTATATAAATATATAGGTTTGAGTGTTGTGCATTAACAGATGTAAGGCAAAACAGGTCTCGGCCCATGAACTTTGGCATCTTCGACGGAGAAATCGCAATCTGGTAATGGTAAAAGGTTCAAAGGGAAAGTGTAACTGAGTCACACACGGCTTAAGCTCATCTGGGAGTTACTAACCACAAATAAGGTATCTATTTTAATAGACTTTATGGCAAGAATTTGCTTTTATTTTATTTTTAAAGTTCTGTTTAATTTTTGTCTTGTTTATAAGCTGTCTAATTAGAAATACAAACAAAGTCTCTTGTGTTTTCTTCAAACATATTATTAAATATTAATTTATAAGCTTCTTAGATTGTCCTTTGTTTAAACTTCTCTTTGATGTTCATTTACTTTGCTATTGTCTTAACCTTTTCTCTCAGACTTGTAGCTTTCAATTTTAATGACAAAGTAGGACTTAAAATGTATTTAATTAAGAGCCTTTAAAAACACTTAGTAAGCTATATAAATTCATATTTCTTTCTTTCTAATTACACCAACAAATATTAATTCCTTTTATTCATTTATTTTACTTATTTATCCTCTCTTTTTGGACTTACTTGGGTTGTGGAAACTTGTCGCTCTTGGTGGACGCCTGTCGGTGGGGCCACAGGCGTTTGCTCACCTTCACCCGCATCTTGAAGGGCCAAATGTCCTTGCGTTTCCGCTTGATGCTGCCACTACCACTGCCACTCCTGCGGCGCCGCGATATCGTGGATGCGGCACTGTGACCCACTGTGCCGGGCTCCGTCTCCGTCGTCGTCTTGGTGTTATTGTTGTGATTAGATTGGGTATCAGGATTGGGAGCAGACGGCTCAACGGGCGGCGGCGGTGGATGAACCCGAGTGGGCGCAATTTTGACGGGTTTTTTTTCGAGGTTGCTTGTTAAATTAATTAATTAAATTAAGCTGCTGACGTGGTTTCACACGATTTGTTGTTTGACTTTCAGTTTGATTAGTTTGCACCCTTAAACCTCTATTAATACTAATTATTATCGCAAATCACAAAAAATGAAAAGGTTTTAGGTTCAGTTTCAGGTTCAGGCCTTTCTCTTGTACATTTTGATGTAGTTTATGCTTTTATGCCGTCGCTTCATATGATCAAATCACGCATACGCACTGGTGGCTGATGGAGAGAAATATGTATATATATATATATATTGATGAGGTGAGCATAAACAACAGCTGCTTCCCTTGAAGTTCACGGTTGCGTCACGCAGGCTGCATTAATTATTCAACGTCCCGAAAGGACAAAAATAGTCATCGCCTGACCAAAAGCACAAAAAAAAAGCCTAAATGGGAATCAATATTCATTTAGTTTTGTGATGGCCTCGATTCCGCTATCAAATCAACCAAAATCAAATGGCACATCAAAAAGGACGAGGTCATCAACTGTGTTGATTTCCCATGTATGATGTCCAGTGTGTGTGTGTCTCTGTATTAAGTTCCATTTAATTATGGTCCTTGCTACTAATTAGTTGGAGGGAAGCCCATTCAACCATTAAACAATTTGGCAGGGATGCCGCGTAATTAAAAATGAGCGCACGAAAACCGTTTCAAATTATGGCTGGCCATCTGGGGAAGGGACTTGGCCAAAATACGGGTCAAATGCAAAACAGACACGTGTGTCCCGGGCCCATTTGCCTGGATTTAGGCCGCAAAAAAAAAAAGGGGAAAAAGGAAAAAAACACCATGAAAATGTTGCCGAAAATATCCTGTGCGATAGCGGAAATTGCTTTCAAATATATGTTTTAGGGGGCAGGATATATTTATATATACATTTATATATGTACTTTAAGCAAGGTGGATAAGCTAGCCAGCACTGAGGGAGATATATAAATATAAATGTATATATTTTCTATTAAATTGCTGTAGAATTTTCATTTTATAAAAGCATTCGCTTTATTTTAAGAAGTTAATTAATACTAACACAGCTTTTTTATGCCTTCTTTAAGAAGTTAAAGTTATTAAATCTGCTATAATTTTAAATAACATATTAATAAGCTTTTTTTAAGTTATTTGTTCTTCTCTAAAAGTCTTTATTTCCCCTTAAAAGTGTACACAACTTCTTAGCCAAACTTCACACACTTGTAACCCCATTTTCACATTTTATGAACACACATCCTGTCGCTTTGTTTTCATTAACTTTCATGTTATCTTTCGCTAATTACTAATTGATTGCACTCTGCCAACACAAAGAACTCACAGAAATATAACCCAAGGGTTCCTAAGAACGAACTCTTCATAAAGAAACTTTTTCGCCCCACGAAATCCTTTAACAAATTAACGCCGAAAAAGTTTCCTCTTGCCAAACCCTCTGGCAATCACTTAAAATTTATTTGAGTTTTCGTTAAAAGCCAACAAGAGTGCCAAAGCCACTCCTCATAAATGTTGTTTTCAATCATATATTTCTGTCAAAGTTATGCGTCCTTCGGGCTAGGCAGGGCTAGGTTTTGTTGGTAACTCGCATGAATATTTAAAATGAGCATTGGGCAAAGTTTTGTAGAGCTTTAAAAGCCAAAAAAAGAAAAAAGGAAACTACCATAAAAGCCAGACACGTTCCGATGGTGTTGCCTACTTTTGTGGGCTCTGTTCGGGAATTATTTTCTGTTTTCATTTTCAGCGAGAATGATGATGATGAGGTTATAGCGACGTTTCAATTTGTCCCAGGCTAATATATTACTTATTTGCGTGGCCTGTCAGGACTCAATTATTGATTGGCCTGGGTGCGACCACAAAGGCCAAAAGGATTATCCATAAATTATGAAATATTTGCCAGGCATTGATATACATAAGCCTGGGAGGAATGATAGTTTGAAGGTTTTTAATCACGACTTTCTCTGCAGCAGGTGTGAGACACCTGTCACACTTCTCTGACTGGGGGTAGTCCTGCGGTCAATTTATATATCCTGGCAATCCTGCCAGTCACCAGACGCCGCCAACCAATTACTCAGCCAGTCAGGGGCCGCAGCAGAAGCAGACTAATTACCAGCGCTTAATGCCAAGGAATTGCGCTCTTAATGAGCAGAATTATCCTGGACCAGCCGAAAAAAAAAGAAAATATAACTAAGAGGTAATAAGAGACTCGAAATAGGATAAGGAACCAAGAAGGAATTTCCATAATTAAATGTGCCTTTATCCTTTGCATCTTCTCTGCAAAGCAACGCCGTGAACTTCAAGGTGAAAAATTCTTATCTATTTGCCAAGCTCACTTTAGGTTTGCTTCTATTAAGCGTTCTTTGTGATTTTGTTAAACTTTTTGATTATTTCAACTATTATTTATTTTTGTATTATTTGTCTCTATTGTTTGGACACTCAGAAGCTCGACGAACGATAGCGATTGAATAAACCGGACAAAGTCGCACGTCCGTTTCGAGCGAAAGTTGTAAACCGAATAAATCTGCGGGCTCGTCGGCGCGTTCCAAGTTACTTTTCTGCCGGTTACTGCCGATGTCCGATGCCCGATGACGCCGTTATAGTATATCTGTATATATATGCGTATATATACTGCTCAGATACTGATACTTCGTGCGTCGCCGCTGTCGCTGCCGCAGCTGTTTTCGGTTGAACGAGGCGGCGCGCATTGAAAGGCGACTTCAATTGAATGGAATTCTAAGCTTTCAATAGCTGTTGAATGTCGTTAGTGTTTTTCTTCCTATCTCTTTTTGGTTTTTTGGAGGGGCTTTGCCTTGGAAGTGGTTGTATTCCAATGGCCAAAAACTTGAACTTGAAAGGGTTTTGAGTTGTTTCAATTTTTAAAGGGATTTTCAACTGTTTTGTTTGTGGGTTTTGTTCTGAAAATACTCGAAAACTAGGTCACATTTTTTGGGGGATTTAATTATTATAATTTATTCTTTGTGGTAGGTGTGTAGGTTGTAGGTATGCTTTATTTATTATTCCTACTTTTAAAGAGCAAAAAATTATATTTCGAAGTTTAATGAGACATTAAAAGTTGGTATAATATTAAATAATATTCACATTTTTGTAAAGATTAGTTATTCATACTTTCGGAAAAATAATAAGCATTTCTTAGGTGAAAAAGTCTTGTTATTAAAAATATTTTGTGGTATCTATACGACTTTATATATAATATTATTGATAAATTGTAATAACTAGGTCACTTTTGCTGAAAAACATTAATATTTATTTTTCTTTTTATACTCTCGGTGGGTATTTTAATATAAATTGGATTCTTAAACGATTCAAATACTTTTTCTTATAAAATTCTAAAACCTTAGAACTCATTACTCATACATTTCAATATATATTTCTCAGTTAAACTCGCTCCAGAATTTATTAAAGCTCTAATTACCCCAACATCTAATCATTTGTTTACTTCAGCTCCGACTTAATAATTATATAAAGCGTACATAATGCTTAATCAACAGATTTATGGTTGTTTTTCGTCTTGAGAGAGCTGTCAGAATCAAAGCAATTAGCACAAATTTAAGGCACTTGTCATAGAAGCCAAAAATAGTTCAGTAAGTCTAGCTAGAATCTCTCGTGAGAGACAGTGACTTCCTCAAACCAAAGAAAGTGAAATTCTGCAAATAAAAAATAATAATAATGAACTGGAGCTTTATCAAATTTAAGAGCCGACCGACCATGTGTTTATTTATAGGCCAAACATGATAAGTCCCCGCGGAGATTGAGCCCACGCTCGTGCTCTCATTTGCATGAGGTTCGTGTGGGCACAAAAGGCGAATTATTTATCAAGTCGTCTCAATTTTCTCGATTCCTTCGCATTTTTAGTATCGCAGAATCACGGGGAACACGTCGCTGGATGCCACTGACAATGAAACACGGCGAATGAAGACACATAAACCCGACTAAATGTGAACTCGTGTGCGTATTTTAGTTTCTTTTTCGAACATTTGACATTTGAGCGGCTTTCGCGGAGCTCGAGCTCTTTTATTTTGCAATTTTCCTCACCCACATTCAATGGAAAGGCATGAATGATAATAATAATAATAATAATAATGCTGATGAACGAACGGTTATACTCCTCTGAGTGAGACGTAATACCAGTTTTCAGTTCGTTCTTGGTGTTTATTTTTGCAATAATAAATTTTGCATTAGGACAAGGTCTTATCTAGGGGAATGTTAAGTACAGGTCTATCTCTTAATGTGAGAATTATATCAGTTCTATTTAAAGACGAAAGATACAAATTGTTAATAGCTTGGGAATAGATATTACTGCATTTAGCATATTTTAGTTCAGCGGATAATCCTTCTTTTATCATTATTTAATTAAGCGGATAATCCTTCTTTTATCATTATTTAATTAAAAGAACATTCCATCTTTTATCCTTTAAGTGCTTCATCAACTGGAGTTTCATTTACTTATTTAATTAGCAATATGTTATAAATTTTATATATTTATAATGTAATATATATTTTAAGCCCTTTAAATGCACAAATAATTTTCTATTTGATATTATTTTTCCCTACAAAATATATTTTAAACTTTTTCTTCCTGCATTAAATTATTTATATGTTTAAAGGCGTCCTTTCTAAGGCCAGGAAAGTAGGTCAAAGATAAGTAAACTTGTTGTTACATATATTATTTAACAGTTCGGTTTAGTTATTAAACTATTCTAAATAAATATTTAAAAGAACTTGTTGAAATTGTTATTAAGTTATTTACCCATTTAAAAGTCTTCCTTTCCCCAACCGCTTAAATATTCCATTCTTCGCTAACCCATTACTAAGTAAATCCCATAAAGCCCATATAATAATAGTCTATACATAATTCATTTCCACTCAATTGTGCCAGAGCAAGGTTGGTCTTCCCCCCGAGCAGCACACAAAATACACCAAACACTCAACATACACATATGAGTAGGTGCAAGCCGGAACTTTTACAGCCCCTAAGCTCATCCCTGGCAACAACAGAAAAGTATTTACAGTTTGACAGAGAAAAGTCGGCGTGAAAAACCCGCTATTTACAGTGGGAATGAGGGGGGTGTGTTTTACTATATACATACTATATGTGACAACCTTTCATCACTAGTAGTCTGGAACCACACCACAGTGTTTGCGCAAAACTACACACTTGTGGTCAAACTTGAACCACGAACATGTCATCATGGCAACTTGGGTTTGATGTTCCTCCTGGCACCCGGGATCAAGGCGAACAACTTTGCCTAATGTGCGCCAGGAGGTCCCAACTAATGACCATCAGCGACGGGTTTAGTTGTCAGTTCCGACCAGAGGCGACCCACTGCCGGCAATAAAGAATGTGGCCATTGGAATAAGGCTATTACCCATGGCCTGTACTTACTTAAATGCCATAATACTTAAGCTCTTTATCAGCCACTTCAATAATGCAAATTGAATTGGAATTGTGATATTTCTCAAGCCACAATTGAGACCTGGACACAGCGCACAGTGTGAGTTAATAAAAAATAATTATGTAAATAACGAGTGCATATTTAATTAAGTTTGCCTTCAGGTTGGATTTGTCAGCAACCTGTCTTGAGATTTACAGGGTGTTTTTGGTTTGAATAAAAACGCATGAAAGTGTACATAAAAAAGTCAAATAAAAAGAAAATATTTATGTGGATTTTATTTAGAGAATAAAAACTATAAGAACAGTCCTAAAAATAGTTTTTTCTTTGATAAAAGCGTTCAATATTGCGCTGGAAAGTTGTTTACTTATATAAATAATTTTTTGCTTTAAAATACACTTTAAAATACTTTTTCTTATAGAAAATCATTCAATATTGCGCTTGAATAATGAATGTTTGTAGAAATAATTCCTTATAATAAAATTCACCTTAATTGTTTATAATAAATACCCTGTAAACCTAACTATAACTAAATACATGTACATTGTAATCCAGTCTGAGACCCCATCTCGTTGGCTTACAATTTCAAGTTTTCCCTTTAATTGTTAATTAACAAAGCGGAACATTTAATTGAGGACCAACTGTGTGTGTAGTTTTTCAGAGCTTTCCACTCCACTGATAACACAGCCAGAGCTATATATTTGTGTGTGGGATTTGTTTATAAACCCCATTAATTATGGAACAAATAAGAGGCGACGAGAAATACATAACACGGATGTCTCAATATCACGAACAGCTGCAGCTCCGGAGGCTGCTGAATCACGTCTGTCCAACGGAAATCGAATGCTATAAATATAATCAATATAATGCAATGCAAGACTCTATTGTTTATTAATAATATTCTGCCAGTTTCTTTGTACATTTCACACACGTGTGTCCCTAGCATCAGACTATTGATTATTAACCACAACCTGTCTATCGGATGATAGTTCCCCGAAGCAAAAGACTGTCTGGGGAATCTGTTTTGTAGACATGTGAGCTGAGGTTACTTTGTTTCCAGGAAAAACTCACAGAAAGCTGGCTCTGAAATTCAGTTTATTATTATGAATCCTATAAGTATTGCATTTTGCTATTGTTGCCACATTTTTAGTTAGAAAATTGAGCCGTAAGAATTCCCCATCGCCACAATAATTATTTTCTCCATGATTTCAAATAGGTTTAAAATTGTGCCTGTCATTTCGTAATTATTCAAGCTTTAAGAATACAAATTCCTTATAAAGAAAACAAACAAACCATTATTTACTTTGATTTTCCATTAATTTCAATCTATTGTAAGTACAAAATAATTTCCTGCGGCGAATTTCGGCCTAATTTTGCAATCCCCCCAGCTGGATATGTCCTGTATTTTCCAATCTCCCTCAAAATACACACAATATTTGACCAACTAAAACAAATCAATTGTAATCAATCCGAAGAGAGGCATCAGCTGCTGAGTTTCCCAGCGACTTAAGTTCCATAAAATGTTCGCAAATTGATTTCTTTTGAAAGACAAACAGAAAGCGTGGACCGATGTCCCGTTATTAAGAGGCTTATGCGAGACATAAAAAGGAAAAGTTTTCGAGGGAAAACCACAATTAAATGTCAGGCGGAGTGGCAGAAGTTGTGCTAATGAGAAAACGTAACGAAAAACAAATATAAACAACTCAGACTTTGCATCCCCTGAGGCGTATACGTAATATGAAAATTAATGCGATAACTTACCTTTTGGTGCGCTGCCTGGCACTGATATGCAGCCAACTGATGATCTCCTGCAGCTTTGACTGTCGCTCTCCATCCTCGTCCTCATCCTGGTCATTATCCCCGTCCCCTGGCGCCCCCTCACCCACGTGCAGGTGATAGGGATCGTGGGTATGGTCGGTTATCATGAAGGTGGGCTTGGTATAACCATAAGGCGAAGACATTTCACACTCACTGTTGCACTACGGTACACTACACAAAAAGCACAAGACCCGGGACCCTCTCCTGCGGGCAGAGAGAAACACTTGGTCTAAGCCAATTTTCTAATTTTCACTCGACGACTCCTTCAGGCAAATTAATTAAAATTCCGTCTGTCCCATTTCGCGATAGATTCTTTTAGCTGCTCAGCTTGGCTTTCCCTCTCGCGGCTGCCATAAAACTGCTGCCGCTGGCAGTCGGGTCGCCTCTCCTCCACATGGCTGGTGGCGGCCTCCTCTTCCGGCTTGCCCTCTTGGCCAACTTAATAAAACCATTTACCTATGGAACGACGAGCGGCAGCAGCAGCAGCAACAGCAGCAGCAGCGTCGAAAATCCCTTGTTGCTTTTCCATTTTGTCTTGTTCTCATTTTATTGACCAGCGTTTGTCTTTCCATTCTAGTATATAGCTTTATAGCTATATACAATACACGTTCCCAGGCGGATCTACTGCTCAGCATTGAACTTGGCGATGGTCAGTCTCAAGTATTATTTATGGCTGTTTATGTTTTGTCTTCCTAGGTGCATGGCCAATATAAGATATAAGGTACAAGGAAATTACGAAATTACGAAATTACTAGGTTGCACTAGGTTTTATAGATGTTTAAAAGCAATTCTATAACTATTTTTCAGAGATATAAGAAGCCTTTAAACACTTTTAAATACCTTAGAAGACATTTATGAGTCTTTAAAAATTTTCAATCACTTAAAATATTAAGAAAAATTAATAGCTAAATTTTAACGCATCTTTCAGAGTCAAATTCAACTAAATTCTTCCATTTTTTAACACGTTTTTCTTTTAAATTTTATATTCCACTTAAAAATCTCTTATTTTCCATGTAAATTTTAGACTTATTTCCCCCACTTTGACCTCCGACAATAAATTCTAAAATTAAACCACCAAAAATACGACACAACACACTCGACCTTGGTTTGCCCCTCCAAACAAATATTTGTTTTCGTTTAGTTTATAAATCAAAACAAAATGCACATGTTCTTTTCTTAGTTCTTATATATAATTTTATATATATTTATTTAATATAGAAAACACACACCAAGAGCCGAATGTAAAAGGTCAAAACAACAACGAACTTGAGGTGAAAAAAACATAGTATTCATAAGATATAATTTATAGATAATTTATAAACATATTATTAGTTTAAATTCCCTACTTTTAGCATCTCAATGCCACTCAAACACAATGTGAGCCACCAGCAGGTAGACTGTCATCAAGGTGATCTGTCCCAGCATCATGGGGAACACAGTGCGCAGATATCGGGTGAAGGAGAGCTTGTAGCCATGTTGCTCCGCTATACCCGCTGCAATCACATTGGCCGATGCTCCATACAGCGTCCCATTGCCTCCCATCGAGGCTCCCAGGGTGAGGGCCCAAACCAGGGGCTGCAGAGGCAAACCCAGCGAGGGCTTCGCCACCAGCGAGGTCACCAGCTTCACCATCATAGCCGTCACTGGAATGCTATCCAAAATGGACGAGGCCAGGGCCGACATCCACAGGATCATAAATATAGCCATGGCCAGGCGGTTGCCCAAGCTAACCGAAAGGATTACATGCTCGGTGAGCTCACCAATGCAGGCGAAGATCCCCAAACGCTCCACGCACTCCATCATCACGAACATGGCGGCGAAGAAGAGCAGCGTGGTCCATTCGATGCGGTGCATCAGATGCTCCATATCATCACGATTAAGGATGATCAGCAGCAGAATAACGCCCAGCAGGGCCACCCATCCAAGGGGCAGGGTCCTCCAGTGCGGCACGGACTGGATGAAGAAGCAAACGATGACAAAGATCAGGGCTCCGGCGGACTGCAACAGCAGCGGCTTGTTCTTGATGGGATACTGCAATGGGAAGGGTTACTTTATGCTTTTATTTCTTGGATGTTTCAGGTACCTTTTGCTTTAGTTCATCCAGCGTATGGGTATAGACCTCAGAGGAGCCCACACCCTTCTGCAAACGCCGAAGGTTCCTCTTTAGTGCCTTGACCTTTCCCTGGAGAGTTCCTCGTACCAACTGGGCATCCTTAGAGCAGGAGGCCACCGCATTAAGGGCACGCTGCCACACCTTGATCTCCCGCCTCAGCTCACTCATCTCCTTGGGTTCATTAAGACGCAAGGCATCAATGTTGTGGTAGAAGAGGCGCAGATAGACACAGCTCTGGACAACGGCCAGCAGGACACCCGGAAAGGTATGGGCCACGAAGGTGAGGAAGGTTACGTCCTGGAAATGGCAAGATCATGATTATTTGAGTATTTAATATCCCTTGGAGCTGCTGACTACACTCACATTCTCCACAATGAAATGATTGGTGCTGACTATAATGCTTATGGGATCCCCAATGGGGGTCAGAGCTCCTCCGATATTGGCGTGGACTATAATCCCCATGACCACGGGCAGCGGATCCAGCTGCATAACCTCGCACAGCCTGATAGCCACCGGAGTGAGCAGAAGCACAGTGGTCATATTGTCCAACACACTGGACACCAGGCAGGTGACCAAGCAGAGACTATATATCATGGGCCAGATCTTGCCACCAGAAATCTCGAAGCAAAACACCGCCAAGTAGTCAAAGACTCCAGTCTCGGTTAGAATCAGAATGATGAGCATCATGCAGAAGAGCAGGGTAAGCAGCTCCATGTCCATCCACTGGATAATCTCATCCATATTGGGACGATCTAAGGAAGATAATAATGCAGATATAGAGTAATTCAAGATGAGTTATTAAGGATGATCCTCACCATTGAAGCAGGCTAGAGCTGTCACCGAGAGAATCGAGCAGATCATGGCCACAAAGGGTCGCTCGAAGAGCTCCCACACCAGCAGAGCATAGAATATCAGCAGGATCAGGCCAGCCAGGATGCTGCCAGTCCTGGCATTCACTATCAAGGGATTGTAGTTGAGGATTATGGCCAGATCTGTCTCCACGTCGCTAAATATATGTAAACGGAATTCGCTGTCCTTCTCGGACAGTTTTTCACTCAGCTCCTCGGTCATCAGGTAAGTGCGATTACTGGCCACCGCCGGAGCACGTACCAGCTCCTCCTCAGAGAGGAGAGGCAGGCGCCAAGCTGGGAGAATGTCCTATGGAATAAATATAAAGATAATAAAATATTTCTTTGAATTCTTCAAATCCAGAAATGCTGTTAAGTAATACCCACCTGAAATACCTTGCTGCGATTCTCGCCCAGGTAAGCGGACACCTGCGGCTGCACCGTCAGAAATCCGAAGCTCTCTGTCTCATTGTCAGCGGCATCTAGCGTGGAGAGCTCCCTGAAAGCCCCATGGATCTTAAGACGAAAGTCGCCAGTGGGTTTTTGCAGCAACTTGAAAACTATTTAAGAAAATATATAAATTTAAAAGAAAATAGTCTCCATAAAATTCTTAATCAAATTTTCGTTATAAAACTCACACTTTCCCTGCTCGCCCTGTGGCACATCAATGGTTTTCTCCAGCAGATGCTTCTCACCCACCGAGATGAGCACCACGGCGGCCAGCAGCCAGAAGATGAGCAAACCACCCCGCTTCCAGAGCTTGTCCCGCTGACGCTGCTCTTTGGATCGCTTCGATTTGTGATGAAGGCGTCTGGCCAGGGTTTTGGCATTGCCGGGACCTGGTTCATGGTCGGAATGGGTGGTGGCCTCATCATCGGTGGCATTTTCATCACCCGGACGATGCTTGATGTCCAAGAAATCAGAGCCTGCATAGCTAGAACCCGGCTCGTCCTGCAGGCGACCATTATTCTTCTTGTCCACCTCATTGTAGCCCTCATAGTCCTCCTCCTCATCGTCGTCATCACTCCCACCAGCGGAGGAGCCTACAAGTGGATTATTGGACATTTGAATAATTAATTAGCGAGTGCTCAGCTACGTGGCCTCGAGTGTCTGACAGTTTATTGATTTGCCTGTCAGGGATTTTGTAATGTACATACATATATGTACACATAGGGGAAAAGCAATCAAAAATCAAGATAAGGCACTTGAAATATGGGAAAATGGGGAAAATACGAAAATATTTACTCGAATTTGATCAAGGAAAGCTCTCTAAGATAATAAAGCTGTTTTGCTTAAAGTGACAAATTTCTTTCACTGATAACAAGATTAAAACATAATTTTAAGGCAATAAATAAAGTTATTTATGCTCTTAACTTGTAATATTTCATCACCTTTATCATTAAATAACTTAATAATTTCCTTTTGTTTTTGATTTCTTCTTTCACACTCACCATGAATCCTTTCATTTTCCATTTGAAAGCTGGCCATGCTGGGATCATGTCGTATTTCGGCGGGCAAGGCACGCCACACCTGAAGGGATTGCTCAGTGACCTGAACGGCAGCCACTTGGTTATGCTGGCAGCCGCTCTTTGGACTGCGATGTCGCATCTCAATGCTGCACTTGTCCCGACCGGGGCTATCCGGCCGTAAACGGAACGTGTCCCGCAAACCCATGGCCCGGAAAAATCAGCGAAATGCGAAATGCGAAAATCTAGAAGCGGGCAGAGGAGGAGCTGCTACTACCAGAGAGTGAGCGTGGGAGATTCTCCAGATTGTATTTCTTTTCACGGGAAAATGCGAAGAGCAGCAGCAGCAGCAGAAGCAGCAGCGTACATCTTTGCCTCACACGAGGCACGAGGCGACTGAAACGGAATCGGAATCTTTACGCCGAGTCCGAGGCGCAGCAGCTGCGGGGTTTCGGCTTCCATTCAGCCGCCTTCGCTGCTTTCAATATTGAAAGTGAAACCATTGTCGCCGTTTTCCAGGATGGCGCAGGCGCCATATAATCTCTTTGCGGCTTTCCTTGTTTTGCTCGCCGCTTTCGGTGTTCCACAAAAAATAAATACAAATAAAATGCCGGGCGTGGTGGGCAGTGGTGTTGCTGCTATCAACAAGTCTTTGTAATTGGCAATGTCACGCCATGTTATTATTTATTTAAAAGTCTTTACGCGACTCTATCTTGGATTGGGTGCACCAAATTGCACATAAAGTGGGGATGGTGTCATTACGACCCGGAGAATACAGTTTACAGCCTTGAGGTGAGCCTGGGAAAAAGTATTTCCAGAGTTTGTAAAAAGTATATAACTATTTATAAATTACACCTGCTATAAAAAAGCTTGTGCTATTTATTATTCAACAAATACTTGAAAACAAGTTCGAATAACAAAGAAGCATTGCATACTTTATGGTATAAGCACAAAAATAAATTATTTCAGTTATTAAAAATAAAAGTCCTTTGAGAATCCAGTTATACCATATATTTAAGGTAATTTTTAGTTAATAATTAATTTTAAAAGCTGATATATGAAAATTAGAATAATACGTAAAAATGATATAAATTTTATACAAATAAATAAGGCAATTTTAATAAAATAAATGCCAGGGAACATGTTTTTCTAAAATAAAACGTATATGAAATTAATGCTGTTGTATTTTAGATTTTATTATCCATTTCCCTTAGTTTAGTTTCTAAGAAGTCATGTCTACTAATGAGTAATTCGTAAATTATATATTATACTTTTTCAATATTACAAATTGATTGAATACATATCAAATATTTGAAATATTTTAATTAAAATACCAAAGGTAATAATCCTTGGATATTCATTACCTCCTGCCATATATAAAGTCAATGAAATTTTTAATATTAAATTAAAGTTAACACTGGGTTGTTTAACCATTACTATTTGCATATGAAACGTGCACAAAACTGCTGTTTCAGTAAGCTTGCCCAAACAAACAAGTGACCCTGTTTGCATATATTTATAAAAAGTAAATAAATATTTGCGCACATGCAAGGGTTTGAGCAAATACGAATTCGGCTGAATTCAAAGGTATAAAAGCCGATCGCTGTAATTGCTCTGAAGCACTATCAGTAAAGCATTCAGTGCTGGGAAAAACATAATGAAGCTCTCCCTGCCCAGCATTTGCGGTAATTACTGTCTGATATAAGGAAAATTCGTGTCTCAACCTCCCTTGTTCTCTTTGCAGTGGGCATTCTGCTCATACATATCTTTGAGATAAATGAAGCGGTCGCACAGGATTCCTGTGTCGATGAACCCGCAGTCATCGATCAGGACAGCTGTAATCCGGAACCGATACCGACAGACGACTGCGTATGTGAAGAGGAGGAGTTGACAACAACGCGACGGCCAAGGAGAACAAGGACTACAACTACGACGACGACTGCACGGCCCCCCAGAAGAACAACCAGACGAAGGACAACTCCGGCCCCTGATACAAGCACGGATGAAGATACAAGCACCGAAACGTCTACAGAACCAACCACAGATTCAACCACAGACTCGACTATGCCAACAGCTACTGAAAGATGTTCTTGTCCCTTAACGACTCAAAGATGCACACCTCCCTCTATTCCACCAACGACAGACACACCTTCAACCGCGGCCCCAACGACTGCGGCACCAACAACTTGCAGGTGCACAGTTCCTCCCGTGACGAATACACCACCGACTACCGCACCAACGACAGCCGCACCAACGACTGCAGCACCGACAACTCCCAGATGCACAGTTCCTCCCGTGACAACAACGACAGCCGCACCAACGACTGCAGCACCGACAACTCCCAGATGCACAGTTCCTCCCGTGACAACAACGACAGCCGCACCGACGACTGCAGCACCGACAACTCCCAGATGCACAGTTCCTCCCGTGACAACAACAACAGCCGCACCAACGACTGCAGCACCGACAACTCCCAGATGCACAGTTCCCCCCGTGACAACAACAACAGCCGCACCAACGACTGCGGCACCAACAACTTGCAGGTGCACAGTTCCTCCCGTGACAACATCGACAGCCGCACCAACGACTGCAGCACCGACAACTCCCAGATGCACAGTTCCTCCCGTCACAGCAACAACAGCCGCACCAACGACTGCAGCACCGACAACTCCCAGATGCACAGTTCCTCCCGTCACAGCAACAACAGCCGCACCAACGACTGCAGCACCGACAACTCCCAGATGCACAGTTCCTCCCGTCACAGCAACAACAGCCGCACCAACGACTGCAGCACCGACAACTCCCAGATGCACAGTTCCTCCCGTGACAACATCGACAGCCGCACCAACGACTGCAGCACCGACAACTCCCAGATGCACTGTTCCGCCCGTAACTAATACACCACCGACTGCTGCAACAACGACAGCCGCACCAACGACCGCGGCACCAACAACTCCCAGATGCACCGTTCAACCTACAACCAATACACCAACGACCGCCGCCCCAACGACAGCACCGCCAACACCAAGACCTACTTCATGTGCCCCAATACCCCCACCTACAACATCTTCGACTGCTTCTCCACCGGTCACTACGCGACCGCCACGTCCTCCATGTCCTTGCCGACCTCGGCCACCTTCCCAAATCCCGCCGTGGTCTTGGTATCCTTATCCTATTTATCCTAACCCCGGGTGGCCCTGGCAGCCCAGCCCCGTTTTTCCACAGTGGCCTCAGTTACCTTCTCCCGGACAAGGTCCTCAATGGGGACCACAAGGACCTGGATTGCCTTTTCCTGGACAGAACCCCCAGTGGCCACATGGACCAACTCCGTATTGGCCCTGGCCGTGGCCCAAGCCAGTTGTGCTCCCAGCTGACACGGACTGTGAGAACATTTGCGAAAATCTATTGAAGGGAGTGAAGTATCAGGAAGACCTCATCAGAAAGTGCTTGTGTTCCCGTCCATGATTTACTTATCTAATTTATAAACTTGTTATGCGTTATCTATTGAAATAAATATTATAAAATAAATAAATAAATTTAGGTACTCAACTTTTGTTATAAGCTGCTTTAAGTCTACCTAGTTCGCAAATATTCAACGACATGGAATAAACTAAGGATCGTGCTTACGAAGCTCTCCTTGACTAAATGAGGTTGATTTCTATATTATTGAAACTATAATCTTTCCTTTATGTAGCGCAGGCGCTGGAATTTATTTTGTATTTCCATGTTTTGCTCGCCTTGTTCGCATATTCAAGAGGGTGAGCAATCGGTCAACAAGTTTGCATTTTCCACTCCCACTCCCGCCAGTTTTCAACACTTTAGTGAATTATTATTTATTGATGTGCCACCGCATTGCTCATACGACATGTGGTCCCGCCATACACAAACACACTCAATTCTAAACCCAACAATAGCAGTCAAAGAAGGCACATTTGGACAAGTTTAATGACCAATTGTCGAGGGGATTGCACAGACCTCATACAACCATGAAATAAAGGCATTGGCTAGAGAGAGAGCAAGGCTGTGCTAAGGGAGTAAAAGGAAGGGTATATTAGGCTTGACTATAAGATCACCTTTAAAAACAATTACTAGAATTTTTTCTTACTAAAAATCCCCATGCTTATCATATAAAATAAGATAAACCTTTTTTTTCCAATAATTAAGTCATTACCAGCTTTCCTTTTATAGAGCATTTTTCCCTCTATTATGACTAAAAGCTCCTCATCAGAGTCAGCTCCCCCCTAATTTTCTAGTCATTTATCAAAATCTAGATTATTATCCAAACTGATGGATTATGCTTGGGGTCGATTAGTACCCAATTGCTAGGAACCCCCCCAAACCACAACCCAGAAAAGTTCGTCCTTCGTCCAGCTGGACTTGCACATTGGCTAAACAATAACCAGATGTTAACGGCTTGCCTTTTCGCTGGTTGTTGTTAACTTGTTAGTACAAATACTATGCACAGTGTGCCAATTCACAAGCACAACAAACTGTGGTGGACGCAGCACCAGCTAGCAAAGCAAATAACAAGTTATTGTTGACATACAGGACACTCGCGAGTGGACCTTAGAATCCTTGAAAGAAAATAATATAAAGCCTAATGAAAGGCCTAAAATAGTTGGATAGTTGTAATGTATTCATACTTAAGCTATGTCTTAATTTCTATTTTTTTATTTACTTAACAATATTACAACAAATCTATGAGAGGATCCTGTTAATTAAAGCTATAGCCTACTTCTCTGCTAAGCTCAGGTAGCAGACTCTTTAGTATAGGGACACCCTAATGGACACACACGTGCTGACATAAAAAAGGACACACCTCTGCCACCCGCTCACTCAGGGTACCCCCAAAAAGAGTCGGGGGTGGATTTGGCTTGGCCCCATTTAATGGGTTAGCGCGCAAAAAATAATATTCCTTATTGTGTTTTTCCTCATAAGTGGACATGACGGCCCAAACGAAAGCTCATTCAGCGCTGGACAGGCAAGCTGGCTAGGTGCGAGGCGGAAAATGTCATTGTCGGTTGTGCGGGTAACGACCTTCGTGCAGCACTTCGGAGGACAGACAACTTGAGTGGACGGACGATGGGCTGCGGCTCGTCAATGGATACGCAGACGAATCCTGTCGTCACGGAGGTCAGCTCGGGAATGCAATCGCGGCAAAATGCGGCCGGCGTGACGGTAATTGTGACCACCAACACCAACACCAACACTACTGACACCTCCCCTAACCTAATCAATATCAATCACACATTGTCACCGCAGAACATTGTCGAGCAGTATGTGCGGCTGGACGAGCAGATTGGCAAGCTGGAGGGCACTTGTCCTGGTCCGCGGATGGCCACCGCCGAGGCCTGGGTGGATCACCTGCAGAGCAAGCACGAGGCAATGCTAGGCCTCGATGGCATGGACGTGGCTCCGCTCCGGGAAAGGGAGCGTGGCAGGGATATTGAGCAAGAGGAGGTTTACACAATGGGCGCCCGGCAGGGCAATCAAATTGTGGCCAACACGCCCACCAAGGACCTGGCCCAGGCAAGTGACGACCTGCCATTAACGCGTGTGATGAAATTTGCTCGAGTATATTATTAACTTCCGTTTCCGTTTCCCCATTAGCTGGCTTACAATTTGGGCGTAATTGGTGATGCCCGCAAGGCTTCCATGCACGAGGACTTCTTTGCCAACCTGAGCGAGTCCGCTTTGTATTTGCTCAGCATACGATACTACGGCGAACTGCTGGAACACACCAAGGAGCGCCTGAAAACTCTGGTCGAGAGCTACGCGGAGTTGAACGAGCTATATGTGAAGCAGGACGGTATTATAGCCTACATAAGTGGTGGGACCTATATGACCCGGCTAGAGGAGAGCATAGACGAGCAATTGGAGACGGCAAGGGATACAAGGGATAAGCTGGGCAGTGCCCTGGAGCAGTGGCGCATTTGTGGTTTACTACTGAGAGCTGCAGCCAATTCCTCGACGCAGGCACTGAAGCAGTGGCGGCAGCTGGGCAGGATGATGTAGGTGTCATGTTTACCGGAAGCTTGGTAGTAGCATTTGCTGATTTCTTTTCCCATTTTTAGCGATCCCAAGCAAAAGTTGCAGTGGGCTTTGGACTGTCGCAGCCTCCTCCATGCCTCCATGGTCTCTCTAGAAGCGGCTCAACTGGCTTTGCCGCATGTGGAGCTGAAGTACTTGAGTCATCGCCAAGTCCTGGCCGTCAAGCACTGCAATACCTACCTAATCACAGACATAGCCAACAAGGCGCGGTGAGTTATCTTATCGAAATCCTCTCCAAAATACTCTGTTAAGTGAGTTAAATTCCTTTCAGCTATGAGCACACTACCCGCGTTTTTACCAGCTACGAAGCCAACATGTCCAAGACCTGCACTTGGCTGTACGAGACCTTCAACAATACCCTGCGCTCTGATTTTGACAAGGCGGAGTCCACGGTAAGTGGACTGGCCAAGACGCTGCGAGATCATCGCGAGGAGGTCTTCGCCACAGTGCGCAAATGACATGAAATTCGCTCAAGATATGATTTTTTGTACGTTACTTTAATAAAGAGTAGGCATAAGTTTAATACCAGTAACTCTTGGCTGGCGTGCGCTCCTCCTTGATGCCCATTTCCTCCATGATGTCCATCTCAAAGGTGGACAGCTTGGGCTGGAAGGTGATCTCGCCCACCACAGCAGCTGAAAAATAAGAGAAAGTTATAGAGAGCAAGAAGAGTAAGGAGTTGTAAGGAGACGTTGACCGACCTGGCGTATCCTTTTCCCTTTCTATATAAGCATTGGGGGTTTTGTAGTCATGCGTCTGGTTGTTGGTCTCCGGAATGGGTATGATTCGGCCCGATCGCATGGACACACGCACCTTCTCACCCTCCTCCGTGAAGCGCCACTCAAAGTCCGTACCCTGCAGATCTGAGGGATCCACCAGACGTATGTCTTTGGTGACATGCAGTGGGGCCTCGGACTTTATAATAATGCCGGGGAACTCCTTCTCGCCGCCCACTTTGCGGTAGTGCCAATTAAGACCCTCCACAATGACCCAGTTGCGCTCGGGGATCACTTGGGTGACGAGGCCCTGCTTACCCTTGTCCTTGCCAACCAGAACCTCGATGCGATCACCGCGGAAGAAGCTCCATTCCTCTGGAAAATTATGAAAAGAGTATTTTTTAGTTTGAAGCTTAAAAAGGCATCAAAGAACTCACCAATTGGTTCCACAAAAACCTTGCGGCGCACTGTGCCGGGCATGTTCTGCTGCCGGAACTGTCCCGTCCATGAGCGGTTCGTTGTGTAGCGAAAACGCTTACGTTCCACTGTACGTTGCAGGTAATTGATTTCCTTAGGTGTTTGCCAGAACACCTTTTTTTAGTTCCGAGAGAAATAGGATTTATTATTACAAGTTTATTTTCTTGCTATCTGTTACGTGAACTGCTTCCCGGGAAGAGTTCAACTAATAGGACTTTTCAGCTTACCTGCTTCTTGCTGCGCTCGATGTACTCCTTGGGCAGGTTGGAGAAGTTCTTCAATTTGCTGGTCAAATATTGTGTTATCCGCATTTTTAACAATTAATTCAACAATTAACAAAATAACTAGGAAAATAGGAAAATAGGAAATAAATGCGGCTTGCAAACAGCTGTTTTGGCTGGAAGAAGAGAAGGTATTCACAGCGAAGCGTAGATTTTCGGTTTGTTATGTATTTATATTCTAACATTGAATAACCAATAATTAATAATTCAATAAATTAAAAAGTCTCCTAAAACTTAAAATATTTTAATTAAGAATATATTAAAATTATTCTTGCACACATAACATATTAATGCATCTTTGTTTTGGTTACTTAATCACAAACAACGAAACTCTCCGCCGTGTAAACATGTTTCCCTGTGACTGGCTCAACCCGCTAAGAAGAAGCAGCTGTTATTTGCGCTGCTGTTCTTGGAGTATTTTTTTATCGTTCGTCGCAGCCTTAAATTGCGATGCAAACCGGCTTATTATAAACAAAAGGTAAATGCTTGACTACTTAAGTGTGGGCACGTGCGGGCGCACTTCCATTGGAAGCCGCACTGGCGTACCGCAAGCATCAGTGCCGAGAAGGGGCCTCGTCAACTGCAGCAGCACTTAGTCATATATCCACATCATCGTCGTACACACTCACCCCCCACACACACACTCGCACCGATAACGCTGTTCCGTTCCGGAAAGAATAACATCTTCGATATGTCCTATCACATAGATATGGAAGACCACGCCGAGCCGGAGCCCGTCCTGCTCTCGAAGCACGCCAAGAATCTGCTGCGCTTCCTCAATCTGTTGCCGGCACGGATGGCCTCGCATGATAGCACCCGGTGAGTGGGGGGGCAGCCTGCGAGGGTCCTTGAATTGTTCAAAATAATTTATATTGTATTTTTAGGAGCACCATTGTCTTCTTTTCTGTGTGCGGCCTAGATGTCCTCAATTCCTTGCATTTGGTGGCACCACAGCAGCGGCAGGACATCATCGATTGGATCTACGGAGGTTTGGTGGTGCCACGCGACAACGAGAGGAACTGCGGCGGCTTCATGGTGAGCATAAATTCGCGTCAGTCGTGTGTCAGGTGAACAAACAGCCAGCAGTTGGCAAGTTAAACACACATCCCACCCATTCCTCCGATTCCGATCCCCATTCCTTATCTCTTTACGTGGCCAGGCAGCAGACACTGCGGCAGACCTTGCCGGTTACTTCGGAATATTAATTGTTTATCCAGCGTATTTGTATTTCCTTCTATGGAATATGATTAACGAGGAGAGTCTTACTTATTAATCTGAAAAGCTTTTAGTTTGCATCCTACAATGGTAGGAAAGATAATAGCTCAAAAACGGATTATAAATACGAGAACTAAAGATCTATTATCTCTATGAAATATATTCCCATCTCTAGGTAGATTTCTGTTTATATTAAATCACTTTTAATTTAATTAAATGCCAAAAAGAAGTCATAAATAATAAAAGTTTCACTTACTCTGCGGTTAACTTGTTACTAAAGCTCATTCCAACTTATAAAAACCCCTTTTAATGACTCAAAATTAGCATATATTTCTGTTATTACCCATTATTATTCTAGTATTTACTCTTTATTTATTAAACTCAACTTTCCGAGAACCTTAAATGTAATTCCAAAGCATTGCAACTTGAATTCACCTTGCTGTAATTATTATTCCCTCCTCCGCTGTGCAAATATGCATACATAATTGTAGGGGAAGTAGTTTTCCCTCCAGTTGCGCAGCAGCAGCTTGATTCGCCCAGTCCCCTATCCCACCCGCCGCCACCTTGGTTTCATCACGCCACACTTTATCAGCGACGAGAACAACATGCAAAACCTTTTAAAGATTGATCAACAAATGGGGCCTCCGCTTTATCTTTGCAGGGCTGCCGCAATATGGTGCCGAAAACGGAGGACGCCGCGCTCTTGGAGTGCATGCGGAAGTACCAGTGGGGCCACCTGGCCATGACATACACCAGCATAGCCGTCCTGGTTACCCTGGGCGACGATCTGTCCCGGCTGGATCGCCGAAGCATTGTGGATGGAGTGGCTGCTGTTCAGAAGGCGGAAGGCAGCTTCGGTGCCTGCATCGATGGCAGCGAGGATGATATGCGATTTGTTTACTGTGCCGCCGCCATCTGCCACATGCTGGACTACTGGGGCGATGTGGACAAGGAGGCCATGTTCCAATTTATAATGAGGAGTCTGCGCTACGATTATGGTTTCAGCCAGGAGCTAGAGGGCGAGGCCCACGGAGGGACCACATTCTGCGCATTGGCCGCCCTGCATCTCAGTGGACAGCTAAAGCGACTGGATGCGGATACTGTGGAAAGGATGAAGCGTTGGCTCGTCTTTCGGCAGATGGACGGATTCCAGGGGCGTCCCAATAAGCCAGTGGATACTTGCTACTCCTTTTGGATAGGCGCTTCGCTGTGCATTCTGGATAGCTTCGAGCTGACTGACTACGCCAAGAACCGTGAGTTCATACTAAGCACGCAGGATAACCTGATTGGTGGCTTTGCCAAGTGGCCGCAGGCCACACCCGATCCGTTTCACACGTACCTGGGCCTCTGTGGCCTTGCCTTCACCGGTGAACCGGGCCTGAGTGCCGTAAATCCCAGTTTGAACATGTCCGTGGCCGCCTGCGTTCACCTGAAGCACCTGCACGAGCAGTGGCGATCGAAAAATGGACGTGGCGACGAGGACATTGGCTTGAGCTCTGCCGCCCAGCAGCAACTGAAGCTGGCAAAGGAGGGCGAGGCGGTGACGACTGCAGCAACTACCTCAACATCGCCACTGATTCAGGCACAATGAAGTGGAATGCGTTGAAGCACACAAACTATTTTATTTATATTGGCCAGGTTTTAACCGAGTTTTAGCCACGCTTTTCTACCTGTATTTTGTATTGCGATAAGCCCGGGCTTTCGGAGGGAGTAAATACGTTTATTGTACAGCCTAAATTAATGTTAACAACGAGTGTAAGATTAAGCCTAAAGTTAAATTAAAGCGTCCCATGCCGAAGCATGTATTTACAGCAAGCCTCGAAAGCCTCTTCGGTTTGGTCCGGTTCGGGTCTCCAGTGTTAATCTCTCTCTGTAAGCTACACCTGCAGGAACAGGCGGTGGTGCTGCATGGCCGGCAGGTTGTAGCCCATACCCGGCCGATCGATATGCACACGTCCGCGGAGCGGGGCCAGGACCCGTTCCGTGACCAGCGGACAGCGCTGCACCATCAGCGACTGCAACAGGGGGCAGCTTTGGGTGAGGGCGCTGCGGGCGAGAGGGGAGAACGAACGGAGGAGAGCTAGTAAACAAGGAAATCGCTTGGATAGAAGTCGTTCAGATAGTGGGCATGGTGTCCCGCCGCCTCCTCCTGCCGATCGATGTACAGGCACCGCCGCCGGAGCGGTGCCAATGAGCGTTCCGTGATCCGCGGACAGCGGCGTACGAGCAGAGTCCGTATTCGCGGACATTGCATGGCCAGAGCGCTGAAAAATACCCAGATGCAGATGCAGGATTGGCCAGGTTTGACCCAAGGAACACCACACAGACACACACGAACAGGACTACAGCGAGAAGAGATTACAATGACTACACAAGGACTACTTACTGCACTCCATAGTCGGAGATGGCCGCACAGCCGATCAGGTTAATGTGCTCCAGTTCCCGGCAGTAGTTGCCGATCTGGATGAGCACCTGGTCGGTGACACTGGGCGTATTGGCCAGCGACAGGACGGTGAGCTTGTTCAGCCTCCGAAAGAAGATAATCAGGCAGCGCTCGCCAATGGCGCCGCAGTGCGAGATATCGAACTCAACCAGCTTGCTCTGGTGCAGCGTCAGGGCGTCCACGGCCCCGGTAGTCAGCCACTGACACTTGGACAGTTTCAGAACCCGCAGCTCCTTGCACTCCACTATGATGGGCTGCAGCGAGAGAGCCGTGATGTTGACGCACTCGTTCAGGTTGACGGCCCACAGACGCTTCTTGTTATTGGCCAGCAGCGGAAGCAGCAGTTCGTCCGTCAGCCAGCGGCAGCGGGCCAAGTGCAGAACCTCCAGACGTTGGCAGCAACGGGCCAGCACTCGGAATCCCTCTTCGATATTGCTTGTATTGTTCCCAGAGAGATGCAACTCCTGGCGTTTCTCCAGGGCCGCCTCCACGAATCGGTGGGCGGTACGCGAGCAGCAGCGCAGGTTGAAGAGATCCTTGAGCGACAGATAGACGGCCACCTGCGGGATAAGCACGTCGTCCCAGCACACATCGAAGAGCGATAGAGGCCTGCCTGTCCTTGGGGAGTCCGTGGTTCTCAAGGCCCCGCTGGCCATGGCCACAAGGTGTGCCTCCTCCTCGGGATTTAGGGTGCCCATAAGTGCGCCTCCGGTTACGTGATCTGCCCACCAGATGCACTCCTGACCCTCAATCCTCAGGAGCTCCAAATAAAACGTAATACTTTTGTTTACCTCACAACAAGCGATCAGCTGATTTCGATTCACAGTGTGAACAACTGTGCTGCGCAGTGTGGCCTGCCTGAAGGTAACACATCTATCGAACATCGAATATGAGCGCGCAGTTCAAATATAAGAACTACGCTTATATTCCTCTATTACTATTAAACGAAACGAGTTTCTTTTTGATTGCTTTTTAAATAATCATTTTATTTAAGGAAATTAGTAAGAGATGCCAGTGTGGTCGCGGATCCAGTCCAAGTGGTAGGTGACGCGCTGGAAGCCAGCAGGAGCTCCCGACTGGCAGCCGTTGCTGGAGACGAAGTTGCTGACGCCGACCAGCTTGTTGCCGTCGTGTGTGACCAGGGGACCGCCGGAGTCGCCTCCGCAGATGGACTTGCCGTCGACGGTGCGGGTGCAGATGGTGTTGTCGCCCACGCTGCCGTAGGTCCAGTTGCACTCGTCGTTGTGGACGATCTGCAGGTCGACGCACTGCAGCCAGTCGGGCAGCGGGCTGCCGTCGTAGGTGCCGCCCCATCCGCAGGCCACGGCCCACCACTCGTTGTAGTTGTTGTAGCGGTCGTTGTAGCTGGGCAGCTCCACCTTGTTGACCATGTGCCAGAAATCCACGTGGGGGATGCGGATCAAAGCAATGTCGGCGCTGTTGTGCTTGATGAAGTTGCCGTTTCCTACCCAGTGGGTGAACTGGGCGTTGGTGCGCCAGGTGGCTCCGAAGTACACGGTCACGGAGGCAGCATCTCCGATGCAGTGCTCGGCGGTGAGGACCCAGTCGTGGGCGATGATGGAGCCACCGCACCACCAGCCTCCGCTGAA